>CM059998.1:8784771-8855913 GCA_030463065.1 Aphidoletes aphidimyza | reverse complement strand
TGTAACCAGCTCGGCTATGGGTTATTCACACATTTAGGAAAGTAGGAAAATATTACTAAAAATAAGAGTGATAACCCATATGCATTCGCTGTTACATAATATTATGAAATAGTTAAGTTTAATAGCTGGCTCAGCTATGAGTCATAGTTCATAGGAATTCACGATTACGTAATATTCCATAAGAATTCATATTATATAACAATACATTAGGATTCATGTTATTTCATGTTATTTCATGTTATGAAATAAGTCCATAAAAAGTTAGAATTACGTCATACTACCATTAAGCGCACACACCAAACATCAAAGTAATGTACCGCTAATGCATTCAATCATCAAAGAAATACCGCTAAACCGCTTAAAACATCAAAGGAAATATACCGCTAATGCATTTTGAATGCATTCAATCATCAAAGGAATATACCGCTAATGTATTCCAAGTACCAAGGAAATTTACTGCCAACACATTTTCACGCATCAAAGTAATGCCGCTGATCATCAAAGGAATGCCGCGAACCATCAAAGGGTTACCGCCTAACATCAAAGAAATACCGCGGAATCCATGACCCAATACTTGGAGAACATTAAATCTATTTTTAGAATAAGCCACTTGGCTTAGGTTTAACATATAGAATTTAGTTGGTCACATGACCAAAAATTAGTATAAATAAGCTAGCGTTTCTAAGGAGATCATCTCATTCGGTCTTCAGACCCGACTAGAATAACTAGTACAACTTGAAGATTGAAAGTTCTGATCTAAAGTCAGTTCTCAGACCCGACTGGAATAACTACGGTTATATTCGGTACAACTTGAGAGTTTGATTATTTCAGTAGTTTGTTAGTTCAGAAAATTCTAAAATCCTTCAGACTTAGAATTTAAAAGTTAAAATCAAAAGTAAAGTTTTAAAGTAAAGTAGAGTTTCGGTTAAAACAAGTCTAAGTGAAAATTGTCAGAATTAAAATATAAAGAAAATTCAAGAATTGTTTGGAATAAATTGAACAAGTCAAAATTGTCAAAGAGAATTGAGTTCACAATCATTCGGACATTGCAGAAATTTACCCTAAACCCCCAAACGGGTACAAACTGGCGCTGCGACAAAAACAATTCAGTTGGATAGATGCTCAGCGAGTTTTCTATCACGATTTAGAATTTATACTTTGATTCGCAAAGAACAGTCAGTTTTCAGTCAATAGAACTGAATAAAAAATAAAAACGTCGAACAGCAATACGAATATAAATAGAACGAAATTTCATCTTAAATGACAAATTAAAAGCCAAAAACCAAACAAACTGGATTCGAAATATTAAAAATTTGACACAAAACAAAGTGACTGGAAAGCTGAATTCTTGACGAATCTACTGAGAAGCTGGATTTTGACGAACTTTGAAGAAAGCTGAAATTTGACGAGTTTCTGGACAAACACATTTAACCAAGTTAAACTACTGTACACCAACAACATACGGGTCGTTTGAAGAACAGATCATCGAGCAATTTTTTCAACAAAAGCGGTTCATCGAGCAAATTTTCAACGAAAAAGCGGTTCTTCGAGCAAATACACACAAATTAAGCGGTTCTTCGAGCGTTCTTCTCATCAAACATATACATCTTTAGAAATTAATCATCTAATATTTTACGAAATTTGGATCAATAAGGAAATTAAGTAAGTAAAATCTTGATTTCTAAAGCATTTGGGGGAATACGTTCTTGAATTTATGTCCGAAATTAAAACAGCCTCGGATAAAATTAAAGGTAGAATTGAGAAGTTAGTTAAAGAGCAACATTTGATTAGGTTGCGAGTTGATAATTTGGGAAAAGAAAATATACCAAACTCGAATTCACGCGAACAAGCACAAAGAACAGAACAATTGAATAATTTGAATAATCGTCTGATTCAGATTGAGAACCAATTGAAAAAGGAAAGATATCAATTGAATAAGGTTACGACTGAAATAATTGATAAAATAGGCGATAAATTTGGACATTTATCGTTAAAAGTTGACGATAAAAAGTTGGATTCATTGGAAAAATTTATTGACTTAACTAAAGAAACAATGGTAAACGAACAGAAAAAGTCAACACCCACTGATGTAGTTACTACTTCAGTTGGAACTGAAAATATAATTGGCACAGGCTCGGAAGGGGCTGCGGCCGTTATAACAAGCGTTGACACACCAAAAATGGCTTTTGCTGGCTTTGACGAAGCGGGCAAATTTAGTTTTGCGGGCAATTTAGTGAGTTCAACTCCTAAACAACCCAATATGGTAACCAAACCAACATTAGCGAATCCAAAACCTAAAGTTTCATCAACCATGTTTAATTTTCCTCAAACATATGAGAGCAATACTGACAGAATTGCTCGATTAGAATGGGAAAAGCTTACGAAAGAAGATTTGGATAAGAAAATGCAAAGAGATTATGAAAATTACGTAAGGAACTCACAAGTAAAACGGGGGGCTATCCCAAAAATTCAATCTCAAAATGTTCCCACAAGCATATTTGATGATGAAATAAAATTATTCAGGCATGAGGAAGGAATGTTAAGAGAAAGTCAGAAGGAAAATAATCAAATTTATATTGATCAAAATGAATTAAATGAGACAATTTGTGAGGAAAATAACAAACGATTCAAACAATATATACCAACTCCTCAGAGAGTAGTGCCACAAAAGCATAAATTGTCAGACATTAAGGAAATTGATGATTTCGAAGAAAATGCAAATCAAAATGTTCAACAAACACAGAATCAAAAAAGACCAGATATTCTGCCAAATCAAAATTTATATAGGGGTAATTTGCAACAACGAAACGTTAATTTTGAAATGCCACCAAATGTTGAACCAATAACAAGGGTCAATGCGACATATAATGTGCCATCTAATGCACAGCGTAATATGTCAAATGATTTTCAATTTGGTGCTGAACGCACACCACAGTCAACATTACGCAATAATACATCTCCATTTTCGCAAAATCAAAATACAGTCAGGGATTCATTTTTGAGAAGACTAAGAATGATTCCAAAGTTTAATGGCGATTCATTCCAAGATTTAAGAGATTTTATCGACATTTCTGAAACCTTGTACTACTCATGTACAAACGAGCAGGAAGAGCAAGAATTCTTTGAGCAAATGTTAATTCAATTGCGCGGCGAACCTAAGACAGTAATAAGTCGCTTAGATAATTTTGATTGGAATGCAATCAAAAATGCATTGCTGAAGCATTTTTCATTTTTGTCAAACAAAGATGTGTTGACAAGTCGTATCGAGAATTTACACCAAGAAAAAAATGAAAGCTTGTCTGAATACACAGAAAGGGTCAGACGACTATTGAAAGAGAAAAATGCGGTTTATGCTAATTTATCTGAAGAGCAAAGATCTGAACATAACAGATTAGCTCGACGTGCCTTTTCAAAGGGTGTAGCAGATAAAAAATTACGCGACAAACTTTTGATTCGGGGCGCAAGTACCTTGGAGGATGCAATTGCATTCGCAATAGAAGCGGAAAATGATGCAATTACAGAAATTCCAAGGGGTGAATTATTCTGTACGTTCTGTAAAATCAATGGGCATCGAGAAATGGAATGCCGTCGTAAAGAGAATGAAAACAGTGACATTGGAAAGCTTGTTTCGGCTTTGCGTGTTATGAATGGTAATTCTCGGGGTACTAATTTCACCCGACGAAACTTTGGTCCAAATAATAATCGAAATTTTGGTGGAAATAATTCAACAAATTTTAATAGAAATTGGTCAAATCCAAGTTCAAATTGGTCGAATCCTGGTCCAAATTGGACAAATTCAAACGGAAATCGCAATTTAAATTACGGAAATGGCAATACAAACAATAATGGCTATTCAAATAGAAATTGGAATGGCAATGGAAATTCTCAGAGAAATTGGAATGGCAGTACGTTTGGCCGAAATGCCAATCAGACACAAACCAACCAAAATAATGAATTCTCTCAAAATCGTGGTAATTCGCAACAAAACATGCGACAACCACAAAGATCTAATAATCTGATACGAAATGCTCGTATAAATACAATTCAGACAGATCCACCGTATGAAAACGTGCCAAATGTTAATACGGATTTGTTTGACTATCAATCGGAAAACTAAAAAGGATGAAATGTGTGGGCCAACATATTTCATCCAGTATTCCAAATTTGACAATAAATTTTCGTAATTCGGAAAATAATGAACACATTTGTAAGGTTTTAAAAGATTTTCACATAATTTCAAAATTGAAGTCAATCACACATTGCAAGATAGAAAACGAAATAATAAATGAAAATGGGGCAGCATACATACTGATAAAGTCAAATTTTAATAAAAGGCCACTAAAATTCTTGATAGATACGGGGGCATCAATTACCATTTTAGCAAATGATTTGGTACCCGAAAATATGTCCATTAAGAACTACATTATAAAATTGTTCGGCGTGGTAAAAGATGTGTCAATAGACACAAGTGGCATGATAAATGGAACCTTTCTAATCGGCGACCATAAATTGCAAACAGCATTGCATCTGGTCGACAGGAAATACGCTGGTCCTGCAGATGGTTATCTGGGATACGATTTCCTATCCCTTTATAAAACAGTTATTGATATGAACAAGATGAAAATAGAATTTAATATGAGCAATGAAACGAATGAATTGGACGATTTTATGAGTGTTTTAGCAAATTCGTATGATTTTGAAGAGAATAAAAAAGAAAACGAGTGGCGCAAGGCCAACTCTGAAGAAAAAATGAAACAAGAAAATATTAATGAGTGGCGCAAGACTAACTCCAAAGAAAATGAAATTGAAAATGAGTGGCGCAAGGCCAACTCCAAAGAAAATGAAATTGAAAATGAGTGGCGCAAGGCCAACTCCAAAGAAAATGAAATTGAAAATGAGTGGCGCAAGGCTAACTCCGACGGAAATAAAATTAATGAGTGGCGCAAGGCCATCTCAAGAAAGAAGTTGTATGAAAATGAAGATACGGGGCGCAAGGCCGACCGAAATATTGAATTATTATATGAAAATGAAATAGAAAATGAATGTGAGAGACGCAAAGTCCAAGGGAATGATGATTTGAATGAGCTCATATTAGGTGAAAACGAAATTTTACATATCATATCAGATGGGAATGAATATGGGGACTATTTTGAAGCCAAACAATTTTTTAAGAGTGAGATAATGAAGCAAATGGAATTAAAAATAGGCCCAGAACAGAATATAGGAACAACATCAATTTTTTCAATAAAATCGGGAGTTATGCAGAGAACAGACGACATTTTTAATAAACTTAATTTAAAAGAATGCTCGGAAAATGAAAGGCAATATATTAAAAACATTTGTAGGGATTTTCCATACCAATTTTACATTGAGGGAGACATGCTTGGTTCAACAGATGTGATAAAACATCACATAAAATTGAAGCCAGATGCACAAATAATAAATGTCAGACAATATCGAATTCCACAGACTCATAGAAAGGTCTTGGAAGAAATAATTTTGGATTATGAAAATCAGGGCATAATTGAAAAGTGTCAATCAGTTTACAATTCGCCAGCAATTCTAGTAGAAAAGAAAGATGAAGCAGGGGGCAAAAATGATTACAGATTTGTAGTAGATTATCGAAAATTGAATCAAAATACGGAAATTCAGAATTTTCCGATTCCATTAATTGACGATATATTGAATGGTCTGAGTGGATGTTCATATTTTACGACTCTCGATATCAAGGGGGCGTTCCATCAGATAATGTTGGACGACGAATCGAAAGATTATACGGCATTTACTGCCGGTAACTTTCAATATAGATGGATTAGAATGCCAATGGGGCTGGCTACAGCACCATTAACTTGGCAAAGAGCCATAAATACAATTTTGGCGGATTTAATAGGCAATGGAGTATATGTTTATCTAGATGACGTAATAATTTATGCAAAAACCAGGGGTGAGCACGACAAAATTTTATTACAAGTCATGAATGCATTGATGCAAAATAATCTACAATTAAAAATCTCCAAATGCATATTTTATGCCAAACAATTTGAGTATTTGGGGCATATTATTTCAAGGGATGGCATGAAAGCTAATCCGAAAAAAGTTGAGGTCATAAAAAATTACCCACGTCCGACAACTGTCAAACATATTCAGTCATTTTTGGGGTTATGTTCGTATTTTAGAAGATATGTTCGTAACTTTTCCAAGATTTCTAGACCTTTGACTTTTCTTTTAAGAAAAGAACAGCCTTTCGTTTGGACAAATGTTCAACAAGAAGCATTTGATCAACTCAAAAATGCTTTAGCTGAAGAGGTAGTACTAGCATTTCCAATTTTTGACAACCCTGAGGCACTATTTTATGTCACGTGTGACAGTAGTGATTATGCTATGGGGAGTTGTCTAAGTCAGGGTGAATTACCCAATGACCGACCAATCTACTTCTTTAGTAAAACATTGAATGAGGCCCAGAGAAGATATTCGACAATTCAAAAAGAACTTTTGGCAATTGTTGAGTCAATTAAAGCGTTTCGAGTCTATCTATATGGACGATTCTTTATTCTCATTACTGATCACAAACCACTCTGTTATTTGTTCAATATGAAAGATTGCGGTTCGAGACTTTTTAGACAAAAGTTAGAACTAATGGATTACAATTTTAAAATACTTTTTCGCCCTGGAGCTCAAAATCATGTGGCTGATGCCTTATCTCGTATAAAACCATTATCGATAAACGAAATGTTGGAGGTCAATGAGCAAAAAGATAATTTCGCTTTGACACGAGGCCAAGATAGAATTAAAATCGACACAAACAAACAATTTACAATCGACGAGAGAAATGGAACAATATTGAGAAAACGAGACTTTGATCTCATTTTCCATTTGATTCCTACCGAAAATGATATTTTGAAAAATAAAATTACGGACAAATATGGTATTATAAATTTTGAAAATAAACTTAAAAAGTTTCATCAACACCATTATGCAATACTCATATCAAATCAATTCGGAAATAACCGGAATATAAATGATACATATGAGTGTATTCATGAAGTTTTAAAAATTAGCACCGAAATGGGCGCAGAAAATATTGCATTGAATATAGATTATGACAACATACGCCATTACATACACTTTAAGAATGTTTTCTGTGAAATATTTGTATCACAAAATATTTCAGTAACATTTTTCTTAAATAAGATTTTGGTTCTGAACGAAAGAGATGATATAGATAAAATTATGAAATTATATCATGAAAGCCTATTGGGTGGCCACGTTGGTGGAGAAAAAATGTACAGAACAATCTCTAAATTCTATAAATGGGACAATATGGTGGAAGACATTAAATTGTATGTTAAAAAATGCGCAATATGTGAAAAAACAAAAGTCATTACGAACACAAAGGTGCCCATGCAAATCTCAAGTTTGGGGGAAACACTTTTTGACCACACCTTTATCGATTTTGTGGGTCCAATACCTGCAAGTGCATCGGGTAATAGGTACATCTTCACAAGTACGTGTGATTTAACGAAATATCTTGTGGGTGTTCCGACAGTCGATTGCTCTGCCTTAACGGCAGCTAAATGTCTTTTAGAGCACGTAATCTGTCGATACAACTTTCCATCTCGACTTATTTCGGACAATGCGTCCAATTTTACCTCACATGTCATAAAAGAGCTAACACATTTATTTGCAATAAAGAAAATTTTCACGACACCCTATCATCCTCAATCAAATATTGTTGAAAGGTCACATAAAACCTTAAATGCGTACTTAAGGGCTTTTACTGACAAAAACAAACAGCATTGGGACGATTTGCTTAAATTTGCCACGTTTGTGTACAACAATACAACACATTCTACAACGGGCTATACGCCTCATGAATTGGCACATGGTTTTAAAATCCAAATTCCGAACCATTTAACAAAACACAAAGTATCATATAATTATGACAATTTGGCGGATATTGTAAGAAACAATATTGCTGGGGCTTTGGAAATGGCAAAAGAGCACCTCTATAACAAAAAACTAAAAAATAAACAGTATTATGACAGAAATGCTGTAGAGAATAACATAAAAGTAAATGACATGGTCTTAATCAAGGACCCACTCAGAAAACATAAATTTCAAGACATTTACGACGGACCATATCGGGTCACGGACACTCACGATAGTTATATCGAAATATTAAAAAGGGGCAAAAAAGTCAAAATTCACAAGAATATGACGAAAAGGGTTCAAGCACAGCATAAAAATGAACCAGACAAATTGAAATAGAATTTCGAATCTAAGTAATAAATGGGGTTAACCCCTAGATCAACATTTTGCATGAGAATAGTTAGGATTGATAAAATCGGGTTTTACTCCTAATACATATTTTAATGGAGCATATGATGGCTGTCTGATGGAAAAATCCTTTTTTCTTACAGAACGACATCATATCGCGCTCTTTAAAATGGAAAACTCGAGTAGAATAGTTTTATATGCGGACAGGCAATTATTTAAGAGTATTTTGGAAAGATGGAAAAGAAATTTTTTCATCGAGGATCAATTGGACGAAATTGATGAAATTTATAACTATAATGTCTTGAATACGGAAATAAGAAGGAATTTATTTAGAAAATATTTGATTTTGGAAAAAATAAATTACGAAAAAACGGTCAAATTGCTTGAATGTTATGAGCTTTGCAAAAAATTGGCAGAAAATACTTCCATGTGGAGTAGCCCGAATGTCTTGGGACAAATAAAAGAATTTGACATAAATTCATGGCATTATTTGAAAAAACAACTTGACAAATATTTAGAAAGGGGGTTATATACGCCACTTTTGGAATCAATAATTTCCTTGGAAAGAAAATATAACGAAAGTCTTTCGAACGACGTTAATTTCAGGGAATTTTATGAAATTATCAGAAAGAAAAGTCCAATTTTGAAAAAACTATTAAAAATGGTCTATGCAGAAATGCCAAATGAATTGAAAACATTTTCATAATTATAAGTGGAAATGTCTGTTGAACGTTGAACTGAACGTGTCAAATTTTGTCTTTCTTTTCAGCATGGCAAATCGACGCGAAAAATCAAATTCCATTCTTCGTATCTTCAGAGATTCTCTTTATAATTGGCATAAGAATAGATTTGTAAGAAAAAAATTGGAAATGTTAAGAAAAAATGATAATGTCGAAATTTTGGACACCCCTTTTGGGGAACAACTGTTCGAAATTTTTTTAGTTGTGTTATGGGCAGAAAAGTCAAAAGCAATGAAATTATTTAAAAATTACAAACTTTGTGAAACCCTGATCACAAACCCAAATCTGATGTTGTTCTTAGACTCGTTAGACGATCTAAGCGCTCATATTTCAAATTGGGATTGGTACGACAAATTATTTAGTCGTGAAATAATGATCCGACAATCATGTTTGGAAGAGCCACTATATATAACAATATTAAGAAAGTTGAAAATTCGAATTTATGACACAATTATGCAGGATAGCCTTTATGTGGAATTAATTGAACTAATAAAACAAAAGAGCTCTTGTATTAAAAATTGTCTGGAATACATCTTTAATAATAAATATTATGACCATAAAATTATGAGCATTAAAACGGAAATTTTCCCCGAATCTGATTGCACGGAATATGAAAAAATAATTTTTTGACAATTTAACATTTTATGAATGAATCAATCTGATTATGTTTTGGGTGACGATAGCGCCACATTTTAGTGAATTTTTTAAACAATATTATTATCACATATACGCATTACGGGGATTAAAAAATTTTATTAAAAAGACATTAGCGCCACGAACATACATTCTATTTTATTCCATTTTTTGAATAATAAAACTGACGTCATATACATTTTGGTGAATAAAAATTTGTGGCAGCACTGACGCCACAAACATGTGTACGTCAGGGGCTTGAATGAATTTGCCCAGTAATTGTTATGAAATTGCTGGGGGGCTGTTTAAAAATTGCCTGGGGGCCCAAATATGTATGCTTGGGGTCCGGCAAGAGAGAAAATATTGAGTTGGTGGACTACCACCATTGGTGTGGGGGTGCTTCAGTCAATAATTCCATCTGGGTTGGCTGATAATTGATATGAAACCATTTTCATTTTTGGAAATTGTAATGTTTATTTTTGGTTTCTCACATCATAATTGGTAAAATATTCATGGGGCTTATTTAATCTAAGGGTTTTCTTTGTAACGAAAATCTATTGATATAAGTAAATTGAATTTTGAGAACTTTCGGACTATTTTCATGGGATAATATAGTGGAATCCATTTTGAACTGGCTTTCTCAAATTTAAAAAAAAAAAGCATTTTGCACCGAACAAATAACGCATGAGCAACGACTCGAAGCATAGTCTATGTGCAATTAATGAAACAAAATTGGGTTCAGAGTCTCTAAGGTTCAGCAAACTCGGGGATTTTCAATAATACATACAGGTGCACTAATGGCACTGAATTCACAATCGAAAAATTTTGGTGATTTTTATGAATGTAATTAAATGAGTAACATTTATATGTGAATTATTTAATATATTTGTGCATATCACGAAAGAATGCATATTGTTTACCACCAAACATTAACATAATTTGAAAATAAACTCAGTAACGGATTTACCAACTTTTTTTTATGCATATTAAGTATTGGAAAAACGAAATAACTAAAAAACGGTAACGCAGATTTCAAATTATGAATCTAGTAAAGGGTGCGTTCGAATATGAGAATCGAAAAATGCATATAAAAATCGATAGTACAGATTCATAGGTTGAAAGCGTGAACTTAAAAAATGCGAACATTGCTATTGATAACGGTTTTGAATAATGATCACGTTTGGAAATATTGTGGGGGACTTATTGATACTCAATGAATCCTTGAATTTATGATGGAGTTTGGTCTTTGATGTTCTGTTTGTATAAACAGAGAGTGTTGTACTGCGTCGGCCGGAATTGAAAATGAATTGTTTTAATGCCTCTTTTGTTCACTGAAAAAAAAATAATGATAAAGAATTAAATATGGGAACAATTAAGAAAAGATAGAAAAAAAATTGAAAGAAGATAAAATGGGGGTATACAATATCGTGATGAATCTCAATTGGTGGATGTTACTTCTGAACAATAATCTTTTAACGGGCGGCCATCCCACTGTAAATATACAGGAATTAAAAGTTAAAAGAAAAGAAAAATCATGTTTAAACAAATTTAAATTTTTGAACACTTATATGTGCTTCCAACCGGATTAGGCTTCACCACACTGCAAATATATGAGAATAAATTTAAACGAAAAAAAAAAAGAAAAAACAATTCACATTAATACCCACAAATATATTTTTATCAAGTGAACCTATTATTTTATATACAAAACAATTCAATATCGGTAACGCATTGAATTACCGACTTTTTGCGTCAAATTTAAAAAGAAGTGGCACTGGAAGAATTCATTCACAGTAAATATATTTTTATGAAATCTTCCAGAAGGTCAAAATATGATTACTTATTTTTCACTTACCTGATATGCGTTTAATTTTAAATTCATAAATCTGGCATATCGCCTGCCTCCAGACAAATTTTCCACAAAAGAGCCCAAATGGCATCCACAAAAACACTTAAAATGACGATCGTAGATTTTTCTAATATCTGTGGTATCACTTTCATAAACCCAATAATAGATTGTTTCACTAAATCGGCTAATTCTTATTAAATTGGTGTTGTCGAAGAGATTTTTGGAGCACCGTTTACATGAATATACAATTATTTGCCTGGACATTTTTGACACTTTTTCCTTTTTACACTTTGGGCAATATGATTTTTTTTTTTATTATCTTTCACGAAATGTTGATCTTTGACGATGTATTAATGGTTGAAATAACGGTCAAAACAACTGATTTTGAATATTCCGTTTATTTTTTAACTTTTAAAGGGGAAAAATTTGAAAGAATGAAAAAAAAATGAAGCAAAGGAACTATGTGAAAAAATTTAAATAAAATAATGTTTTCCATTAAATGAGGGAAGTTTTTTCTCAAAGGGGAATTCGGATTGTTTACATGAAAAGCTTTACACATGAAAGATGAACTAATAGTGAGCGTAAAAGAAGTTTCTTTCTTATTACCGGTATGGCACAATCAACACATACACATAAAGCAAAATACAAACGCATGTAGCGTGTTCGAATGCTGTATATATGTACGAAAAAAAAACATGATGCTGCATATACAATAATGCACGCACAAGCCATTATGTCATATGTAAGTGAACATGTGCACTATAGGTACATATTATATGCATGTACGGGCGCATGGCATATTATATATATACTCACGGACGCTATGCCAAAGCATGTATAAAATAATAACATGCATGTATGCACATATGCGTGTGATGCACTGCATATGTACGCATGATGCACTGTATTTATGAGAAAGAGAGGAATATGTGTTACACGCATGTGTACCTTGTATTAACATGCGTGCGTGCATGCTGCTATCAGCCAATGGGAAGTGTGTGAAAGAAAAAACGCAACAATACATATACACTGAATGCACGCTTCGTATGTGATAGGCATATAACGCTATTCACACATTAATGCACATATGAGTCGATGCCGCGTGCAAGTGGGTGCGTCCAAATACATGCACAAAATACCGTTGTAAACGGTACGGACTTGAAAGCAACTTTCGTTTGTTTTTCTTTTTTTTTAGTAAGAAAAACGCTAAAATACTCGAATTTGGAATGCGATGTTTGTTTTTTCTTTGAAAAAAGAAATTGGAATACCCAAATGGTTTCCTTTCGTCATTTCAAGAGCAACAAATATTTAATATTTTTTATGCATAACAAATGCATGAGCATATGAAACGGCACTAAATTTTACTTTTTCATACATAAAGTAAAGCCAATTACAAGTATCGGTCAAGATGAGGAATAAGTTGATGATATTTTCATAATTGTCGGCGAATTGGATTTTTGTTGGGAATTGTATTTTTAAGGAGACATTATGAAAAACATCAAAATAATCATACGGGAAATGCATACTGAAAAAATATTGATATAGGCAAGAAAAATTCAGGACAATTTATTGGATAATATCCGATCGCTTGGACTTTTGACTTATGGAATCACTTAACCTAATTATGGGGTCTAAATCTCGTAATCACTTTTGGGGGAATTAAAATGATGCCAAAATAATACCCTAAATCGACTTAAACAAAATAAAATTTTCAAGCTTTGTGTGAGTGGAAAAGTTGGGGCTTTGAATGTAACCAATGTTAATGTTTACAGTTTACACTTACCATTTTGAGAAAAAATTTGACTCAAAACTGGAGGATTTTTTTTTTTTCTATGAACCCTATTTAAAAAATACTTTTGAGAAATGAAAAACCCATGCCAAGTAGCTTTTCATATGTTTATTGCAAGATAAAAATATTTTATGTTTGCATTTTTGCCAATTGGCGAATTTGCAAATTCGCAGAAATTCTTTGGATTGTTGATGACTATAATCTATGTATTTGAAATGAAATTTTTTTTTTTAAAAAATTTGCAATGGAATTATGCAAATTTACCTGAGTGAAATCAAGTAACTTAATTTAAATAAAGATTCATGATTCGCGACTTGGCTCATAAACAAAAAAGTTATTAGCAATAAAGGATAACTCGGCCGCCAAATCGTAATCGGTCTGAGTTCCGATTGTGTTTGTGGTTGTGTTGACCAGCACTTCAATTGCTGGATCCTCGAGCCAATTGTTTGTTGAAGATGGTTCTGGAGAATATGGGGGAAATTCAATATCGGAAATAACATCCTCCTCAAAATTCGAGAACATGGGGTTTCCTCCATTAATGAAATCATTCCAATTTTCCTCATTGACTAATTCCAGAATATCATTCATATCGTCCGAATCGTAATTGACTATTAAATCAAATTCATCGTCGTCATCAGTTGAATCTTCGGCAATTAAAACGGGCCGGTCTTCGATTAAGTTTGCATTTTCCAATAGCTCGACTGGAGGAATGAAAACACGCATGCTGGTAACGATGTTTTCAGTGCAAAGTCTTTTACGTAACGGTTCAAATTCGTCCAATTCCATATCATCAACACGCTTGCGTTTTAATGAGTTTTGCACGGTTGTTTGAATTTGGCTATGAATCGGTTCAGATGAGTCATAATTAACCAATTTCACGTTAAACAAGTGCAGAATGGGCGACAAATGGAAATCAAGGACGTTGCCAATTATTTTGCAACACTGTTTACAGAACGCGAATTTTCCGAATAAAATGATATTGTTGCAACGGCTGTATTCAACGTAGATATCTAAACGAAACCACAATTTGTTATTTTTTGCATATCTTTTCTTCTCTTTTCTCTTCACTCGCACTCATGTAATTAAAACTTTTGGAATTACAACAAAAACAATGACTTACCGTCTGAATGTTGTTTAATAACAAAGGTTTGATCGATGATCGGAATTTTACATGAATTATCGACGCACATTCCACATGCAAAAAATGCGCAAATCAAAGAGATTGGAAACATTTTTATAAAAAAGAAAAACGTTGGCAACGAATGAATTTCAAACTGAAAAATCACTACTTCTGATTCAATGAATTCACAAATTTAATGGAAAGGATTAGAACGTACTTTCTCCTCGAATTATGAAAACATAATGAGTTGAGATTTCAGTTGACAAATTTCTTTGGTGATTCATAATAAATACGCTGCATTTTCATTTTGCTATGAAATATGTAGAAATGACCAAAAATGCCCGAAAATCGAATTAACGCATGATGCAGTTTTTTCTAACGATAGTTTACATAAACAAATGGTGCGAGAATAAACACTTCACGCATAGTTGAGTTAAAATCTCAGTGGCTGCTTAAAATTATTAAGAGTCATTAAATTTGTAATTTTATGACCATGAAGTGTGCCTTTGCCGAAATTGGATTTGAAATTGAGTAGTTTCAAGTGCAGGAATTTTTTGTTGTTATTATTTTCATTGAAATTGAATTTACTTTTCACGACATTTGTTGACTGAATTCTAAGAATTCTACAAAACAATTTTTTCTTTTCAGTAAAATGAAATATTTCAATTTGGTCTTATGCATGATTGGCTTGTATGGTATAAATGGCCAGAAATATGTAACGAGTAGAATAGGAGAATTAGCCTTATCAAATCAGAAATGGAATATTCAGTACGCATTAGATTTAGAAGAATATGTGTTTACAAGCAAGCTTTTAAATGATTGCATTAATTCGATGGCAAAAATATGTGGAAAAAGCAGAAATAACTTATGCCATTATTTCATGGAACAAACAGAACGATTAAATTCAAACGTAAAAATGGATATGTCAAAATTGGATATTCTTAAAAGAACCAAAAAATCATTTAATGTACGGGAAAATACCTCGAAATCGGGCATTCCCAAACGGTCCAAAAATTGGTCGAATGTACGGGAGAATGTCTCGATATCGGACACTCCCAAGTGGTCCAATATTTGGTCGAATATACGGGAGAATGTCCGGAAATCGGACATACCCAAATGGTCCAGGGTCGCACCAAGTGTACGGATGAATGTCCAAGAAAGGGACAACCCCAAATGGACCAAAAATTCGATAAATGTGGGGTACAATAGCCCGAAAGGAGACATATTGATAAGGGACAAACGATTGATTTGGTTCGTTCCTATTATCATTGGCATTACTGTAATGAGTCTCATTACGGGGCTAGCAGTAGCTCGACAAGCTTTAATGGACGTAAAAAGGGAATTGAAACAAAGCATTCATTTATTGGAAAAATCAGCTAATGTTTCAATTCAATCACTGTCAATACAGAGAGAAACCTTAAAAGATTTAGACAATGCATTTTCCATGATGCGTGAGTCAATAAATAATTTGACAAATGAAGTAGACCAGGACAGATTATTCAACAATATTATTCACACGATATTATTGGCCATGCAGGGGCATGAAAGATTTCAGACAAAGTTAAATCATTTGTATAGCGGGTCATATAACTCTCGGCTATTTGAAATAATAAATTACAAGAATTTTACCAATGTTTTAGACAAAATCAATGCAAAATTAAATTCAAAATTAACTTTACCGCACATAAATTCCATAATTAAACATCGAATTTTTGACACTTCATTGAACTATAACGGAACACATATTATTTTTACGGTAGAATTGCCAATTCTATACAAGAAAAAATACGATTATTTTGAATTTTTACCTGTTCCAATGAGAGATGGAGAAATTGTGACAATATTAGACATGTCACCCTTGACATTTTATGTCGACAACTCAAATATTCATCAATTTTCGGAAAAAATCGGGTACAGTCAGTGTAAATTATACGGAAACATTATGTTATGCAATACACTGATTGAAGATTTTGCAATACAGTCATCATGCATGTTGAATTTGTTGATGAAAAATGATGACAGAAGTTGTGCTTATAGACAAATTCCAAGTCAAAACTATTTTGTCAAAATCACTGAATTGAAAATATATGCATTTATAATAAATCCGATCACAATTCTAATTCAATGCAACAATGAAGAGCAAATAGCAAATTTGACACAAAGCAGTGATATTACTTTGGACAGGGGTTGCACCTTGTTCAAATATTCAAGAGAAACTCATTTCAATGAATCAAAACTTACTTCAATAAATGTCAAATCGAGTTTTGTCAAACTTAAAGAAAATTTTACGAATATGCCCAGAAGAAATGTGATCTTTCCGATTTCTCTCTGGAATAAACACGAATTACAGCTCATCGAAGCTCACAAAACAGTTGAAAATGTAAAAGAAGCAATTCCGATATTAAAAGATAACATTGAAAAGCTCACATTGAAAAATCCATTTTCTTCTATGTGGGGCAAAGTTAAGGGCTTTTTTGAGGAACAAATTGGACAATTTTTTCTATATGTCATGGGATTTCTAATATGCTTAATAATTATAAAGGCATTAATTGGCAAACTTCTAAAGTCTAAAAAATGATTTCCTCATTTCAGGATGAATTTCATCGTGAAATTTTGCATATTAATTGCATTCGCTGAGAGAACATTTCAAATAAATTTGATGCCGGATGATGAAATGAATGGGATAGTTTTTCAACCATTCGAAACGGTTTATATTCAAAAATCTTCACATTTTTTAACTTATAAATTCAATGTATCTGTATTAAAATACATAGATAGACATAGGCATATAATTGAGAATGCGTGTCCGAGTAAATTGAGCACTTTACATTTATATGATTCCACTTTAAAGCAGTTGAATTTGAAATGGAACCTGCAATCCAATGAAACAATTGCAAATATGTATCCATTATCAATAAGCCCAACGAAATTGCTTGAATTAAGTGAAAAAACTGAGTCATTTGCAATATCAGATTGCACTATAGTCGATGTTTTGACAAATAAATTCCTTGAAATGAATCGGGAATTGAACAAATTGGCAAATTTGAATTTTAAAACGATTAGCTATTTTATATCAGCAGAACAGTTTCAATATGATGCAATGAGTTTGATATTTCGCCACATCAATAAAACAATTACTCCATTTAATCGGAGAATATTTTTCACAGAATTTTGGAAATATGTGACGAGCAAATATATATATAAAGACAATTTAATTTACATTGAATTTGAAATTCCTTTCTTCGATTCAGAGAAAATTGATTTATACACTGTAAACGTTAAGCCAATAATTTGGAAACATCAAGCTTATATTTTCAACACAAGCATAAGATATGCTATAATTGATTTGCCTAAAACAATCATGTACACTACAGATAGTTACAGAAAAAATTGTTTTATCACGGGACAATCAATGTACTGTAAAATGGTAAAATCACC
Organism: Aphidoletes aphidimyza; assembly: GCA_030463065.1. Lineage (NCBI taxonomy): Eukaryota > Metazoa > Arthropoda > Insecta > Diptera > Cecidomyiidae > Aphidoletes > Aphidoletes aphidimyza. The sequence continues at coordinate 8,838,067 of CM059998.1, read as the reverse complement.
GTCAGATTCGTGTCATAATGGCCTTATTAGCATAAATAAAACCAGTACAATTCACACAAATTGCTTCATAGCCATTAAAAATCAAAATATGATCACTCAAGTCAACAAACAGATGTATTTTACAGTATTTACACCACTTGACTTAATAATTTCGAAAAATTCATTGATTTATGCTATTCGCATCGATGGGGCGTCTAAAATTATCGATCATGTCAATTATAACGTTACGACAAGTTTTTTCCATTTTTCGGCCAATGAGCCGGGAAAGTTTGAAACATTCTTTCAAGAAAACGAAATCGGGGGATATATCTCCTACAAATTCGACATATATCACGAATCTCGAATGTTGTTAATCCTTGTGCTCATGATATTTTTTACTCTCTGTACTTTTGCATATGTTTATTCGGCTAGAATGACATAAGAACGTATTCAAGAACTTAAAATGCACGAAAACAAGATTTTACATTAGAAATAAGAAAATTCTTCCTTTTGGGGGGAGTAATGTAACCAGCTCGGCTATGGGTTATTCACACATTTAGGAAAGTAGGAAAATATTACTAAAAATAAGAGTGATAACCCATATGCATTCGCTGTTACATAATATTATGAAATAGTTAAGTTTAATAGCTGGCTCAGCTATGAGTCATAGTTCATAGGAATTCACGATTACGTAATATTCCATAAGAATTCATATTATATAACAATACATTAGGATTCATGTTATTTCATGTTATTTCATGTTATGAAATAAGTCCATAAAAAGTTAGAATTACGTCATACTACCATTAAGCGCACACACCAAACATCAAAGTAATGTACCGCTAATGCATTCAATCATCAAAGAAATACCGCTAAACCGCTTAAAACATCAAAGGAAATATACCGCTAATGCATTTTGAATGCATTCAATCATCAAAGGAATATACCGCTAATGTATTCCAAGTACCAAGGAAATTTACTGCCAACACATTTTCACGCATCAAAGTAATGCCGCTGATCATCAAAGGAATGCCGCGAACCATCAAAGGGTTACCGCCTAACATCAAAGAAATACCGCGGAATCCATGACCCAATACTTGGAGAACATTAAATCTATTTTTAGAATAAGCCACTTGGCTTAGGTTTAACATATAGAATTTAGTTGGTCACATGACCAAAAATTAGTATAAATAAGCTAGCGTTTCTAAGGAGATCATCTCATTCGGTCTTCAGACCCGACTAGAATAACTAGTACAACTTGAAGATTGAAAGTTCTGATCTAAAGTCAGTTCTCAGACCCGACTGGAATAACTACGGTTATATTCGGTACAACTTGAGAGTTTGATTATTTCAGTAGTTTGTTAGTTCAGAAAATTCTAAAATCCTTCAGACTTAGAATTTAAAGGTTAAAATCAAAAGTAAAGTTTTAAAGTAAAGTAGAGTTTCAAGTCTAAGTGAAAATTGTCAGAATTGAAATATAAGAAAATTCAAGAATTGTTTGGAATAAATTGAACAAGTCAAAATTGTCAAAGAGAATTGAGTTCACAATCATTCGGACATTGCAGAAATTTACCCTAAACCCCCAAACGGGTACAATGTGACTTCCGGCGTTGGACAAGGTTCTCCAATTAGTGCTGCTTTATTCAGTTTGTTCTTATTCGATCTGCCTTTCAATATAAAGAACGCATCGATTCATCTTTATGCTGACGATGGCAAAATTGCTTTACCAATTGATTCAGAACGCGATTGTCAAACTTTACAAGATGATTTGAAAAGAGCCAACGAATTTTTCGAGATGAACAGATTGAAACTAAATATCAACAAAACCAAGTCAATCACATTCCACAAATGTTACAACCCAATTCATTTCACATACTGCATAAAGGGACAAACTATCGTCAATGATAAAAGATCTGGGTGTACTTCTTGATGAGAAATTAACATTTAAATATCACATTAATTTCATTATAGGTAAAGCAAAATCAACTTTAGCATGGATAAAGAGATTCTCCTATGAATTTGATGATCCATGGGTTATAAGGAGACTCTTTGAAACATTTGTGTTACCGATACTTGAATATGCATCGCAAATTTGGACACCGAAATTCATGAATGACATTACTAGAATCGAATCAGTCCAGAAGCAATTTTTATTGTTTGCTTTGAGGAAACTTGGATGGAAAGATAGATTTAGATTACCATCATATAGAAATAGACTATTATTTTTTCACATGAATTCTCTGGAAGACAGAAGAATTATAAATCAGATCATTTTTATAATATCATTAATATATGGAGTATGGTCATCATCATCTCTGTCAAACACATTGAATTTTAGAGTACCAAATAGATTAACTAGAGACACATCACTCCTAAATACAAATATTAGCATAACTGATCATTCATTTAATAATATGAAAAAGAAATTTAATGAATACTATAATTTAATCGACTTAAACCAAAGCATAAGTTCCATAAAAATATGTTTGAAACAACATTTTAAATCGAAATGAAATAAGATGGAATCATAAAAGTAAATTTTTGTAAATATATGATATATTTATTCAATAAACCGCATATGGCAGAGAAATGCCGTTGGTGCAGATTATTATTATTTGTATTTTTTCACTTTAAAAATATTGATTTTTTCACTATTTTTTCTATTTTTTATTTTTATTCATATTTTTTTTTCTACTATATTTTATATTGATTTTCACTTTTTTTGTTGGTTAGACGTTTTTTTTTAATTTAAAATGTTCACTGTTTTTAAAAAATTTATTGTGACTATGACAACCTATCACTTAAAATTTGATGAGATAACTGATGTGTTGGGATGGTATCATTTGACACACATATGGTAGAAAAAGTCATTAAGATGACGCTCTCCTAATTACTTTTTAATGCATTTCAATGCATAACATGTTAGCAGAGCAACGCTGCGACGCAGCATGCATTAACTAAGAACGGTGCGGCGCAGCACGCATTAACTAAGAAAGCTGCGGCGCGCCATCTATTATCTAAACATTGCTGCGACGCAGCATTGCTTAGTTAATACATGCTGCGCACACACTCACACAGACGCATGTGTTTGACGTTTACACGTATAGTGTACGTGTGACACTAACACAAGTTTGTTCCAGTAATCATGTATACTACACTACTAGGCTGGTTAACGAAGAATTGATGAATTTCGTTTCGGTAATATTTTCTTTGTTGTTCGAACTCTCCCATCCTGCCAAATCAATGAAAGTCAACTTGCCATTGGATTTATCGTCCAAACTAAAATTAAATATCAAATGCGAGCGTGAAGAGGTTGAATTTTGATCGGTTGAGTTTTGTGAACGAATTTTCAACGTCTTCGAGACTAGCTCATCGAATGCATCTGCAGATGAAATTGGTTCAAACCTTGCTTCACCGATTTTTGCAATTTTGACCTTTCTGCCAGTAATTAAATCGAACAAATCACGGTCAATATTTTCGATTATTGAAACGTTGATTTTTTTCATATTTAAGATGAATTTAATCGACTGACCAAGGACTCCAACCTTTTTTTCGGTACCAAACATGGTACAAGTTTTTCCGCTTCCTACAATTTAGTCAGAGTTCAATTAGAAAAATTTATTTTATTCAATTTACAAAAGGTAGGAAGTACCTGTTGTGCCTAAGGTAAGGATACATGCAGTATCGCCAGCGATAAATTGGTTCAAATATGGCTTTAAATCATCGAACTTTTGGTCATTTGCATCTCCGTGATAAATATGATTAAAATACAGCCAAAATGATTGACTTTGACAATCTATTAAAACAAAATGGGGCCATTGGTTAGTAATAATGGAAACAATTTTGTTTAAATCGATAATTTATTCATTTTTTTTTTATTTTACCGATGAATTTAACGGCATTTTCATCGAGCACGATGCCTTCCACGTCATTAATTGGTTCAAAGCAACAGAGATTCGCATTAATGGTTGCGTTTGAAATACGCTTTGCGCGGAAAACTTCAAGTTCTTTCGCCAACTTTTTGGCGTCTAAAATATATCAAAATAAAACAGCGGATACATTCACGCAGTGAAATATTTCGATCAAATAATTGTGATTTTTTAATCCTTTATTGACTACAACTTAAGTAAATGAAAACAATAAACACCGGAATTTATTGAGCATAAATTAAAATATTTATTGAGTCAGAACGAATGCATTTCGAACAGACGTGCTGTTCATCATCAGCGACACGTAACTAAATGTAAAGACTATAGCAAGTAGCATCGAAAATGAATATTGAACTAATACAAATACAATTAATGAGAAAAAGTGAGAAAGAGAAAGAATGAAAAGTGACAAACTATTTGGTCATTAGGTTAATTTGAACAATGGAGAGAAAATATTGCCGTTGTCTGAGTTCATGGTGTTGTTGGATTTATAAATATACAAAGATTCATAGGCATCGAGTTTTTTGTAATTGTGTGTTTGTTTTATCAAACGCACACACTCTTCAAAAGTGCCGAGTTTGTGCGGTGGATTGTTACCGTCGCCTGTGCTATGGATGTGAGCAGCAACAGACGATTTGTGTACTTGATGGTTTCTCACACAATTAGGGTGTTCTTTAAATCGTGTTTCTATAGCTCGTTTGGTCTGTCCGATGTATTTGGCATCACAGTCCATACAGCTGATCTCATATATACCGCTCCGTTCACTCATTGGGACGATGTCTTTGGTGCTACCGAGAATATTTCGTATTTTTTCGTTGTTTGAGTAAACTATATCTATGTTCTCTTTGGCAAACGCCTTTCTCATGTGATTTGTGACGGACGGAATGTATGAAAATCATACTCGATATGATTCACTTGATGCGATTGATTCGTTTTGGCTGAATAAGGTTGAGAAATTGTTCAATCTTTGGCGTTTAGAATGTTTATCAATGATTTTGTCTATCAATGTTTTTTCGAAACCATTAACATTCGCTAAGTGAACGATATGTTGATATTCGGTGATAAAATCTTGTGCTGACAATGGAAGTTGTACCAATCTATTTGCCATTGAATGGAACGCTGCTGTTTTATGTTGGAATGAAAAAAAGGAATCACTTGTGATGTAACGATCCGTTGATGTTGATTTTCGGAAAACTGCAAATTCAATTTTGTTGTTAGTTCTCTTGCATTTTAAATCAAGAAAGGAGATTGAATGTTCGTTATCTTCCGTTTCGCAATTGAAATTGATGCTATCGTATCGATTGTTTATGATTCCAAGTGTTTTTGGTACCTCGTCTCTTTTTACCACAGCTAAAACATCGTCTACATAACGATGCCAGATTCATGGTAAAAGATTTTCGTTTTTCAGTTCGTACTCAAATCTGGTCATGAAGGCTTCGGCTATCGCTGGAGAAAGCGGTTTACCCATGCTCGTACCAAAATCACTTTTATAAAATTCGTTGCGAAAAGAAAAACAATTGTGTGACATACACACACGAGCTGCTTTTGTGTACACAATGATTTCCTCTTGTTTAACTCCTTTCTTTTCGAGATGTGAGGTGAGCGCTTCAATTGCTAAATTAACTGGTATGCTTGGAAAGAGAGCTGTCACATCAAATGAGACAATTACTTCATCATCTTCTAACTCTATCGATTTTGCTTTATCCACAAAATCGATGGTGTCTTTAACACTACAGCCATCGAATTTTCCATACTTTTTTAATTCAGCTACTAACCATCGAGCGACACCAACTAAGGGTGATTTCACATTCGATACAATCTTTCTCATCTTTTCACCACTTTTATGGACTTTTGGTAGCCCGTACATTTTAGGAACTTCTGGATTGGTTATCGTTAATCTTGATTTTTTCACGTCGAAATGTTGACAAATTTCACTTATGATCGACTTGGCGTCGTTAATCATTTGATTTAACGGGGATTTTTTCAAACGTTTGAAACTATCTTCGGCAATTGAATTCATCATTCTGTTGTCATAGTCAGTTTTATCCATAATCACGATTTTATTTCCTTTGTCCGATTTCATAAAATATACATCTTTCTCCTTTAAACTCTTAATTATTTCGCGGCTATTGTTTGTTTTTTGTTTTGATTTTGCTGTGAACTTGGCGTTTTTTATCACATTTCTTGCGTACGGGCTTCCTAAAATGTACGGGCTTCCAAAAGTCCATAAAAGTGGTGAAAAGATGAAAAAGATTGTATCGAATGTGAAATCACCCTTAGTTGGTGTCGCTCGATGGTTAGTAGCTGAATTAAAAAAGTATGGAAAATTCGATGGCTGCAGTGTTAAAGACCGCAACCAAACACAACTAAACCCCTTCCATTATTATATGGTTCTAAACAAAAACACGACATTCTTAAAAAAAACTGAATTGAAATGAATTGACGAACCAATTAATTTTTCTGCAGCAACATTTTCAAATCAGAAATAATCTCACAAGAACATGCACAAGAAATATACTCGACTCGGGACACAAACTTGTAACATGTGTTGTGAAATGACCGTGGAAATGACAGTTGCATGGACACTTTTCGTATAAAAGCAAATTCAGAATGAGATGCAAACGTAGATGCATATTCATGTTCAAACAAGTAGTCAATAGCATGAGTCAATACCATGTCAATACATCACTCGATACGTCCAATACATTCTTGTTTTCGTTGAGTTGCGTGTATAGTATGCTGTAAAGTTGCAATGTATTCTTGATTGTATTAGTTAACAAATGGCGGCTCGTCGTTCATATAACGTCTTTTGTCATTTCAAATCGTGATTTTAAATCAGTGAATGTATTTTGCTGAGGAATTAGTTGCGCGTCAGCGTTAGCAACTAAGGTTAGCAACTAATATGTAGCGTCAACCGACGCTCGATTATGATGCGGCAGATATGCAGACCAGTTAGATCTAAGCGGTACACAGCAGCCGCTGTAGGGTGAAGATGTGAATGTGAATGTGTGAGTGTACGCGTCTACATATCTGCCGCACCATAATCGAGCGTCGGTTGACGCTACATATTAGTTGCTAACCTTAGTTGCTAACGCTGACGCGCAACTAATTCCTCAGCAAAATACATTCACTGTTTTAAATCGATTACATCGAATTCAGTTTGTCATCCGCATTGTCATCTGTTTGAGTTTCAGAAATTCTTTTCATTGAATTGAAAGAAAAGTTAAAATGAACTGCATCTTTTGCCAAGAACGCCTATTTGAGCGGATTAACCCGAAAAAATTGAAGGCTGCACAGTGCGGACACGTATTCCATGAAGTGTGTTTCGACGAAGCCATTTTCAAGAAGTAAGCAGTACATTCATGAACACTTTTAACCATGACTTTTAACCGCACAAAACATGACAAAAGATCAACAACATCAAACAAATACATTATGTAAAAGCGACAAACATCGAAATTATTTTAAATGAAATTTCTTCTCATTTTAGAACGACTCAATGTCGATTGTGCAACAGACGATTGATGTCACGTCACGCTGGACCATTATTCTTGACCGCCGAAGATGTCAGCGTAAGTCAAAACTATGGGCCAAACAATCAAGTTGCTCCAAGTATGGCTCCAAGCATGGTTCCATGTGATGGAAACCATGGTGAAAACATGGATGGGAATTTTGTTGGAGCAAATGGATCAAATCGTGCTAGTGTCCATAATTTCATCGTGTAGACTGGCCAAAATTTCATCGAAGTGATCGGATCAAACTCTCCAACCTATCATTTTTTTCCTTTTCACTAAAAAAAACGATTGGCAAAGTTTGAACGCAAAAAATAAATTTGAACCCCAAACGGTTGTATGACGGTACGCGCCTGGTTTTGGAACAAACTGCAGGATAGGTTAGCTGCATTAATACAACAAGAAGGTGGATACGAGTCTGGTAGCGATGGTGAAACTCACGGTGGATCGAACAATGGTACAACAAGTCCACAAAAAGTGGGCTTAGAAGATGACTCGGACGGTGATAAAGATGATGGCGATTCTAGTGAATTAATATTGAAATTAATATTCAACGATCTGGCTAAAGTGGTTACAACGATTCAATCGATTAACGAAAATGCGTCAATGGGCTATCTGCAGGCTCAACTGGAAATAATAAGGGCAGCATCCGGAAATTTCAAGCAAACTTACTTCGAGCAAAGAGCAGCAAGAAAAACAATATGCGACCAAATTGATTTTAATGCATGTCAGGTGGGCTATATCAAGGCTGTGGGAAAATTAAATGATATGATCCAAAAATTAACGGATGAACGGAAATCGGACACCACGAATGGTCCACGGGCAAAGGTACCGGACTTTGATGGCAAGGTGTCGAATTGGAGCCAATTTAAAGAGCTATACGACGAAATGGTTCATAAGTGCAAGGGAACATCGGAAGCCGTAAAAATGCATATTTTAAAGTCGCACTTGAAAGGTGATGCGGCAAAATTGGTGAGTCATATACCACCGACAAAAGAAAACTACACGACTTGTTACGAATTATTATGCAATAGATATGAAAATAAACGCGGAATTGTTGGAAAATTAATTAACACATTGCTTGACATACCGTATCAAAAAACCGAGACGTCAGCGGGCTTGGAGTCGCTTTATGACACAACAAATGAATGTGTGCTGACTATAAAAAATTATGACATAAATACCGATAATTGGGACCCATTATTATCACATATAATCATGAAAGAATTAAGCACGACCACGGTCTTGGATTACGAAAGGGGATTAAACGACGTAAGAAAGGTTCAAAACACTGGTGAACTTTTGAAGTACATTGAAAAAAGATTTCATGCATTAAGATCGGCTGAAATGGGCGAAAATAAGGCACATGCTGAAAGTAAGTCGCAATATTTTAATAAAACCAATAATACTAACCATAATACGAGCGAAAAAAGGTATGAAGCGCAAAAAACTTGCAATTATTGCAATAAGTCATCGCACTCTATATATAAATGCGACGATTTTAAAAAAATTGACCCAAACAAACGAACCGAATGGGCGAAGAGTGTAAAAGCATGTTTTAAATGTTTGCAGATCCACAAAATCGGTGAATGCAAAAATAAACATACATGCAAAAAATGCGACAAGCCACACAGCACATTATTACATTATGAAGGTCAAAAAAAATATGTGCAAACAAATGCTGACAAAAAAATGTCAATGTGCGCAACAATTTCTGACAAAAACAGTAAACAATTGGATGAATCAGCAGAATTGGTTCAAATATCGGCCAAAGGTGTTGTTGGCCACCGCTTTGGTTAATGTCAAGGCCAAATCTGGTGAAACTTTGTTGATGAAAGCATTAATTGACCAGGGCTCTCAAGGTGCATTAATTAGAGAAAGTGCAGCACAAATGTTGAAAATAAAATATGACAACATAACAGCTGTAATAAGCGGAATTACAACAACAACACAAAAGGCTTCTCACAGTGTAAAATTGCAAATCAAACCAAGATTTAAAAGTGATTTTATTTTAAATACGAATGCAATTGTGTTCAATAAATTGCCAAAAATTGCTAATAATTCGACACATGACCCAAAAAATTATGAACACTTGAAGAATTTATTATATGCGGATCCATTGCTGACAAGCATGAAATTGACATTATTTTGGGTGTGACCGAATTTGCAAAGATAATCAAATCTGGATTGATAAAAACTGATGACGAAAATGCTCCAATTGCGCAAAATAGTGAATTTGGATGGATAATTTCTGGGAATTGTGATGCAAATCGTCGTGGAAAATTGAAAGTAATTTCATTTGTTTCTAATGTTGAAATCATGGATAAGATGGACAAGTTCTTTGAAGCAGAGGAAATACATGACGAAAGCGATCAATGGAATAATGATGAATTATATTGTGAACAACATTTTCAACAAAATATCACTCGTAATGAGGAAGGACGGTATATTGTAAAATTACCGATGAAAAATCATTCGGAATTACCTGATTTGGGTACGTCTCGCGCGGCAGCACTTGCCACATTATATGGATTAGAAGAACGATTCAAGAGAAATCCACAATTGGCTGAACAGTATAGGCAATTCATACATGAATTCATTGATTTGGGGCATATGCGTTTGGTGGAAAATGATATGGCTACTACGAACTTTTATTTACCACACCATTGTGTTTTGAAGGAAAGCACTACAACAAAATTACGTGTCGTATTCAATGGATCTCAACGCACAAGTAATGGAAAATCATAAAACGACGAATTATTGTCGGGCAAAATAGAACAAACAAACATATTATCACTATTACTCCGTTTAAGAAAATATAAAATCGCATTGAGTGGTGATTTGGAAAAAATGTATCGACAAATTATGGTTGATGAGAGTCAAACTTGTTTGCAGCGGATCGTGTGGAGAGATGCACCAAACCAACGGATTAAAGACTATGAATTGTTGACAATAACATATGGAATTCAAAATGCACCATACTTGGCCATTCGCGTATTGAAGAGGCTGGCGGAGGATGTGGTGAAGGAATTTCCAAGGGCGGCTCAGATAATTGCGAACGACTTTTACGTGGACGATATGTTGACTGGATTCGATACCGAAGACGAAGCAATCGGTATGTATAGGGAATTGAAACGGGTGTTGAAGGGTGGATGTTTCAATATACGGAAGTTTGTGAGCAATTCAAAGCGTGTAATGGAGCATATACCCATGGGCGCGAACTGACAGAAGGAATGAACTTGTTGCTTGCCAGCGCCATGTACCTGGTGGCAAAATGTATAAGTAGAAATATCCAATCTGATATATCGCATCTGATATTTGCTATTTCCAATGTCCTCGCGAATAAATCAAGACATTTTCAAATATAATTACTACTAACAATGAGTATTTTTCTAACATTTATCGGAAAATGAATATCGTTTCCTCAATGAACATTTTCGTTTATTTTACATTTCAATTATTATCCAATGTCAATCTGGATTCTATACCAATCTGACGGCATTTTGAATGGCGATTGTCAAATTGTTGGTCTGTGTAAACGTGTGAAGGGAAAAAAGTGCTAACAGATTGTCAAATTTTGTATCAATTCGTGTACACTAAGGAAGAACCATACATATATTTAGGAAATTAGCTAAATTTCCAAGTTTTTTGTCTCTTTAGTTCACAGTGGAAGATGTCGATTATGAGGCACATGGAAACATGTACTGTATGTCGAACATAAGGCACATGTACGCTGCCAAAGCAATAGTAAAAATGTTGAATTTCTATTGCACTTGTATAAGTATAATAGATGATATATTTATTTTTGGCTATGTTGTCGTTCTTTTTAAAAATCGCCGACAAAATTCTGTTGCACAATGCCTTTACTTGGGTGGGGTGTGTGCCCTATGATCGACATAACCTGTTGATTGGCTAAAATATCATATGTGATACTACCTACAGTGCCATCTATTGAAAACATTGCAGCTTGCAAATTCTGCCACCAGTGGTACATGGCGCTGTCGATCACATTTCTTCAGTTCGCCCCCTTGCATATACCTGAGATAGATCGAGAAACAAATGTGGATACACTTGGAATAAGCTATGACGCAGAAGGTGATGAATTTTCGTTACAAATAAACATCGAACTTTCAACGATACCGACAACTAAAAGAAGAATGGTGTCGGAAATTTTATCAATATATGATCCAATGGGCTGGATAGCACCAGTGACATTCAAAGCAAAATTGGTAATGCAAAAATTGTGGACTCTTCGAATAGATGGGGGTGCATATGAATGGGATCAGCGTTTACCGGATTCTATTATCAGGGAGTGGTGCCAATTTAAATCCGAATTTCCATTAATAAGGGATTTAAAAATAAAAAGATGGATTCAAACATTTAGCGACTCATATGTGGAACTTCATGGTTTTTGCGACGCCAGTGAGGCTGGCATGGCTTGTGTCATTTTCGTAAGATGTGTGACGAAAAATGGTGATGTACATGTATCACAATTGACTGCAAAGTCTAAGGTAGCACCAATTAAAAAGTTAACCATTCCTCGTCTTGAGCTGTCTGCGGCATTATTATTGGCCTAATTGGTGAAACAAGTAACGCAAACAATGCAAATGAGTTTTCAAAAGACATTTTTATGGTCGGATTCGAAAATTGTGTTGGCATGGATAAAGGGCGATTCAAAGCGTTGGAAAACTTTTGTGGCCAACAAGGTAACAAAAATTCATAGTTCTACGGTGGCGGCCAATTGGCCGTGGTGAAGAAAACCCAGCGGATTGTGCGTCAACGGGACTATCACCCAGGGAATTAATTGATCATGAATTATGGTGGAACGGTCCTAAATTCTTGCGTGAGGCTAATTACGTATATCATGAGAGCAATTACGATACGATTGAAGAGGCAAGGTTGAACGTGTGTATGGCCATGAGTGAACCAGCTAGTATCATTCCAAGTGCTAGCAGTTTTGGAAAGTTACGTAGAGTGATGGCACATGTACTTCGGTTCATAAAGTGTTGCAAACGGGAACCGGTTAGCGATCGTTTAAGCGTCAATGAAACAAGGGAGGCGGAATTATGTTTGATAAGGGTTTTACAACGAGAACATTTTGGAAATGAGGTTGCTACATTAAAAAATGGCAAACACATAAGTCACACGAGCAAATTAAAGCCATTATGTGTTTTTTTGGATGAAAACCAATTACTTCGGGTGGGTGGCCGTTTAAAAAACGCGGATATACATTATGATACAAAACATCAAATACTGTTGCCAAGAAGTGAGGTGACAAATTTAATAATTGAAGATGCTCATAAACTTGGTTTGCACAGTGGACCAAGGTTAACGGAGGCAATTTTGCGAAGAAAATATTGGATTGTGAATTCTCAATCATGCATTCGTAAGCAAATTAGAAAATGCGTAAAGTGTGCACGATATAATCCACGAAATCAGCATCAAATTATGGCAAATTTACCTGAATCGAGGGTAAATGTTGTTAATAAAGCATTCATTAAGAGTGCAGTGGATTATGCGGGTCCAATAAAAGTAAAATCGTCGAAGTTGCGAAATGCAAGAATTTTGAAGGGATACATATCGATTTTTGTATGCATGACAACAAAAGCAATTCATTTGGAACCAGTAAGTGATTTGACCTCAGAGGCTTTTATTGCGGCGTTACGACGATTTGTTGCGAGACGGGGTCAGGTAACGGATTTGTACTCAGATAATGGGACAAATTTCGTTGGTGCTAATACAATATTGTTTGGATTATCAGAGTCGGAGCGTAAGGAATTTGAATTGGGCTTATACAATGAATTGGTCAAAAATGAAATTGTATGGCATTTTGCTCCACCCGGTACTCCAACATTCAACGGTTTGGCGGAGGCTGTGGTGAAAACGACGAAATACCATCTCAAACGAGCGATTGGGGATACAATACTAACGTTTGAAGAGTTAGCAACACTATTGTATCAAATAGAATCGACCGTGAATGCAAGACCATTGTGTCCATTGAGTTCTGATCCAAATGAAGTATCAGCGTTAACACCTGCGCATTTTTTGAATTTATTACCTTCGACGGTGCCAGAGGATAATTTGGAAGAAGCAAAATTGAACTGGCTATCGCGATGGCAATTGGTGCAACGGTTGCATCAACAGTTTTGGCAACGATGGAAGGATGAGTATCTTGGGCAATTGCAAGCTCGCGCTAAATGGACAGATGAAAAGCCAGGGGTAGAAAACGGAGAATTTGTGTTGATTCGAGATGAAAATTTGCCATCGTCAAAGTGGGCAATGGGACGCATTGTTGAGAAACATCCGGGTGATGATGGAATAACGCGTGTGGTGTCGGTAAAAACGGCAGGTGGCGTATTGAAACGGGCTGTGAATAAAACTGCACCGTTACCAGTGAAACACGAAGAATCAGAGAATTTTGTTAATTTGAAGAAATCGAGAAGACGTTCGGACTCATGCATGCCTTCAATTTTGACTGCAATGTTGGCATTGTTTATAACATCGGTACATTCAACACCAATTAATTTAAACGAAACAATGACTGATCAAAGTAAATAAACGGTTTCACTCAACCAAATCATGTATGAGTATCTGTGTAAGTAAGTAAGAGGTTCATTTCTTAATCATTCATGGTTAACAAGAAACTCAATCAATGAACACGCACTGTATGAGTGACCCATCTGTGCTACTTATTTGTACGAGCATCTATGATTCAATCTGAAACTAATTTGTATACTACGCGCATAGCTAATCGACTACCTTACATACAATTACAGCATCTGAGTAACACTCCTATGCTGGCTGTAACAAGTCTGGAAAAGTCGTAAACTTTTTACGACTGTTCGGTCGTAAAAATATGAATATTTAATTAGCAGTGGCGATTGTGGACGGATTGTTTACATACTTGCTCAGCTGATGTGAGTCTTAGAAAGCAAATTAATCTAAGATTGTAAATTGTCACATTATTGAAAATTGCAAATTGAAGATGTGACTTTTGGACAAAATCGGGAAATAATCAATGCGTTACTAAATCAGTTCCATCTCCAAAGTCCCTTCAGTTTGCATTTATAATGAGACAAAATTTAGTATAAATAGGCTAAGTATTTCTCAGTTAAGCCAGACATTATTTCTTATCGTCTCTGCGAAGCGGACCCGCGATATAAATAATAAAAGTTTTGATTTTCTGTTAAAATAAAAATCAAAGTGTTTAATTTCTCTTTCCGAAAATTAGAGAACCAGCAGTTCAGATTTAAATACAAATTTTAAACCTGAACATAAATTTTGGAGGCCCCGGCGAGAACTCGCCAATAATTTCATTGTGAAAATCAAGTGTAGTGTTAATACACGAATCGTTGTAAAACAGTTAAGGCTAATCGTTGCCGAACTGACAAATTTTAAGCTCTAAACATTGTGAAAATCAAGTATAGTGCTAAAACGCAAATAGTTGCAAAATATTGAAAATTAAAAGACAATCGCGGTAATAAGGGTCCACTTCGTATAGAAGTAGTTCAATAAAAATTAAAAACACGGGTAACGTGAACAGTAAAGAACCAAGCAGTTGTGAGGTTCCCGTACAGCCAATTAGGCGAGTCACTAATAGCTTTAAAATCGTGAAAAGAAGTGTAAATTCAGTGACGCAAAATTTGAAAATACTAAACAGTATAGTGAATCTCGCGTTAGAAGACAAATGTCATTAAAGGAACAATTTTTCTGTCATGAATGTCGTGTATTCGTGATTGAAAAGGACCATATACTATCCGATAATTGCGCCGAAAATCGGGCAAGAGGTAACGGTTTTGACTTTCGAGTAAACAAAGTTATAAACAGGGCACTGAGCAACACATACCCAGAGCTTTATACTAAAAAGGAATTTACAGCAAAAGATAATTTTGGATCATTCAAAGCCAAGGGAATACCGCTTAATTCCTACCTGAACCAGCACGAAAATTGGCAAGCCCACGTTCTTGATCACTACGGACATAGTTACGAAGCAGTCATAGCCACACATCGAGCAATTGAACGAGCAAATCAGCGATTGAGCGAGTCATCCACACAAAATCCAAGTAACAATTAATCGACTAAATTTTATGATAAACTGATGTGCTGTGGAGCTGTCGAAAAGCATACGTGGTGCAGGCAGTGCAGAAAATTAGTAACAAATCCGCATCAGTGCATCCTGTATAGAGTAATCCATACTAGAAGTGGTTGGACACTACAACCGGTGTCACTCAGAAGACGACAATAAAAATTCAACGCCCTGGCGGTCCCAAGAGAAAGTGCAAAGTGGTGTTCCTGTTGTCAACAACATCAGAACGAAAGGCATAACATACGTGCATGTGTTATTTCCAAAATCATCGAGATCCAACAACGAGTAAATAGGCTCCCTTCAACTGATCCAGATAAGCAATTATTTCAAAAAATCATAGATTCAATCAAAAATAGATATAAAGATATCCTAAGCATTTAAAACTGGTTGAACAAACGTGCCGTATAATTAAAATTTCGAATAGTATAAAACTAAGGATTTGTAATAATTGTAAGAGACAATTTCTAACACATTTAGTTACACATCGCTGTAAAAATAAAAAGGTGCGAATTCTGCCAATTTCGCCAACCGCATTAGCCCGATATTCACGAATATCCAAATGACAACAATCGCTTTCGAATTAAAACCCCTCCCAGCAATTCGTCCCCATCTATACAAACACCCAATTGGTATATCAATTATACCAAGTTTTAGTGTACAATTTGTGAAAAGTACACCACTTGCAGTACCTACAGAGTGGCAAGAAAGATATATTAGCACTACGCCAAAATCGTGGATTAAAAAAGGAATAATCGTAGAGCTTCAATTACTGAATACACAAGTACCAATTGTGGACATACTAATCCACTCCCATTCGGTATTAACTTCTGGACTGGCGCTTAGAATAACTTCTTCTAATCCAATAAATAAGAGTCACGATTTTACATTTCCACCACCATCACAACCATTTTGTGGCATTCAAATCCGACTAAATCTAGTGGGAATTTTCTCTTCATTGCTTTCTCCAAACGAATACTTCATACGAACACAAGCTTTGGCTTATCAAGAAAGCCAACGACGCCAACTAAATCAATTATCACAAGACAAAAGAGTGGATGCCCAACAAGAAACAACACCACGAGAGAGAACGAGAGACAAGACGCTCCTGTTACTCCGCGAAATCGAGACAGGAAGAGCAGCAGAACGCGAGCTCAAGCTACTTAATATCGATACAAATCAACAACCAAGTACTGAAGATTAGGGTAAAGAATGGAGTCATTAATAAGATGGCAATCCAGAGTGCAAACACTCACAGATCAAGTCCACAATATCGACAAAAACATTGTCGTTCTAAGCGAACATAAAAGACGAATTCAGGAGGCATGGAAACGTTTTCAAGAAGAAGCAACCAATGTAAGACAACAAACAATGACCACAGAAGCCACGCAAAGCATTGATCAGCTAATTGATCAAATAAGCAGCACCGTAAGCAAGGCAATCACAGAATTGGATGGTCTTATATCAGCAACAATGGCAATTGATTTAGAAGGACTTATCGAAGAACAGCCGATAGCTATAAATCAGCCTCAAGAAGAGGGAGCAAGAGCTCTGTCACCAACTGATAACATTCAAATTCAACGTATGTATTCACCAATAATGGAAAAATCATTGCCTCACAACCCGATAATTCAGGATGCAACGATTTGTGGTTTAACTGGTGTTAAAAGTGAATGTGAAGAAAATGCAACAGTTAAAGCATTAACTGCATTACTAAATCAAATCAGCACTCAATATAGTGAAATAGTGATGGGAAAATATCCATCCGCACCAAAACCAATACCATCAACCCCAGATGGGGAACTAGATGACGTATTCGTAGCTGCACCAGCAAGTAATACAAGAAGTAAAAATAAAAAACATAATTACCACTTACTGTCAATAAACAGTGACCAAGAATATAAGGATGCCAATGGCCAAACAATCGCACCGAAAACCACCGGTAATGAATCGCCAAATACAAATCCAAGACCAGTAGAAAATGCTATAGCATTGGCAGATCAACAACCAATACTTGAATTAAAACTCGACAAAATTCAGCTGACAACATTTGATGGAGACTACACTCAATGGATCCCATTTAGAGACCAATATGTTGACTTGGTCCATAACAATCCGAAGCTTACAGCGATAACAAAATTCTTTCAGCTTCGTAGCCACCTTAGAGGCATGGCATCAGATGCAATAAACGGTTTTAAACTTTGTTCAGCCGATTACGAAACAGCATGGTTTACGCTAAAAAAGCGCTATGATAAACCAGAGAAAATAATTGATGAATACTTGCAGAAATTTTATGATTTACCATATCTCACACACGCATCAAGTATCAGCTTACTTAACATGGTAAATCGCACAAATCAGTTAATACGAGTATTTCCGGCCCTAGGTGTTGATGTAACATCATGGAATACGATGATTAAATTCAATCTAAAAACTCGATTAGATCGAGGAACATACAACAAATGGCTAGATCAGGTCAAATTTCGACAAAACGTTCCGGTGGCAGAATTATTGGACTTTATTGAAATAGAGGCTGGAGAGCATGTGCCTAGAGCCACTGAGCGTCAATTTAGAGGAAACACACAACAGCGGTTGGTACATAAGCCACAAGGCTTTAAACGCAATCCAACCACGATGGCAATCACATCAAAATCAGAAGAATATAATCACGGAGTCGCAAAGAATCACGAACGCAACCTGAAATCAATGGAAAACAGCTCCAAATGTGCTCAATGCAAGGGACCACATGAACTATATCTATGCCCAACATTTTTGGGATTAACAGTAAGTGATCGAATTAAAAAACAAAAGGCCTTCGACTTATGTTATCGTTGCTTAAGAAAACATAAGCATCCAGCTGATTGTAAGTTTGGAGCTTGCCCTGTATGTCAAAAGGACCATAACAAATTATTATGCTACACCTTTGAGAGACAATCAAGGGGCCAAAACAAGCCGAAAGTTAATAACATAGCTACACAGGATGATTGGGCTTGACTAGCAAATAGAGAAGCTGAAAACATTTTAGCCACAGCAGTGGTCACAGTAAAAAACACAAATTCATTAAATAATACCATTCGAGCATTATGCGACACTGGGTCACAATTAAACTTGATTACATATACAGCAGCAGCAAAATTGGGCCTAAAAATTGAGCCAATCACTATGAAAATGACAGGAGCACAAAACACATCGATTGGAGACGCTACCGGAAGAGTAATCTTACATTTGAGTAACAAAACAGATGCATCATCTTTCAAAACCATATTTTACGTTGTTTCACAAATTACAAAGGACCTACCAACCAGAAATGTTGATCAGAATAAATATAAAGAATTTCAAAATCTACAGTTGGCCGATTCAACGTACGGACAACCGGGACCAATAGAAGCATTATTTGGAATACGAATCTGGTTAAAAATTGTATTACCAGAGCTCATCAAAACGGAAGATGGATTGGCATTAGCACAAGCATCAAAAATGGGATATTTAATATTTCAAGTTAACACACCATCAGCACTTCAACAATCAACAATCTTATCAAATATATCATTGGTACGGGAACATTCTATGCCAATCTCAAACGAACAGCTATATCAAGCACTTCAACAGTTTTGGATTATCGAGAATATCCCATCAACAACATTACTATCATCAGACGACAACGAATGCGAGAAAAAATTCTCTGAAACACATTCGAGAAACAGTGACGGCAGATATGTAGTACGAATGCCATTTAATGATAAAATTAAGCTGCTAGGACGATCAAAAATGATCGCACTGAAACAATTTTTCAGCATTGAGAGAAAAATGCAAAGAAATCTGCAATTTGCTAAGGACTATACCACATATATGAGGGAATTTGAAGCAAAGGGATATATGTCTGAAATTACAGAAACAACTGAATCAGGATATTATACACCACATCACGGAGTATATGGAGCGTCAAAAGACAAAATTCGCATAGTACAGAATGCATCCACCCCAACAAGCAGTGGAATATCATTAAATGAATGTCCAATTAACTGGACCAAAGCTCCAGGATGATCTAAATATAACACTCATGCGTTTTCGAACACATCGAATCGGCATATCGGCAGACATTAAACAAATGTATTGTCAAGTAGAAGTGCATAATGACCATAAAAAATATCAAAAATTGTTATGGAGAGATAAACCAAATAACCCAATAAAGGTGTATCAAATCAATAGAGTGGCATTTGGTCAAACTGCAGCACCATATTTAGCAATCAAATCAATGCAACAATGTGCCAGAGATCATGCAGAACAATATCCACTCGGATCAATTGCTATACTTAGTTCATTTTATGTAGATGATTTACTTACAGGAGCAGATACTCCTGAAGAAGCAATCGAGTTAGCTAAACAAATCACAGGAAACCTCAATGAAGGAAAATTCGAATTGGCTAAATGGTCATCAAATAATGAACAGGTAAACACTGCAATCAATGGATCACCAACGCCTATTGAAATTAAGGACCCGGAAATGAAATCAGTGCTCGGTTTACAATGGGATCCGTTAACAGATGAATTAGCATTTAAAATAAGAATCAATGCTAACGAATCAATATGGACAAAACGGAAGATTTTGTCACAAATCGGCAAAATATATGATCCCAACGGCTATATTGCACCTGTGACTATAATTGCAAAAATTATCATCCAAAATCTCTGGAAAGACGCTTCAGAATGGGATGAACAAGTCCCAGATAACATTGAAGAAAAATGGAAGGCATTTTTAGCCACCGTACCTGGTATATCAAACATCCGAATTCCTCGGTGGCTAGGAATGCGTCCATCCTTAAAAACAGAACTACACGCATTTTGTGATGCAAGTCAGGATGCATATGCCTGTTGCATATATTCTAAAACAACCCAGGAGGATGGATCAATCATCACAAATCTAGTTCAAAGCAAAACTCGAGTTGCACCGTTAAAAGCTTTATCAATACCACGCCTCGAGTTATGCGGTGCATATTTATTAGCCAAGCTAATCAAAGTAGTTAAAAATGCATTAGGACATCAAGTTTCACAATGTTGGTGTTGGACTGACTCAGAGGTGGTATTACAATGGATCAATAAATCGCCAAGCGATTTAAAAACATTCGTTTGCAATCGAGTTGCCTACATTCAACATGAAACCATTGAACAACAAATGAATTGGAGATGGGTACCGGGTTTAGATAACCCAGCAGATTTGGCATCACGCGGCATGGATCCGACTTCATTATTCAACTCCTCACTCTGGTGGCTTGGTCCTGAATGGCTACCAAGACCCGAGCATGAATGGCCAAGAAAATCTTCATTATCAACAACATTGAATAATGAAGTACAGACTGAGGTACGTGTGTTAACCACAACCAGCGCAGTTAAAGAAAACCCGCTATTGTTGGTAAGAGGACCATGGTTTAAACATAAAAATAAGACAGTAGCAGTTCCATTAATCACAGCTTATGGAGAATTAAAAAAGCTCACACGGGTTATAGCATTTGTACAACGAGCAATACATAACTTCAAAAGCAAATTATCAAAGTATAAGCTACATTCTAGTATTGGACAACTAACCGCCGCTGAACAACGAAATGCACGACTTATGATCATTCGAATGGATCAGCAGGAATCGTTCACCAACGAATTAAGAGCATTAACAAATGAAACAGATAGTATTATTCTTAATCACAATCAATCAATATGGTACGATAAAGAAAATCGGGTCATTCGTTTATTCGGGAGAATAATCAGTGACAATTTAACGTACGACGAACGCTTTCCCATACTGCTATCTCCCAAAGGAAAAATAGCATACTTACTATTGCGTGATATACATCACAAAACATTACATGGTGCAACACAATTAATGCTCCAAACTGTACGACAGCAATTCTGGATTTTTAAGGGAAGACAATTGGCAAACAAAATCGTACATGAATGCCCCCGCTGTTTTCGCTATCAGATGAAAACTGCACAACAATTGATGGCAACATTACCATCAGCTAGAACTACCCCAAATCGACCATTTAAACAAGTTGGTGTAGATTACATGGGGCCGGTTGGGATTGCATCGCGAAGAGGAAGGAATCCCACAATAACAAAGGGATACGTCAGTCTTTTTGTATGCTTCGTTACTCGAGCAATTCATCTGGAATTAGTGAGTGACGCGTCAACCGATGCATTTGTACAAGCACTCAGGCGATTTATCGCACGCCGCGGAATGGTTACGGACATTTGGTCAGACAATGGCACGAATTTCGTCGGTGCCAATAATTATATCCACAAAATGAAACGCCAACAGGCAGAGTGGTCACACAGCAGTGACGCAATTAAAAGCCTCAATATTCAATGGCATTTCATTGTTCCAAAGGCACCTGCTTGGGGAGGCCTTTGGGAAGCTGGAGTTAAAAGCATCAAAAAACATCTTGTAAGAGTGATCGGTACTCAAAATTTGACTTTTGAAGAATACAACACACTATTGACACAGGTTGAGGCCTGCGTCAATTCAAGGCCAATCGCACCAATATCAGACAATCCAACCGACTTAACGGCATTGACTCCTGGTCACTTTCTCATTGGAGAAAGCCTAATTACATTGCCAGAACCGAAACCATTTCCCCTAAACAAAAATAATTACTTACATAGATGGGAATTGGTACAAAAATTCCACCAAGATATATGGAAGCGATGGCATACTGAATACATTTCCACGTTGATAAATAGGCCGAAATGGCAAAAGCCATCACGAAATTTACAAACTAACGACCTCGTAATAATACGTGAGGATAATATGCCTCCGAGCAAATGGCATATGGGAAGAATCATTGACATCCATCCATCAAAAGATGGGTTAGTACGGGCGGTGACAGTAAAAACCATTCATGGAAATTACAGCAGACCAATAACCAAACTTGGACTGCTGTTACCGAGTAATGAAGACCCACAGGGACTAGAAGAACATCTCCTATCTGGCATAGAAACGGAAGAACAGTTACAACCTGATCATAACGACAAGAGTCCAGTCCAAGCGAAATCAAACAATGATAAACAACCTCAGCGAAAAAGCTTGAGAGTTAAATTAAATAGATTAAATTTGAAGGAAATGGGTATGAAATAGCATATAATTGAAATATAAGAATACATAGTATAAGTAAATCAGTACAATAACTGATAATAGGGGAAATTAAAGGGCTGAAAAACAAAGGTTTAAATCAAATAATTGTAACATACAATTTGGTTGCGTGTGAAGTTAAACACACAGTTTAACGGGGCCGGTTATGATCAAAGTAAATAAACGGTTTCACTCAACCAAATCATGTATGAGTATCTGTGTAAGTAAGTAAGATGTTCATTTCTTAATCATTCATGGTTAACAAGAAACTCAATCAATGAACACGCACTGTATGAGTGACCCATCTGTGCTACTTATTTGTACGAGCATCTATGATTCAATCTGAAACTAATTTGTATACTACGCGCATAGCTAATCGACTACCTTACATACAATTACAGCATCTGAGTAACACTCCTATGCTGGCTGTAACAAGTCTGGAAAAGTCGTAAACTTTTTACGACTGTTCGGTCGTAAAAATATGAATATTTAATTAGCAGTGGCGATTGTGGACGGATTGTTTACATACTTGCTCAGCTGATGTGAGTCTTAGAAAACAAATTAATCTAAGATTGTAAATTGTCACATTATTGAAAATTGCAAATTGAAGATGTGACTTTTGGACAAAATCGGGAAATAATCAATGCGTTACTAAATCAGTTCCATCTCCAAAGTCCCTTCAGTTTGCATTTATAATGAGACAAAATTTAGTATAAATAGGCTAAGTATTTCTCAGTTAAGCCAGACATTATTTCTTATCGTCTCTGCGAAGCGGACCCGCGATATAAATAATAAAAGTTTTGATTTTCTGTTAAAATAAAAATCAAAGTGTTTAATTTCTCTTTCCGAAAATTAGAGAAATACAAATTTTAAACCTGAACAATGACGCAAGATGGAATTGAGATTGTGCCGTTTAAAAGCTCTCCGGCAATATATTTCAAACATAAATCGGATGTGTATGCATCAACAAGTAGATGAACAATTATAGCACATTTGGATTTTGGGACATTTACACGAGAGTTGGATAATATACAAAGAACTGTGGACGTTTTGGAGGGTTATTATACTTCACATGGGAGTGACACCAATTCACGTGTGTTATATCAGTTGAAGGAGAATATTGCCGAATTACGAGAAAGAAATCGGGTATTTGAGCTATCTCGTAGAAAACGAGCGGTGTTAAATGTTATCGGGAACATAGCGCATGATTTGTTTGGTGTTCTCGGTTCGGATTTTGAGAGAGAATACGTATTAAATACCGAGAAATTGATGACCAATGAGGAGCATTTGGATACATTGTTGAGAAATCAAACTACCGTAATTAATGCATTGGCGAATATTGTACGCAGTGATGATGAGGCATTGAAAAATCAATACAATCTTTTGAAGGCATTACGAACGGAAATAAATGAAATTAAGAAAGAGGGAGATTCACATGGTGAGATGGGCTTTCGTTTAAATTTGGTCAGAGATATGTTGCATCATTACGAATTAAGACAAGGTGCAATATTTGATGCATTCATGAACGCAAAGGGAAATATTGTGCACCCAGATTTAATCACACCTAATCAGTTAGAAAAACAGGCATATATTATTAAACAACACATCGATGAATCGCTTGTGATACCGGATTTGCATGCAATATATAAGGTGTTGACGGTACAACCAATGGCAGTGAATGGAAATATATTTTTTAGAATCACTCTACCATTAATTCGGCATCAAAGATACGAGCTATATAGGATGTATCCAGTTCCAATTCAGAACGGTGATGAACACGTATGGATTGAACCAGAGGCAGAATATTTGGTTACGTCACACGATAGGCATCAATTCACATATTTGAGTGAATCGTTTTTGGAAACATGTAGGTCATATCACGAGTCATCAGTTATTTGCAATGATTTGCTAATGTTTTATGGTGGAAAATCGCAACAGCATGATTGTGAGTGGAAACTTTTTAATCACATACCAAGTATTAGCAAAACATGTAGCTTAAAACGGGAAAAATTGGTGGATGTTTCGATAAGCATTGGGGGTAGCATTTGGCCGAATTTTTGGATTTGTGCAACGAACTTCAACGAAAAGCTCCAAACAAACCGAAACAAGTCGAACCGAAAAGATGGCCGGTTCAACCGAAACTAAAAGTTCATACAATCGGAACCGAACAATTGGATCCATCGGGTTCGGAAAGTGAAGACGACTGGCATCCAGCAGAGATTGATGCAATCCGTCGAATTGAGAGGAACCGAGCTAGTGCTAACAAAAGTCCTCGAATAAAATTCAGTACAGCTCATGAACAAGGTCCGGCACCTACCAATGCTTTAGAAAAGGTGACCGCCCCGGTGGAATTGCCAAAAGCAGCTCCTGAAAACATTTTCAGAGCACAAATCGGAAACAAACACATTCGCTGCCATAATTGTTTGTACAGAGGTCACAATCATTATGATTGCCCGTACGTTTTGAAGGATTTTTGCTGGAGTTGTGGACAACCAGATGTTCATGTAAATGAATGTCCATTGTGTAAAGAAAAACCACACAAGCCACGCCAGCCGCCGTTGAACCAAACCAAGCCAAAAAACGAATAGAGAGTTCGGGAACGTATCGGCTCGAAAACAACTCAGACATACAAACCGATACGAATATTCATGTAACAGAACAAGTGATGAAAGATAACATCACAGCAATCGAATCACCATCGATACATACCAGTATGAGCATAAAAGCGGAACAACTACAGAATTTCCGTATTGAACAGGTGAATTCATTACAGACAGACCCACGACTTTTCTACGAAAAAACAAACGATCCACGCCCATACATTAACATCGAAGCACGAGACAATGAATTTTCTGCACTCGTGGATACTGGTGCGATGATTTCCGTTATCGGTTATACAGATGAAACCGAACTGGAAACATGGGGTCACATCTCACCCAGTCAAACAATTATCACAACGATTGACAGAAGTGCTCACGCCGCAAGAGGACAAATCGACACTATTTGTTATTTTGATGGCATGAGGGCTAAAGCTACTTTCATTTTGGTAAAAACACCTCGGAAACAGTTTATTGCGGGATATGATTTTTGCAAAGTTTTTGGAGTAGAATTGAAGGTAAACGAACAAATAAGAAATCGTTTGTCATTACAAGAACCGAAACTGACAGTCAGCTCACAGAAATCGCAAAGCTGCGAAACTGCATCCTTGGAAAACGCGATAGAAGAGTGGTTTGAATGTATCGAAGATACCACTTGTACGGAAGTCATGGCTTTGAACATTTCAGGGGATGATCAGTTGTCGGTATTCAATACAAATCGAAGTGAAGATCCAGAAACGACTGAAATAGTGACCGATTCAGAACAATTCGAGGATTGCGACAGCGAATGTTATTTTGATTGCGCAGATAGTGTCCAAAATTCGAGCGAATTTTCCACTTCAATGGAAACTGAAGGGAAATTCGTGGTACCGTTAGAAATGTTGTCCCAAATTTTGATGATTGCCGTCTCAGAGTGTAATCAAAATGAGGAAGAGATACAAGCGTTAACTACAGTACGTACTGCACAAGGGGTGGATGATACTGAGAACGACGCATTACCCGAAAAATTCACTTGTGTAACAGAACCACATGTTCTCACAAAACGACAACAGAGTATATTGGAAACAGTACTTGAAACATTTCCATACACGAGTGAAACAGGTCCGCTGAATTGTACACCGGATTATGAACAGGAGATAAATACAGGTGACGCTAAACCGGAAATTCATCGGCAATATCCGCTTTCTCCTTACGTCCAAGCGGAAGTAAAAAAAGAAATTGACAAACTGTTAGAACGTGATATTATCATGGAAATTGACTATAGTCCATGGCGATGGCCAATATTATGGGTTCGAAAGAAAACAGGTGGTGGCCGAATTTGCGTGGACGCTCGTGGTGTCAACAAAATTACAATTCCTGATGCATATCCATCAATAAATGTGGATGGAATTTTACGAAATCTACCAAAAGCTAAATACATATCAGGAATTGACATGACACAGGCTTTTCACCAAATACCAATTAAAGAACAAGACCGTTTAAAAACGAGTTTCGCTGTGGGCAACAAATTATATTGTTACAAAAGAGCCATTATGGGTTTCCGTAACAGCCCAGCTGATTTGACCAAGTTATTGGATAAACTGTTCCACGATATGAGTCCACAAGTTTATCATTATGTGGATGACATCGTTATCGTTAGTGAAACCTTCGATGAGCACATACAAATTTTGACCGAAGTGGCTAAACGATTAAAAAGAGCAAATCTCACAATTAGTCGAACAAAATCATTGTTTTGTCATCGGAAATTAACGTTCTTGGGATATGTACTGTCACAAAACGGGTTGGAACCAAATTCGCAGCGTACAAAACCTATCATGGAATACAAACGACCAGAAACAGTACGGGACGTCAGACGTCTGCTCGGTTTGGTGAACTGGTACAGAAGATTTATACCAAAGGCCGCCGAAATTCTCAATCCTTTGACAGAACTAACGAAAGGCCAGACGAAGAACAGTCAGACAAAAGTCGAATGGACTGAAGAAGCCGAGAAAGCGTTTGAACAAATCAAAGAGATTTTGTCGTCTGAACCAGTGTTGGCAATGGCTGATTACAGCAAACCATTCAAAATTTATTCTGACGCAAGTAATACGGCCGGATCAGCAATTTTAACTCAAAATTTCGACGGTATAGAACGAGTTATTGCATATCACTCCGTGAAATTCACTTCGACTCAACAAAACTACAGTGCAACAGAACGTGAGCTTTTAAGTGTGCTAGCTGGCATTGAGAAATTCCGCCCATGGATTGACGGAACTCGATTCGAAGTAGTTACCGATCACGCTAGTATCCAATGGCTACATAATCTCAAAGAACCGCACGGCAAACTTGCTCGATGGGCAGTCAGACTACAAGCTTTTGACATACAATTCACACATCGACCAGGCAAGAATATGCAATTGCCAGATGCTTTGTCACGAGCGGTAGCTTTGATAGATGTAACAAATATATCCGACGTGAAACAAACCGATAAATGGTATTCAGCTACATATCATCGTGCAAAAACAGAGCCAATGAAGAATTACAAGGTACAAGACAACATGTTATACCGACGAAACAAGTTTGATTCACATATCGGTGATCGTTTATGGAAGTTGTGTGTACCCTGTGAGTTACGGAAGAGGGTTTTGATCGATAAACACGACCTTTCAGCTCATCAGGGGGTGTGGAAAACACTTCGGCTAATACAGAACACCTATTATTGGCCAAACATGAATGATGACGTATATGAGCATGTAACTAAATGTACAATTTGTAGACAATCAAAGGCTTCCAATGAAAAAACACAGGCTTTGGTGGGACGAATTGCTAAAGTACTGGGTCGGGACACATACAGTGTAACAGATCGAAGTGGCCGTGATTTAGGTCATTGGCATTCATCGATGATACACACTCGGTGAATACACGGCTCGGCCAAATTTAAAACATGGAAATCTACAATTTGGCCGTTTCTACACGTCGTATTTCAAAAAAACACTCAACACACAATACAATACCAAGGAACAGAAATACGAGAACAAAATTCAAATTTCAAGTTGTTAGTTACAAATCGTTTTATTTACAGTCATGGCAAGAAGACGAGCATCGATACGACGATGGGCGGAAATATTGGTCGACAGATTTAGCATTGAGGCTCACAATCGGGAAAATCCTTTCCTTTTCTACGATAGGTCGGGAGCATTGGTACGAACACAGGGGAAACGTTTCTCATTCCCTGGGGGTGTTTTAAGCTTTACAACTTCTGGTTGTGCTGTGCACGTCTGGACGGTCGATGGGGATTCACGCGCGGAATTACTTTTACAAATCGATAGTCGGATAGTTGCCGGTTTGAAACACAGCAGCGATCATGGTCTGTTGATTAGACATTTGGATGAGCCCGGTGATTCGGTTCCTCTTCAGTGCAGAGACACCGCCGTTGGAATAGTGGTGATCCCATCGATACCACCAGTCTCGTTTAATATTAAAGCAGAAGAATACCGGGATAGACAGGGCGTAATGTGGTGGAATCCAAAGAATTGTCGAGTGGTAGTGCCATCTGATTTCTGCATTATGTATGTGGCCAAGCTCGCCAGTCGAGAAACGACTGAGGGTGCAGAGCCCCGTCGAGTCCGATCGAACACACCAAGCGAAATAGCTGAAACTGAGACGGCATCACCAATCTACCGTTTCAACGCTTGGCGCTCTACGGCCTCACGTACTCGATTACACGACATCACTCAGGCATACATTGATAAAAATGGTAGTTCAGACGAATCGTTTGAAACAGTGGCAACGGGCGAAACAAACTCACGGCCACCGACTCCCGTCAAAACAACTCGACGTTCCCACAGACCAAAGCGACAAGCCGCTACTCAGAACACCAATGATCAAAGTAAAACAGTTGATCCACCGTCGACCAGCACTCAAGATGGACAGTTAAATCGCGAGGTGATAAATACGAATTCAACACCACCCCCAGTACAAAATGAATCAAACAAGAATGAGGAACAACAAATCAAAACTCATTCCGATGTAAATTCGGTTACACGGTCCGAGGTGACAACTCAAATACGGGAAGGCGCAGAACAAATCGTATCTTATACCAATTTGACACTGCCAACCGCGACCGAAAACAAAGTTCCTGAAAACAGTACCCAAGAACCACCTCGAGATCAATTGTTGATGTCCATTATCGAACGAAGTGGAAAAAACGCAAATCAGAATGCAAATCAAAAGACAAATCAGGAAATCGATCCAAGTGAAACAGAACCGTCAGTCTCACCTCCACCCGTTGAGAACGTTCAGACGACTGAACAGCCAAGGATGGTTGAAATGACACCAGCACTGGCCAGATTGATGGCTGAATTCAACCACTTTTTGACGTTGCGAGTGGGTGGAATTGTCACAGATGACAAATAAGAATGACAATACGACAAGTTAGAACAAACTCATGATGCTCTTAGATTTAAATTCATTACAACTCACATAACAATTCCAGTTTAACATAACAAAATACATTCAACATGAACTAACCAATTTACAAACAAAAAACTCAATCATGTCCCAACAAACTTTATGGCAGTTCTTTCTCGAATTGTTAACACAGCGTGCCCACCCGGATTTGATACGATGGAAAGATGAAGATGGAACGTTTGAAATAACCAAACCAAACGAAATCGCTCGGTTGTGGGGACAAACTAAATCAAAAGATAACATGACATACGAGAAAATGGCCAGAGCCCTGAGACACTATTACCAAACCGGTTTCATGACAAAAGTCAAAGAAAACGTTATTGTTACAAATTCGAATGGGACATACAGTTCTTACAATATGTGAACAGATGGTTACAAATCTAATTGTGCCTTATGTTTAACACAAATCAGAATCACTTACTGGATTCACTTATCCAAACAGTATTTTTTTTTTTTTTTTTTGCTAAGAGCAATTATATTAGATACGTAAGAAATTGCGTATGAAACGCACAAAAAAAAAAATCTATCAGAACAATAACATATGTCAATGAAGACAAACCAAAGTAAAAATACTGATTTATGAATGCATTTAACATTCTACAAAGTAATCTAAATTTCACATTATACTGCTATTAAAAAAAAAAAAAAATCGAGACTGTAGCGGCATGCGTCGCCGCTTAGCGAAATGCACCTATGCACTCTGTGCGTAGGCGCGGAGTAATTAATAAAACACTCTCGTGTAATCACTCAACCAACACACTTGTCTTTTAATCACCGTCTCCGTTAAGTGTCAAGGTAAGTTCTCTTATAATATGGCGAACTTGCCACTAACGGACTGGGCAAGAATATTAATAAAATAAACTTCGAATAAAGTATAAATCAATATAAAAATGAACATTCCGTATAACTGAGAAAAATAAAAACAACACAAATTTCGAAATGTGAAAAAAAAAAACGGTTTAATTCACCAACCGCAACTTTGTGCTATACGGCGAAAAGTGAAAAAAAAATATAAAGTAATGTTGCCAGGATACTGGTTAAAAATAAAGTGATGTTAAATGAAGAGAAATTATAACACGTCGAAAAGTGGTCAGTGTAGCAATAGAAAAAGAATAATATATACGTATACTTCGACATATATACATACTTAAAAATGGGTTGGTTTGATTCCTCGGAAGAAAAAGTAGAACAAAAATCGGTGGATTCGAACGGACATGTAAATAACAATATAGTAATTCAGGAGGCTCGCGATACGCACACGCAAATGATAATAAGCGAAAGATTACTACTCGCAACATATTTGCTATGTACAATCGAAATTGTAAAACTAGGTGCGTATCTCTTCCTAAAGTACAAGAAAAACATTAAGAGAAAATATAGGGCTCAAGGTGGAAGTGTATAAGAATTGAGACTAACGACGGAAGAACTTTACAAAAAAAAAGTGAAATAAAGACATTTAATGAATTTAAACATAAACAAAATCGTGAACGATGAAGACATTTAATGAATTTCAAAAATAAAAATCAAAACATGAATAATAAGGACATCTAGTAAATTGCAAAAAAAAAAATATACCATGAGCTATAAAGACATTTAATGAATTGCAAAAATCAACGAAAAATTCAATAAACGCAATAAAAAAAAAAAAAAAGTCACCTCTATAGACTCTTGCGTGTGCGCGTATCATATTATTTTCATTTCGATGTGAACCGTAATTTGACGAACGTGGGACTAAAAGGCGTAATTTAACACGCTGGCGAACACTTCTGAATAAATGCAGTGCAAGCGACTACTTCGGTCTGAGAAGCGTAATGTGACACAGTATAAGGAGGAATGGCGAGAATTTTTTTTTTTTTGATCAACTGTAATGTAAGCGATTCAATTTTTCGGACTTGCAGATTTTGAATATCACTAACATAAGCGATCCAATTTTCAATGTGAACAATTTTTGAAACAACATATCGTAAGCGATCAAATTTAGTAACAAATATTTTGTAAAGTAAGCGATTCCAACGCGAATATTTTTGAAACAACATATAGTAAACGATCAAATTTATTAACGAATATTTCATAACGTAAGCGATCCAATTTTCAACGCGAATATTTTTGAAACAACATATCGTAAACGATCAAATTTATTAACGAATTTTTCATAACGTAAGCGATCCAATTTTCAACGCGAATATTTTTGAAACAACATATCGTAAACGATCCAAAGTTAATGACAAATATATCATAGCGTAAGCGATCCAATTTTTAATATAAATATTTTTAAATCATCGTACAGTAAGCAATCCAAATCAACATTGAATATTTTTTTTTTATCGTAAGCGATCCAAATTAGAATTAATTTTTTTAAAATTTGCATTTTATTAAGAAATCACCGCGAGTGAATATAATCTAACATTTCGTTTCTTTTACTTTAAAATATTTTAGAATTACCATTTTTTCCCAATTTCATTACAATTTTATATCTTTTTAATTCATTTTGCCTTCGTTATGGCAATTTAAACATTAATTTGAAATATTTTGATCATTTTTCAATTTTATGACATTATTTAGTTAATGAATAATTCAAATGAACGATATTGAAATAGATTCCATCGAAACAATTTCATTTTTACTTTATAAACTAATCTGAAATTCGACATTATTCGACAAAAGGTACATATGTCTCAGCTTGACGAACAAGAATTTACAAAGTGTAAAGAGGAATTCATAACACAGTGGAAAAGAGTGGAGCCATATAAGTCAAGAAGAAAACTAACAAAAGACAGGGACTTGATAAATGATTACAAAGCAAAATTAGTCGAAACATATAACAAATGCTCTTCTCTGATCATATCCGCCTCAAGGGGCGCTGATTCAATAACGAGAATTGGCCTTATTGACAAATTGTCACCACTATTCCAAAAATTGAAAACGGGCTTCGAAAACATACAATTGGGATACCCGTGGCCAGATAATGCATTAAGTACAATTGACATAAGCAAAGTAACCGTATCAGCCGAAACAGTCGGGGAAGAGTCTGACCCAGATAATTCTGAAAGCGAAGGTGTAGAGGGAGCCACTGGAGGCCAATCTAAGGCCGCAAGCACCTCAAGTGAATCACTAAACGTAGAAAAGGGTGAAAAAATCAAATCAATTGAGTCAAATATCACTCACAATCCTCCAATCTCGGAGACAAGCGATCAAAATAATATCGTTACTTCTCAAAATCAGCATAAATCTAATGCACAAACAAACACTGCTCGAAATCAAATTGAAACTTCTTTTCTGAATAGTCCACCACTACCCCCTGCTCAACGGGGACTGGTACTGGGGTTGGAACCTGATCCAGCAAGGGATCCTCCAAATCCTCAAAACATAAATACAGACGATACAAATATGGTAATGGAAAGGGGTCCTTTTATGACGCTTATGGCGTCAAATGTACGGCAAAATTATGCCGGTGATCCATTAACCTTGACACCATTTTTAGCCTCAATCGACTTATTGAAAGAAATGGCCGAAGAGAATGGCCCTTTACTCATATTATTGCGAAAATTTATTTTGACAAAACTGGAGGGCTATGCAGCAGAAATAATGCCACCCGAACCAGAATCAATTGACACCATTGTAAATGTGTTGAAAGAAAAGATAAAACCTGAAAACAGTAAGGTTGTCGAAGGCCGAATGATGGCACTTCGCGCAGACAGCGGTAATCTCCAAGATTATGCCAAGAGAGCTGAAGAGCTAGCCGATTCACTCAGAAGAGCTTTAGTAATGGACGGAATTCCATTAGCAAAGGCCGAAGAAATGACGATTGATAAGACGGTGGAGCTTTGTAGAACAAATGCTCGGAATCAGGTTGTCAAGTCGGTTCTAGCATCGACCAAATTTAGCAATCCAAAGGAAGTAATAGCTAAATATGTGGTTGAATCAAATACTACTAGACAAGAAGCACAGGTGTTGGCACTTCGAAGATTCGAGAGCCGCACTGGAAATGGATACAATCGAAGAAATGGGTCCGGCAATAAAAATGGCCGCAATTCCCATAACAATTCCAACCAGCAAAACGCCAATAATAGGGGTCAAAATAATGGCAACTGGCACAATAACAACGGGCGCAACAATAATTCAAACCGTGGAAATTTTCGCCGAAACAATAATGACCGATCAAACAATCGTAATAACAACGGCTATCGCGGTCGAAACCACAATCAACAAAATGTGCGTAGAGTGGAAAACGCAACGGCACCTCAGAGCACCCTGGGGGACGCCAGCGAATAGAAAAACGAATTTTCACTTTAAATCCAAACTATTCAGAATTTGTAATACTAGACTCAAGTGTGACCACTCAGCAATGTGTTTACCTCATTGATACACAAGCTGATATCTCGATCTTAAAACAAAAATGCATATCTGAACAAAACGAAATAAATGAGAACGAAATTATTGATATCAAGGGTGTAACCGATGGTATTTTGGAGTCATTGGGCACAATTGATTCCATCTTAATTCATGAAAGCCATGAAATGCCACAATTATTGCACATAGTGCCAAATGATTTCAATATTGGCGCCGATGGCATAATTGGCAAAGATTTTTTGAAAAATTACAAATGCAATATCAGCTACGAAGATATGTCCATCACATTCAGGCACGATGGAGAGTTGGTCGAAATTCCATTACATGATGGACCAGAGACGGACACCATCATTGTACCGCCGAGATGTGAAGTGGCACGTCAAATTACCCTTCACAAATGCGAGAAAGGCACACGACTAGTAGATGCTCAAGAAATTGCAGAGGGCGTGATGATTGCAAAGTCAATTGTTAGCACCAAAAAGCCAATTGTAAGAATTATAAACACAACATCAAAGGTGCAAATTCTTAAACTTGACGCAGTCAAATCAGAAAGTTTGGAAAATTACAAAATTTACACAATCAACGAGATAACAAAAAAGAAAGAAAGAACCAAGAAACTTTTGAACGAAATAGCTAAAAACACGCCTAAGAATTACCAGAATAAGATTTTACCATTGTGTAGCGAATTCAATGACATATTCGCTCTCGAAGATGACAAAATGACTGTAAATAATTTTTATACACAAAGTTTCCGGGTGAAAGACGACTCACCTGTGTATGTCAAAAATTACCGATTGCCCTACAGTCAGCGTGAAGAAATTTCTACGCAAGTGAAAAGGTTGATAAAAAACAACTTAATTGAGCCGAGCTGTGGTGAATTCAACAGCCCAGTTTTACTAGTTCCGAAAAGGGGCACGGGCAAAGAGAAAAAATACCGACTCTGTATCGATTACCGACTGGTAAATCGCAAATTGGTAGCTGATAAATATCCGTTACCTCGAATAGAAGACATTCTAGACAGTTTGGGCAGAGCCAAACACTTTTCAATTGTCGATTTATTCAGTGGATTTCATCAAATTCCAATTTCTGAAGAATCAAGAGATATCACAAGTTTCTCAACAATTGAGGGTAGTTTCCGGTGGAAAGTCGTACCATTCGGCTTGAATGTTAGTCCAAATTCGTTCGCGCGAATGATGGCAATAGCATTCAGCGGAATTCCAGCCGGAACGGCATTTCTGTATATAGATGACATAATCGTGATTGGTTGTTCTGAGGAACATCATTTGAAAAATCTTCGAACAGTTTTTGAAACATTAAGAAAATACAATTTAAAATTGAATCCATACAAATGTAGTTTTTTCCGAAGGGAAGTTGTTTTTCTGGGACACAAGTGCACTGAAAATGGTATTAGGCCAGACAGTGACAAATTAAGTGCTGTCCAAAATTATCCACAACCGAATGATAAAGAGGAGGTAAAACGCTTCGTGGCATTCGCCAATTATTACCGAAAATTCATTCGAAACTTTGCCATTTTGGCACAACCACTAAATAACCTCACCAAAAAGTCAACAATCTTTAGATGGGGAGAGGAAAGTCGAAAAGCCTTCACGGCAATCAAAGAAGCACTTGCAAATCCAACGATTCTGGCTTATCCAGACGTTAATAAGGAATTTATTTTGACAGTAGATGCATGTAAATCTGGATGTGGCTTTGTACTGTCACAAATTCAACCAGACGGTAGTGAAAGACCAATAAGTTTTGCATCACGTTCCTTCAACAAATCGGAACGAAACAAACCAATCATTGAACTGGAGCTACTAGCTATCTACTACGGTATTGTGCATTTCAAACCATATATCTATGGATCCCATTTTTTGGTCAGAACAGATCACAAACCTTTGGTGTACCTGTTCAGTTTGAAAAACCCATCTCAACGACTATTGAGAATTCGTCTGGAGTTGGAAGAATATCGCTTTGACATTGAACACATCAAAGGAAAGGATAATGTGGTAGCCGACGCATTGAGTAGAATGTCACTTGAAGAAATCAGGGAGTGTCATCAAAGTATGACGGATTCTACGCAAATATGTGTCACAACAAGATCTATGTCTAGAAAACAGAATGCACGATTGAATAAAACAAACACTGACAAAAATGTAGAGATTGATTTGAGCGTTTTTGAAGACAAAAACATAATGTTCTCCCGCAAAGTAGCAAAATTAATCATAAGAAATAATGTCCTTGAAGCGCGCCTAAACAGAAAAATACTGTTTGAAATAAAACTCAGAAACATGATTCGAGACGAGAAAATTTCACTAGAGAAATTCTTTTTGCAGTTGCAAGTGAAAGCAACCGAACATGGAGTAAAATTATTCCACTTGTCTATGGACAGTGGGATGTTTAATATGTGCACCATTGAAAATTTTAAAATTTACGGACAAAAGCTACTCACAAAAACAAAAATTGCATTGTCAAATGCCATAAAGTACGTACAAACGGCGGATGAAAGAGAACGAATTTTGAAGAAATATCATAATGACAAAATTATGGGTGGCCACTGTGGAAGAAATAGACTCTATGCGAGACTCAGAACGAAATTTTATTGGAAGGGCATGTCCAAGGACATAGCCAAATTAACCAAAACGTGCCACAAATGTCAAATGAATAAAACACAAAATCCTACAAAAGAAAGAATGCAAATAACTGCAACTCCACAAAAAGCATTTGATTGTGTCATAATTGACACCATTGGACCATTGAATAAATCGGTCCATGGAAATCAATATGCAGTCACACTAATATGTGACCTTACAAAGCATTTAACGATTATTCCAATACCAAACAAAGAAGCAAGCACAGTTGCAAGAGCAATCTGTGAAAATTTCATCCTTACATTCGGTGTTATGCGCAACATTAGAACAGACCTGGGAACCGAATATAAGAATCAAATTTTTTCTGAACTAAGTTCTTTACTAAGATACAAGCATGACTTTTCAACTCCGTATCATCATCAAACTGTGGGAACTGTCGAAAGGAACCACAGGGTATTAAACGCGTATTTACGCTCATATCTCATAGACAACAACGATGATTGGGATGTTTACGCAAAATACTTTCAATTTTGTTACAATACGACTCCAAGTTCAACGAACAAACTAAAATACTCTCCTTTTGAATTGGTCTTTGGACATGAAGCCAACTTACCGATGGAAGAATTTTCAGAAATAGAGCCAATCTATAACATCGAAAACTATGTAAAAGAATTGCAATTCAGACTGCAAATAACCAATCAAAAAACACGAGAAATTTTAGAAAAGTATAAACAAAAAATGAAATTGTTTTATGATGAGAAAATTAACGAAGTAAAGGTTAAAGTGGGAGATAGAATCAAGATAAGGGACGAAGCGAGCCATAAGCTTAAACCGGTCTATAAAGGACCGTATACAATTACCGAAATGGACAATCTCAACGTACTAGCAATAGACGAGGGGAAAAAATCCATTAAGGTACATAAAAATAGGATTCTGCCATATAATGGCTAGAAAAAAAAAAAAACAAACAAAAAAAAAAAATTTATAAGAAAATCCAATAAAAATAGCAAAATCATACGTAACAAAAATGAGTGAAAAAAAAAAAATTTCTAATTAAAATAAAAACAAGAAAAAGGGAAAGGAAAGGAAGTAGCTAATCTAAGTAGTTTCCATATTTTTATTTAAATTAAAAATTTTTGTAAAAAAAGGGAGGTGTAGCGGCATGCGTCGCCGCTTAGCGAAATGCACCTATGCACTCTGTGCGTAGGCGCGGAGTAATTAATAAAACACTCTCGTGTAATCACTCAACCAACACACTTGTCTTTTAATCACCGTCTCCGTTAAGTGTCAAGGTAAGTTCTCTTATAATAAGACGATTACAGTCCAATTTCTGTAATGGACAGTTTACAGACCGATTGTTAAATAATAAGAATATCTACAAGCGAATGAACGCTTTGAACAGTCACTGAAGACTAAACACATAAAAGAACAAAAAAAAACACACATTACATTCATTAAAATCGATCATAGTCATATCAGTATTACAAAAGTTCCTACTACACGAATCTCAGGCAGTATTAAGTAAACTTTGTGATATGAATCTAATTAAAACCGAAATATATTTGTCACTACCTGAAACAAATATTCAAATGATTTTCAATAAAGAAAAAAAAACCCTACCAAACAAAACAAAATCATCGTTTAAACCAAAGGGTGATAAAAACAAAAAAATTAATTACAAAACAACATCATCGTTTAAACCCAAGGGTGATCTACACTAAACTAAGGAAGTCAATAAAACCTCCGCAATGAGTTGAAACTACGAATGCAACCGCCTCAGGCGATGATAGCTTTTTCTTATGAAGTACCCGCTACAATCATATGAAACACGGCCTACCGCGAAAGCGATGATGACAAAAGTCAATAAAACCTCCGCAATGAGTTGAAACTACGAATGCAACCGCCTCAGGCGATGATAGCTTTTTCTTATGAAGTACCCGCTACAATCATATGAAACACGGCCTACCGCGAAAGCGATGATGACAAAAGTCAATAAAACCTCCGCAATGAGTTGAAACTACGAATGCAACCGCCTCAGGCGATGATAGCTTTTTCTTATGAAGTACCCACTACAATCATATGAAACACGGCCTACCGCGAAAGCGATGATGACAAAAGTCAATAAAATCTCCGTAATGAGTTGAAACTAAAAAGTTAACCGCCTCAGGCGATGAAATTTTCTCTTGCAAATCACAACACAGTTGAGTTGCATTGGAACACGGCAAACCGCGAAAGCGATGACAACAAAACAATCCTCCGGATGTTAACTACAATCAACGCATCAGTGATGGTTCATCACAAAAAACAAAACAATTCGGATTTTCATCCACAGTGATGGTTCATCACTAAAACAAAACAATCTCCGTGAGTTTAAACAAATCGCTCAGCATGATTTCTCCAAATCCAAACAGTTGATTGTTCATCCACGGAGCATACAACCAAAACAATCTCGGATTTTCATCCACAGTGATGGTTCATCACAGCACAAAAAAAAAAAAAAAAAAACAGAAAAAACAGAAAAACACATAAACATATTAGTATCCAGGAAATAGTAAATTTTTACATGGGACCACGGTACACTTTAGTATAAGACAGGTCAATGTGAAGACAAATGGCAACAATTTCAACACATTTAAAATTCAATAATACAGATCAAACAATTCAGAGAACAGAGAAAACAGTACGGAAAGATCCATTCAGAAACCACCCGAAGACGAGTTGTTTTCATTGAGAAAAAAAAAAAAAAAAAAAAAAATCGTTTGGCGAATTTGCCATAGTTTCTCCTTCTTAATTGTGGTAATTTTTCACTTTTCGCACTTTTTCTTTTCACTGTCTCATGCCATCAAAGTAGCATGTGGTTTCTTTTCACTGGCATTTGAGTGATTGTACTCGGCATATCTCTTGACAGCTTTTGGTTGTGCAGAAGAAGTGACACGACCGATCGGGGAAATTTTCATACAATAGTTACATTCATAGAGAGAAAGCAAATACCCAAGTGACACAAAAACGTCCACCAGAACAAAACTTCTGGCAATTCCATTGAACGCAACAGCCAAATCTGAAAAGCTTTTGAAACTTTACTTGGGAACATATTTTCAATTACATTGTACATGTATGAACATACTTGCGTGTGTCAAAACGATTCAGGAAGGAATAGAAAAAAAAAAAAAAAGGAAAAGAAATGAAATTCAAGGGTCGAATGACTAAAATAAAACAAGTACAAAATTTTTTTTTCATTCAAATTCAAGCAATCTCCAAACTGATCTCTATACATTACATTGTGAGATGGTTCAAACTGAGTCAAAAGATCAACGACCGGTTGACCTACTGACACATATCAAGATTTGTTATTTTGACACATTACCATAAGGGCTATACATGAACATGTATATGTAAGAGGTCTGGACGGTTGAGCTGTCTCAACGGAAGTTGGGGACGGAGAACAGCCGATCAACGGGACGGTTGAGCTGTCCTCCTAAAAAAAAGTTAGAGGGGGGTGAATTGATATTGGTTTTTATGACAACACAACAATTCCAGAGCGATCGGAACAAAACAAGAAATAAAGCAATACTAAATTAGATAGACAATAAAACTGAGATAGACATTGCATGGCATATTTTTAGTGGACAGATCGCATGGCAACAACAAAGAAATTGGTTAAACAAAAAAAGTTACTAATATAAATAAAATAAATAAAATATTTAAATTCACCAATGCACACATTATGGACAAATCGAATAGATATAAAAAAACACAAACGTTATCTACGGATGGTTTTTTCGGGCTGAAATGGAGACGGTCACATGTACTAAAAGAAGGCTTGTAAAGCCAACATGGCCGACAACGTCACACCGGTATGAACAGTTCTTTTTGTCATTGAACAGCACAGAGTGTGGACGTGAATAAACCAATTGAAAACCATAGACGCCAGATAAAACCAATAAATCCGTGAAAAAGAGACGAAATAATTTACAGAAAAATACAGAACAGTAAGTACGATTAAATTGTGAGCACAGATCGGCTGAAATAGTGAGAAAAAGGCTAAATAGACTATCATTTCGATATAACATTCAGCTCGTATGACAACATTCAATTGGAATCGAACAAACAGAACGAATTGATGGGAAATTGTTGGAAAATACAGAAAATCAGCGGATAATAACAATAATACGGAGAATCTGAAACGTATCGGCGCATTTTTTTCTTACAATTAATTCAAATCGTTGGCAACAGGTCAAATGCACATGTTATGGAACGATAATTGTGCATAGCATTACAGACACGTGCAACAAGTGGTAAGTCAGCGAATCGGTCGACAGTCGCAAGAAAATGGAATTTTACAAATCAAATGATTATTCTACAGAACACAGCAAGGAAAAGGATAGAATTTAGCAAAATACACGACCGATTTCGACAGATCAAACAAGTTGTGCCACACCAATTGAGACACGTGACAACATAACCTCAATTACAGTGAACAGAGCTTTCGTGATACAACCGTAAGTGTATTGGACATCAAGTTCGATCGGTAAACTAAAGTGAAATGATTTATAGGCTTACGCGGCCCACCCGGGGGACGAAGCTAACCCACCCAGGGGACGAAGCTAACCCACCCAGGGGACGAAGCTAACCCGCAGACGATTTTGAAACCGGCCAGAGATAATTTGCCTGACAAATCACCTTTATTCGAGCCACTGACATCGAATCACAGATCCATCAGGGACATAATACAAGACAAACCACTGTGAACATCGTATGAGCTAGAGAAATCGTCTCCAGAACATCAAATTTATTGGCCCAAGTGGAGTAAGCTGATCCAACACGTTTCTACAGAAGTTTACCATCGAATCACCCGTGATTGCAATTTAGCTGTGCCACAAATCCATAATCACAGTTCGACGGATACAACAGGTGTGTAATTTGAACAAATCGGCCGCAACGAAATTTAATTTAATAATAAATCCATAACAAAGTCCATGCCTAGGGAAAGATAATTTTGATATATTTACTTTACATGAATTTACAAGAAACTGAATATACAAATCGATGATCTAACAGTGCATTGTACAAGTATCGTATATAAAAGAAGTTTAAGAACAATATATACGTGACATGGGCATTTTTAATTGATTATTCACACAGTTCTCACACGTATCACCTAAGGCTACAATGCCCGATATTCCTAAGAATATCCAGTGACATTTTCTATGAATAAACCAATTAAGCATAACCCATGCCACGTAACTGATATATACACACAGAATAAGGGAATGAACAATTGAATTAAATGAAACAATTCTTGAACAAATAAACTAAATGTAATCTAGATCGCTTTGAAGTTGTGTACGCACATAATTCCCTTATACAGATCAAATTTTGACATACATTCGTGTCCTACATAACAAACATTGTGGGAGGTTTTTCGGAAGTACTATCTTGGGAGATCATTAGGTAGGTCTAGGATCAAAGGAGAAAGGTAGTATCTTTTCAAGACAAGCATCAAGTTAACATGAAAAATTAGTTCCTCAAAATCAGCCAAGTGTTCAGACCAAGGGGAAAATGACAACCTTTCTGCCTTCTCAAACGTCAAAAGTACCTTCAAGTACCATATCAATATCGAATCTACCGCATACGTATCGTATATCTCCAGTACTATGTGAAATACACGCTACATTCTCATTCTCCTTCATTAGTGCCTCTCTCTTTCTTATTCTATCGCTGCGTAGGGCGCTTGAACATTCCTTCTCTCTCTCCCTCTTCCTTTTTTTCGCCTTTACTGCTGGACGCTACAAACACATTGAAACAAACATGTGGTTTCACTGAGCGATCTGTCAAACTAGTTGTCACAGAACAATTTCAATTTGTCTAAAAATTTTCACATCTTAAAACATTGTTGGAAAATATCTTTTTTGTAAGCTGTTTGAGTTGCAATCAATCTACATCTAGATACAATGAATTTTGTGTCAAGTTTAAAAATTAGCATCTTTTAAATGGATTCGGAAAAGAAAGAACTCATTCGTAAATATATTGCATTGAAAAAAGAGCATTTTTCAGTTTCCAGGAAATAAAAAATCAAAATGAATGTTTAAAGAAAGAGAACGCTGATTTGAAAAATGAGTACGAAATAAAAACTAAATGTGAATGTAATTTACTGAACAAAAGCGTGCTCAAAGAAAACAAAATTTTAAATGAACTTGTGATCAATTGAAGCGATTTTCAACATCATTGGTAACACCGAAAAAAACTCCGCAGCCAAAACAAATGAAAAGTGAACAAAAAGAATACGAAGTCGAAAAACTGATTAAACATCGTGGCAGAAAACCAAATCGAGAGTTCTTAGTTCGTTGGAAAGGATTTTCATCTGAACATGACAGCTGGGAACAAGCGGCTAATTTATCGTGTCCAAAAATATTGAAGCAATATTTGAAACGTAAAAGGCTGGCATAGTATTTCATGATGAAACTGAAGTAATTAATATTATGAAATGGAAATGTTTTTGTATAGGTTGGAAACAAATATTCACATTGTCTTATTCGTGCATGTCTTTTCATCACTTGTTATTGTTTTGAGACCAAACAACAAATTTTGACATTTTCAATCCCAGATTTACCGTTAAGAGACCGCGAATTTTAGTTGTTTGCTTTGATCATCACTGGATAGACACATTCACTTGAAAAAAAAATCCATTTGAAATGGAAATTACAAAATCAACATACTACTTCTGGACCAAAGTAGAAATTGACATTGGTTCCTGTGCCAATCTATATAAAAAAACATATTCCAGTAATAATCATTTTTGAATTTTCATAAATACACAAGATATACATTTTCTGTTTTCTATTTGCTCAGTATTTGTGGATATAACAACGGAACATCATTTAAACAAATAACTGAAACTGATATCGAATTCATAGAAAAATTCGTGCGAACTGAACTGCATCAACGACTTTTGGAAAAATGCGCTCAATCAAATACTCAATTCAATGACAACGAAAAAGAATTCTTTTTCGGCATGTACGGATCTAGTAGCAACGAATTAAAATTGTTAATCAATCTTATAACAAAAATTGCTGAATATTTGGGCACACTTTACGTCGAAATAGGCAGAGAGACTTTTGCAAAATATTTTGATTCGCCAAAAAAATATAAAATTGGTAAATTTGATGTTGATAATTTTTCATGCGGCTTATTTTTCGGTAAAAAAAAGGGAAGAAATCGTACCAATGTCACTGTAATGAACTGTATTTAATTCAATAGCTCTAAATTTTTGGATTTGTTAAATTTTATTTCTAACTATGAATTTTATGTATACACGGTGAGTGCTGATTTTATACTGACCTACTTGAGTCAATGCGATGCA
Source organism: Aphidoletes aphidimyza (assembly GCA_030463065.1). Lineage (NCBI taxonomy): Eukaryota > Metazoa > Arthropoda > Insecta > Diptera > Cecidomyiidae > Aphidoletes > Aphidoletes aphidimyza. Next base: position 8,794,097 of record CM059998.1, on the reverse strand, counting down.
ACTAACGCTTAGGTTGGTGCAACATTTTGATATCGCATTGGCTCAAGTGGCGAAATGCAGCCAATTCAATTTGGCGGTTATTTTTAAATGTTAGATTTAATAAAATAAAAATGAAATTTATGAATGATCAACATTTCAATGAATCATGGCGTCGATGCCATGACAGTCACACAATTGAGCAATGATGAGCTGATATTCAACCTCTTTCCAAAAATAAAACAATTGTTCGAGTCGTTTTCAAATGTATAGCTTGTGCCCCATCACTGAAAATATAATCAAGGTTGTAGATCTTGGAAATGGAGCGGTTCGGGCAGATGTCATTTGCGTTTTTTGTGCTGCCAACGACACTGAAGTAGAGGCTTTAATGAAAAAAAATTCTGTGCAACTCGAAAAAGGATGTGTCTGGAACACAAAAAACCAGCACGTTCAAAACAAGTCACAAGCCACTGAAGAGGTTTCAAATCACAATCCCGAGGGACTCCCTTCGTCATGTACGATGAAGAATAATCAACCAGATGATCATTCGAATTCTCTGGTTTTCGATGTGAACGAATCGAACGAAATAGAAATAATGTCGTTGCCGATAGTAATTGATGATTCTCAACCTAACGATTTTGACGAACAACAAAAATCGTGTGATCCATTAAATTGTGTTTTGTACGGACAATTTTCGGCGCAAAATTTGCAACTAATAGAAGCTGGGCTGACACACAATGAAGCAATCGAATTTATGACTTTGAACATCGACAACCGTTTCATTGATGTCAACATTATGAAGATAAGAGATGATGGAAACTGTTTGTTTGCAGCGTTAATGCACCAGATTCATTTGGTGAAAAACCAGTCAGCGGAACATGATGAATTAACGGCTTTATTGCGCAAAAATGTAGTTCAACATATCACAAGTAATCTTGATCATTTCAAAAGGGTAATAAAGTCCACAATAAATTATGAAGGAGACAATGTTGATGATGCGTGTATGAAATTTTTGAAGGAGCAACTGTCAATGGATGGATTTTGGGGTGGCATGGAAACTCTGTTGGCCGTAATGCAAATGTACAGCGTTAATATATTGATTTTTAATGAAAATGGTCCATTCTATTTCGCAAATCGTTTTAATTCTAAATTTAAACGGACGATTTTCCTTGCATTTCGTATTGGTGTTGTTGACAAAGATGGAAAATCTCATTATAATCATTATGATAGTATATGTGGTGTCCATGAGGAGCTGTTGTACAAGTGTGCTAGCTATTTTGCAGAAACAATTGGCGAAGAAAAAAACTCAAAATAAAAATTAAGTCGTATGTTGTGTTTCAAATCAATTTATTCAGAACGATGAATCATTAAAATTATTTTCATTTATTTCGTTTATTTTTCTGGTTATTTCGAATAAAAATTTTATATGGTTTAAATGGTTTGACATTTCTTGTTTTTTTTTGCTTTCTTGTTGGTGCTAAGACGAGCCATTACTCTCACACTCAATTCAGAGGTAGCAAAATATTTTCAATGTGATGGTGAAATGGAATTTCACCGCCACTTGGTTTGCATTTGGCGGTAATTTCTATATAAAATTCAAAATTTTCTATCAACAATCGCACACATAATTGTAATCGACTGCAGCCAAAAATATTGGAAATATATGATTTATATTCATCAGAGTGCAACAAAATCATTAGTTTGGTGTTCACCTCTCGCTCCGATATCCATAACTACACAGAAATGGAAGAATAGAAGCAAAAAGAATCGAAGAGGTGAAGAAGAATTCACAAACATTCTCATAGCTACTATGATTGCGTTTCTTCTGCTCATCATGACGAAGTATCACTGTATGCCGAAACGAGAGGTGCTGAACCACAAATCATATTGTTGCGCTCTGACAAATTCAAATTATATTACAACGTGTTCGGCTACAGCCGATTATGCCTGTGTGTAAGATTTCTGACAATGGATTTGTGTATTTTATATAGAAATTTCCGCCACATACAAACCAAATGGCGGTAAAATACCATTTCACCACTATATTGAAAATATTTTGCTACTACTGAATTGAGTGTGCTGTATCTGCGATCACTACTACACTTTTGTTTTTCTCCTCCAAACAGCCATCACAGTGAACACTTTTTAAACACAAGTCTTCGATTTTCATCAAAAACTTCAACGTACGGAGATGTTTCTGGTAAATCTTGATTTTGAAACATTCCAGCAAAATTTTTTAGGGATGCTGATATCAATTTTAATTGAAGTTCGTCAATTTTCTCAAATATCTCAAAATCATCATCACATGAGTCATTTTCCGAATCTGACGTTCCTTTCGTTTTTTTTTTTTTTGTGTCGGAACATACGGCGGAATATGACAAATGCACTGTGATTCTATAGATCTTTGGCCTTTTTTCATCAATCCAATTCTCATGGCCGTAGGAATAGCAGATTCCTTACAGTTTTGTAAAATCTCAACAATTTGCAAATCAGTGGGGAAATCGGCATCGGAATATTTCATTCCGGATTTTTTAAATGAGCTCAATGATTTTGGGAAAATGAATCCCGATTCGTCGTTACTTATCTCACTTAACAACTGAATTCTACTGATTCGATTTAGAATCTCTTTTGTAGTGAAATTAACAACTGTAGAGTATGTGCTAGTTATAGAACGGATCTGGCGATAAAAAGACTCACATGGCTGGCTGCTTATCAAATGAGGCAAAAATAAATGTGTCAAATTATTTTTCTTCAAGTACATTAAAATGAGTATTAGGCTATGTGCATTTTGTTCGATGCCACTATACGAGTAGAAAGACATAAAATTGTCTTTTAATTTCAAATTTTCATTATTCAAAACGAATGATCGCCAAATACGCACCAAAAAAACTGAACGCCACAGTTTTTCTAATCGGTTGATTGGAGATAAATTATTATCAATGAAACTATTAATAACATCAGAAATGGTTTGCAAAAATACACTTGTCCCTTCACTATTTTTTACATTTTTTCTCAATAAAACTATCACCTTTTCATCACAAATTTTGTGCACAGACTTGCTGTTTTGTTTGTCAGAATTGCTTAAGTCAGTTGAAGTCAACAAGTGTGTATCCTTTCCTTGAAGTGCAAGCAGTGATTGCAGATGTTCTAGTTTTATGAAATAGTCACCAAATGGAAGTTTTTCAGTCCAATCAGCCGTTTTTCGCAATAAATTGATAAGTTTAGTCCCAATGTGTTCATGATCTTGTACTTGAAATGGTGGCTTCAGTTGTGTTCCGCATTTGAAGACACCGTCCATTGAATACTCTTTTGAACAACTGCCTAGATTCGAAATTTTTCGCATAGCCATGTTAAATTTTGGATCACTGTCTGATGACCATGATAAAACACCAATCCCAGCTTTACGAAGCTCTTCAGAAATATGAGTCCATCGATTGACAACGTCATCAGATGTATATCGATTGTCGGAACCAAAGATTGCAAGACAAAATGGAGCAGCATCTCCAAGTGGCTGTGCCATTATTGTGTTTACGAAGTGCGCAACGGGAGCCCCACTAGAAAAGTTTTCCAGCATGTTCGTGCTTTATAATAGAATGGAACAGGCATTCCGGTTATTTTATTTAGTGGGGGAACGAATCCTATTAATTGATTTGTTCGAGAGTCATATTGTATTTTGTTTTCTACTCTTGTAGAATCTTCCGAGTTTGAGACCCACAAAGGCTGCTTGCGATCCTCCAAGTAAACCCGTAGCTCGTTCACACGCAAAACTCCTTCTACAATGCCATTGCCTGAACGTTGCATGTACCGGTTTGGTGTGCTTATTGTTGGAAAGCAGCCACTTAAATTTAGCTGTAGCGATTTAAAGGCCAATGGACCAGATAAAATTCGATTGCATACTAATAAACGCATTAAATCGCTGTTATAACGATAGCCTTGCTTTGGTCGCATGGAATTTCGATTTGCGGCTTCTAACATTTTTCCCAACAGGTGTTGCGCACCGACAGGTGCTTTGAGTACATTCTTTGCATCAGAATCACTTGGCTGACTCTCACACTCCGCACGGAAACAATATGGTATTTTGTTTGTTTTCTGGACGATTCTTCCGCATTTGGATACACCACTTTGCTCACCATTTTGGTTCAAATGCATGTTTTTTAATTGTTGAGCCAAATCAAGGATCAACCATTTTTCTTTTTCAGCAAATTTAAAATCACCAATATTTGATGTAAATTGTCCAAAGAAATTTGGTTTATCGTCATCCTTCAACACAGTATTTAACCTCTTAGACAATTCCGATATTCGTAATAACAATTCTTTTCGTGTGAATTCTTCTACGTACAAAAAATCCTCTTCGTTGATTTCTTTAAATGAAACATCATTGGAATAACCACACTGACTGAAATTAAGAATGAAAAAATGAAAAATCGAATCGTTTTACGTTCATTTTACCAAATCACTTGTAAACTCACTGGAAAGTGTTTTTTATGTGGCATGGAATATTTTGTCCGAATTTTTCCTCAAGCCGCATCCAAAAGTTGATCGCATTTTCATTTAATTCCATTCTATTTAGATTTAGATTGATAACTACTCAAACAGCTTACAAAAAAGATATTTTCCGACAATGTTTTAAAATGTGAAAATTAGCAAATTGTGAAACATTTAGACAAATTGAAATTGTTCTGTGACAACTAGTTTGACAGATCGCTCAGTGAAACCACATGTTTGTTTCAATGTGTTTGTAGCGTCCAGCAGTAAAGGCGAAGAAAAGGAAGAGGGAGAGAGAGAAGGAATGTTCAAGCGCCCTACGCAGCGATAGAATAATAAAGAGAGAGGCACTAATGAAGGAGAATGAGAATGTAGCGTGTATTTCACATAGTACTGGAGATATACGATACGTATGCGGTAGATTCGATATTGATATGGTATTTGAAGGTACTTTTGACGTTTGAGAGGCAGAAAGGTTGTCATTTTCCCCTTGGTTCAGACTAAACTTGACCAACTTACTGCAAAAGTAGATTCGTTAGCCTCAATCATCGAACAATTAACATGTACTCGTATCAATCGACTTAATGAGGATTACAATGGGTTCTATTAACCTTTTGAATATTCATCATGTCAACGCGAATAGCATTCGATCAAAAGCAAAACAACACCATCTCGATAAGTATCTCAAATCAAACAATCCACACATCATGTTGATTGGTGAAACAAAATTGGACGCCAAATTCAAGCCAAATTTCGAAAACTATTCTACCGCACCGATAGAACAATAAATACTGGTGGGGGCACTGCTATCCTTATAAGAGATAATCTATCAGTTGAAATTGTAAGACCTCCAAATAACATAGGAATTGAGTACACAATTATTGAGGTTAGGGTCAACAACAACGACCATATCCCAATAATTGCTGCATACATTCCCGATCAAACGCTCAAAGTTGATGACCTGAACAAAATTATGTCTCACTGGGGGCGCAAACACACAATTTTGGCTGGCGACTTAAACGCTAAAAACATCGCATGGAACAATAGTCGCAACAATCCGAATGGGGTCGTTTTGCAGAATTGGGCTACCGAAAGTATAGCTGACTTTCAAGTAAAGTTTCCAAATGAACCGACTTGCATTCGTGAGAATTCAACACCATCAATTTTGGACTGCTTTATAGTTAGCAGCGATACAACAACAACCGATGTCAGAACACACGATTTCTTCAGTGATCATCGCGCCATCTCTCTGCAAATTATTTTGGACGCTGAAATAATTTCTGCAGAGCCACCTATGGTATGGAACTGGGAGAACTGCAACTGGGACCTATTCAACACAATTGTAAATCGCGAACTTGAAAATTTGACCATTCCTGACAACCGTAATTTAAATAAATCCGAAATTGACAATTTTGTAAGTAAAATTGAATTAGTTTTTAATAATGCCTTAAAAGATTCCTGCCCTAGAATTAAATTAAATGAAAGCAAACTAATTAAATTGTCGAAAAGATCGCTTGCCTTGATAAAAAACAAGAACAAGAACAAAATTAGACGGAAGCTCTTTTCCTTAAGAAAAGATGCAAACTTTTTTCTATTTGAGAGATCCATGAAGACTGAAATTAAATTATTGAGCTCAATGATCAAAAACAGCATAACAGATGATTATCGTAGCCATTTTATAAACAAAATCAAAAGCCTTGACACAAGACATTCTAACTTGTTTCGTGAAATTAAAAAAATATCTAGCTACAAAAAAAGAGATGACCTACCAAGTATCATGACAAATGAGTGTGAAAATATCTCATATAATTCCGATCTCGAAAAAGCAAATGGATTTGCTGAGCAATTTGCCAGCATAAACAACATTAACACCGAAAATGAACATTATGAGGATTTTCACATGGTGGTTGAAAATGAAATCGATGCTTGGTATGATGCGAATGAAACATCAACGATTAACATCAAATTTCTTGGATCAAATCTTGGCAAGCGATCCATATCAAAATCAAGAAGATACCGGAGATGATCCTTCGAAAAAATTTCTTGATTCCATAGATCTCAAAGATATAATTGACTCTCGTAATAATAAGAAAAGTACTGGAGATGACGGCATCACAAACCAAATGCTCAAAGTCCTATCACCCCGTGCTCTGGTATTTCTTACAATACTATTTAATCACATTATAAATATAGGGTACTACCCGGCAAACTGGCGTCGTGGTGTAGCCATTCCAGTACATAAAAAGGGCAAACCAAAAAATAAAGTCAGTTCATATCGTCCGATTCAACTATTAAGTAATATTAGTAAGCTACTTGAAAAACACATAAGTGATACACTAATAAATTACGGCAAAAAGTTTGATATTTTTCCCAAGCAACAATTTACATATCAAAGTGGTAATCAACGACTCATCCCCTTGTCAGCATGAGTCATACAATAGCAAACAACCTCAATAAAAGAATCGAAACCCCTACCCTAATGGTAACCCTCGATTTTGAGAAGGCATTCGATTTGCTTTGGGTCAAAGGACTCATATGGAAATGCTTAAATCAGTTCAATTTTTCAAACGCAACTGCCAAAATTTTATACAACTTCATGCGTAATCGTTCATTCCAAACGATTGTTCATGGAGAAAAATCAATGGTAAAAAATATAAACAAGGGGTCACCACAGGGCTCGTCAATTTCGGCATTCGAATTTTTGCTCTACACTTCTGATTTTCCAGAACCAGAAAAAGATATGATGAAAACACTAAGATATGCAGATGATGTTGTGGTAATTGTATCAAATCCTAACGTTTACCAAGCGGAAAAAGGTACCAATGAATATTTAAATAAAGTAGTACATTATACACAAAAATTCCAATTAAAACTAAACAAAACGAAATGCGAGCTACTTTATGTATTGGGCCGCTGAAAAGACATTGGTGCAACTACAAGAAAAAAACTTAGGAGCATAATAATCAAAATTGAGGATTTTATATTGCAACCAAAAGATGAAATAAAATATTCAGGAATAATTTACAATAAAAAATTTCATTTTCGAACGCATGTAGATGAACAAATAAAACGTGCAACTAACGCTTTTTATGCATGCAATAACCTGTTTAAGAACAAAATACTAAATGTTGGAGTTAAATCATTATTGTACAAATCACTAATAAGATCAATTCTTTCATATGGCTTTGTTGCCTGGAATACTATAAACAGTTATAATATGGAAAAAATAAGAAAATTTGAACGCTCGATTTTAAGAGCATGTACTAAACTATACAGAACGGAAAATTCATTCAAATATGTAAATTCATCAAAAGTTTATAAAAAACCAAAGTGCAAAAGATTTGATGTTTTCGTTAATGAGAACCAAATAAAGTTCTTTGATCGCATCCAAAATGGAGGCGACGAATATTTGATCGAAATAACTAAATGTGATGATTTCGAAGAAATGCAAAACTATCAATATAAAACTCCCGCATACATGTATGAATTGTCGAAAAGAGACTTCCTAATTGAGGAATCTCAACTATTGTACTATAATAAAAATCGTCGCGGCCAACTTGCCTATGTCTCTGCACAATAATATGTACATATTTCTGTGTAAATAAAATGTAAGATTGTTTGTAATTTTTAAATAATATTATTCGTACCCAATAGGAGTTGAATCGAACTTAGAAATAAGAAAATACTTGTACAAATCAAATGAAATGAAACCTTCATAAATAGCAATAAGTTGAACAAAATTATAATCTTTCAAGTCAGGAATGGCCGGCATTAGCTTACCATTGACATGTGAACATTCGCAAAACAAGATAATGATTGTAAATAACCACTCATTTTTAATAAACATGAATTTTAAATTAAAAAAATAAATTTTTATTGGAACCTTTTTCAAAACATGATGAGCATAACAAAATCGTACCAAACTTTGTTAAGTGCCGATTTTGTGATTAGACTGCTCATTAGAGTGGTAGGCATTTCGACTTTTGTCGAATTTCAATCGGCACGATGCAATCTCTATGGAGGTTAGGTTTTATACCAATATGTGCGAATGGTCGAATTAACATTGAACATTTGAATTGACTACTATGATGGAGACTTAGGAAGCTAGTTCGGAACTTGTGCGTTTTTCGACTACAAAATGGACTTGTATCGTTCCAAATCGCTCGGCAATCGATTCCTCGGCAAAAATTGGTCAGATAAGGTCAAATGTAAGTCTTTCTATGTTGGTTTAGCAACTCCTACTGTGGGCTATATGAGAGGCATATTTGAGAGGAACATTACTTTGGGCGCCTATAACCAAAATATTCATCGTAGAAATATCATATGCACATCAAATGGGATTAATTTGAACCAAATCAACAGGAAATGTCATCGAAAGATGTAAAATGTGCTTTGTTTTTGCACTTGAATTTTCTCCTCATAACGCCGATTTTTGAGATTTTTTGCACTAGAGGTAGACGACAAAGTGTACGAATTACTCCTAAGCTCTGCATAACTCATGAGTTAAGTACAAAAGTAACTCTGAGAAAGTTTGAAGAGAATCGGACTATTATTTCATACAAAAACGAGCTCAAATATGAAAAAATTGTGTTTTTTGCTATTTTTGGCCCTTTCTTTGCATTTTTTGTCGTATTTTGAGAAAAATTCCATTATTTTCTTGATTCCGGTGTGTAAATCAAAGGTATAACACTATATTTGAGACCTAAAGTCTATAAAGTCTAGTTGCATGCGCAACTCCGCATGCAGAAACTGCCACATACCACATACTTCGTTTTGCTTGCGGCGCATGCGGTTGACGCTATCACTCAGTTCGTTTTGATGCGTCGAATCTATATTATAGAAATATAATATATATATATATATAT
>CM059998.1:8535671-8784671 GCA_030463065.1 Aphidoletes aphidimyza | reverse complement strand
CGTTTCTTTGAAACAACCAAAACTTTGCTTAAAAACGCTGTCAATGTGGAGCGCATTCATATCGATGCAACGTATAAACTCAACTGGCAGGGTTTTCCGGTGTTGATAATTGGCATGACAGATTCCAATCGTAAATTTCATCCACTCGGACTTTGCGTTTCGACGAACGAACGCGCTGTGGATTTTGAATTTGTTTTTCTGGCATTAAAAAATTCTGTGGTTGAGCTATTTAATGAGGATGTTGATCCAAAAGTATTGATTTGCGATGCCGGAAAGAGCATACATAATGGATTTTGCAAAGTGTTTCCTCATCTCGTCGATTGGATTGTTATGTTGTCAAAATACATTCGTGACAAGAAGAGGCGAAATGAATTCATGGGTGAGTGAAATACTGTGTGAAACAAAATTAATTCATTGTGTTTTGCATTTGTTTTCAATTTGATTGTTACTTTTGCTAGATGATCTTGATGCTCTTCAACTTTCAAGAAGTCCAGAGATTTTTGATGCTGCCGCCGAACTTTTTATAAAAAAATGGAAAATGGTTTCTTCGAGTCTCACCGAATACTTCGAAAGTGAATGGTTAATTTCAAATCGAAACTGGTATGAGGGCTTTTGTATAAAGACACCCAGTACAAATAATGCTTTGGAATCCTTTAACAAACTCGTAAAGGATGAGCACACATTAAGAGAGAGACTCGAATTGAGTCAATTTCGTGTTGTCGTATTCGAAATGATTGAACAGTGGTCGGTCGAGTACACTAGTGCGCTGAACTCTGTTAACAATGGTGCGCCAATGATGAGTCTCGATTTGTGGACGGAAGGCTACAATTTTGCTAGATCGAATGTGAAAATAAAAAACACACGAAATGGTAGCGAAATCGTCTATAGCATTTCTGAAGCTGGTGAAAGCGATATAATTTGTGATGATCATCGTAAATGGAAAACGTTCCAGGAATTTAAACGTAGCTTGAATAATGTACATGTGACATTCAACTACCCAGTGACAGCAGAAAATTGGGCCTTTGGCAGTTGCGACTGTAAAGATGGTTTCAAAATGTATTTATGCAAACATATGGTGGGAATCGTTCTGCGATTAAAGGTTGTGGTTGCTCCAGTTGAAGCCAAAAACATTCCATTGGGACAAAAACGAAAGCGAGGCCGATCAAGAAAGTCCTTAAGAGCACTAGAAATTCAATGAAAAAATGTGTTTTGTGACGAATGGTGATGATTTTTTACTGTGATTTTAATTCGATTTACTTAAAACTTAAATTATTTAACCGTTTAAATGTTAAATCAAATATACTGGGCAAGGCCCTAAGGACACTAGTAATTCAATGAATAAATGTGTTTTGTGACGAACGGTGACCGATTTTTACTGTGATTTTAATTCGATTTACTTGAAACTTAAATTATTTAACCGTTCAAATTCAATGAAAATAAATAACCGAATATACTGGGCATTAAATTTATTTAACAAATCAAAATTTAATTCGATATTCACAGCAAATCTTCTGAATATTTATTCTGAATTGATTTGTTTATTTATTTATCAACACCGCCAAGTTCTGTTAATGTATATACTTCGGACGAAAAAGCAAGCTAAGCTGATTTTGTATGCACAGCAACAGTATTATATGAAAACTGTTCACTTGAACACTATTCTTTAAATATAATCAGATTTCTGAAAAAAAATGCAAAAAAACGGTCCCATAATATTCCATCAAATGTGTATTTTTATTTCATGTTTCAGAAAGAAAAAAAAGGCTTCTGAAAGAAGGCTTGTATAGCATGGAACAACATAATTTTAATATTATATTTTGTCCGAAACGCCTATCGCCTATTTCTTCTGAGCAGTCTAAAAAGAGATAGTACAAATTTTGTTAAGTTTTATGCTCAATTACACACAAAAGAAACATATTGAATTTTAAGACAATACAGCGTCTCATTTCTGGAATTATACAGTAAATCGTCTATTTGTTTTATTTTTCATCTAAAATTTGTAGTATTTTACGATATATTGAATTTTGCTGCTACTCCACATGACGTTTCGAGTATTTGGTGATTCGCTAAATCTTTCGTTATGTATTTTGTTTCGTATAAAATGACACAACGAAACGAACACCAACAATGCACGTTCACACTGGTACCAACTCAGTGATGAGATACTCACACAGTCATAAGCAGCATCGAATTGTGCACGAGCTAGTGTACACAACAACAGTGTTCTGTTTCTGTCATCACTGCACAACAATGATATTTACGCATGTATGAGTAACTCGCCACTGACTCGACGAAATCAGAGTGACCGTGTATTAGTGGAAGTCGCCAACGGACAAAATCAACATTTACACTTCAAACGGTTTCTACACATTTTAGATGAAATATAAAAAAATTATACGATTTACTGTATAAATCCAGGATTTAGATGCTGTACTGTCTAAAAATTCAATATATTTATTTTGTGTGTATATTCATTACAATGTTTGATTACACTATTTGGGAAGTTGCACTGTTTCTGTACATTTGAATATGCATAGCAATATAAATTATAGTCTTCTCTGCTCATACACTCTTTTTGGTGACACACACTATTTGTCGTAAAATTTGATTAAATTGAATTTGATTGACTTTATCGTGTATGGAAAAAAAAATTGGCCGTTTATGACAATTGTGAGTTATTTACAAATCTACATGATGATTACGCCAACAAACAATACATATTGCGGGAGTTTGACAATATTAAAGGCAGTGAAGATCGAACCCTAAATAGATGTTCTTTTGATGGAATACCATTTACACCGGATAAATTCAAACCCGGCGCGCCTACACCTGGCTACGAAAACGATTGCAGTGGCCCTTATTTTTCATTGGAACACCATTTATCATCATTAACCAATATTAGTAAGAATAAGGCGATTCGGATAATATCGATGAAAATTATGAAATACTCGAACAGAGCAATTCTCTACACTGCACTGCATCCGTTGATGAATCTGTATATCAAAATATTGACGACGACGCTGATGCGGTTGCGGCACAAAGTAGCTGTTCTGCTTTGAATTTAGGTGCGAACAGTGGAAATGTAGCAAATGAGGCAGAATATTTAATTAGTAGGAAAAGGCAGCTTAGCGAATCAGCTGAAGATCCAGAATGGGAAATAACCAAATATTTCCAGTGTGATTTATTTTTTTTACACTTTTTTAAAAGTTTTTTTTACATACTTGAATTTTTTTTCATTCACATTTCACAGTCCAGAAATGTGATTTCGTGTCAATTTGCTGAATATATTCAAAACCACATTCAATGTATTATGACTCAAAAATACGTGTCTGTCTTTTATGCACTCTAATTCGCATTCATGTCTCCATATTCATGTCTCACTAATATATAGAATCATTATGCGAGACAGTAATATGGAATTAAATGCAAATCAGAGACAGAAACATATTATTGACAGCGACAGTACATAATGTTAAAGTACGTGCATATTTCTCTTACAGGAACAATTGGATACCAGCAATTGAAAAACACCAAAACGATCTGTTGCCAAATAAAGAGCAACCAAAACAGTCTCGATTTAGATGTAGAATTTGTCATAAGAATTTTGATAAAATGAAGTTTCCAAAAAGTTCGAAATCCACATATGCAACCGAAGAAGGTCTTTTGAAACCAACGAAACGAAAAAATCAAGATTCAATATATGAACACGCTAGATCTATAACACACATGAACATTATTGCAAACCTTAAAAAAGAGTTAGTTTCTAAAAGACAGCGTCCAAATTATTATCCAGCAGAAAGCTCAAACAATTACTATCTTGTAACCGGAAAAATGATACGCACAGTTTATACCATGAACAAATTATGTTTGCCATTTTCAGATCATAAAAATCTAGTAGCTCTTCAGAAATTAAATGGTGTAGATTTAGGCGTTCATCACTACGAGAGATCTGGATGTGTTGCTATGACATTTGATTTAAGTAAATAGTTTCACGACATTTTAATCGAGAGCTTGATAAATAATAAAAACCCAATTTCACTCATAATCGATGATACTACAGACATAGGCAATAATCATTATAAAATAGTTTACTTTCAAACTATTGAAAATACCAATCCAGTAATTTACTTCTATTAGCTCATTGAAACCAAAGCTGAAACTGGAATTTCTGGATTCATTTTTATCTGAAGAAAGAAAAGAATTTCACCAATACATGCAAGAAAATTTGATTGGATTCGCCTCAGATGGCGCTCCAGCTAATGTAGGTCAATACAATGTTATTATAAAGTATCTGAAAAATTGGTCTAAAAATTCCATATTTGCAGTACATTGCATGGCACACAGGCTAGAGCTAACAGTTCAGCATGCGTTCGAATCATTACAGAAGCTTCCCAATATGGATAAAATTAGTGTCTATTTAGATAGTACCATAAGCAAAACGTATTCCTTTTATAACGGACAAGGTTTTAAAAGAAAAAAATCATTTAAAACAAACATGCGGAAAAAAAGAACTGTCCATTTGCGTATATGCGACGTATTTGTGATCATTTGCACCGTATTCGCAAGTGTATTTACATAGTATCATTCGTAGCTGTGCACGTATACTTACAAACAGTTCACACAAGATGTCAGTGTGCGCGTGCAGCTTCAAATCATACTTTGTAAATGCTTACAAATATATAGTTGTCGGGCTCACAAAATAATAATAATAAAAAAAAATTCCAATTGAACTGGCACCTCAGTACGAAACTGGGTTGAGCACTACTATGATTAAAGAAACACAATAGCAGCAAAATTATGGTGATTTTCTGAAAATAAAACAACACTAATGTGGAATAAAAACAGCAAGATCTGAGCAAATCTATTTAAATTTTATTGAATTGAGTTTGAATGGCAATCAACTGTACAAATACAGGTTTTGTCAACGTGATTCATCGATCACCAGCGGAATTGAATGGGTTGAGTCACCGTCACTTTCCGAACTAATTTCGACGACTGGACTGACCACAACTAAAATAAACGCAAATGTAAGTTAGAGATAACAAACTGCCAAACATCACCAATTAACTACATACCGGGGGCCGATTGGATGATTGAAGCGCCAATCGGTGACGCATCGGATGGATCCTCGATCTTAACCTTGATCGGTGGGTCTTTCTGAGTTCTACCACCACAAATGCTCGAAGCAAATTCGGATTCACTGGGATCGGGTGAACCTTGCGTTTCCGGAAATTCGGTAAAGGCTGCTCGATAACGCGTAAGTTCGAAAGCACACAACCACATTTCATAATCGGAATGGGTTTTGGGTGGACCAGCTTCACCATAAGCCTGAAACATGGCTTCAAAACTAGCGATCGTCGGATGGGGCTTCGCTTTCACAGGCAAACCAAGAATGTACTCGGCCAAAGCGCCGGAACGATCTTCAACACAGCCAAGCAATCGACTGATAGCGCTGTTCACAACCGAATCATCGGTCGGTGATGGATCAACTGGTTTACCAGGCACAACAATAGGCTCGACTGGATCATTTTGACTCGCAACCGGGGCTTCTACCGGGTTTATTTCCGATGGTTTTTCGACTGGAATAACTGGTTGACTCGCAATCTCGGTCAATGTTGCCGATGGATTCATTCCTATACCGCTGCCTGAAGCAATAGCAAACGAGCCAGCCACTGAAATCACACAATAATTAGGCACCGAATTGATAATTTAATAACACATGCATACGCACCCATTCTCGGAATGTTCTCTGACGTATACTACATTGCATTCCGTAAACATTCGGCAATACCGGCGGCAACACCTTTCAATAGAAAGTGAATCAGTTTTTGAACCAAAAGAGAGTGCTAAATGTTACCTTCACTAACGGCGGTGGTAAGCACACCACCCAAATTACGAACATCCAACGGGCTCAAACGTAACATTGATTGAGTTGGCTGGCGACGTGGGGCTGGATTTGAACGGCCACGATTGAATGTCTGACCACCAGCTCTTGGTACTGCGCCACCACGTACATTCACACCATGTACAATTCGTGTATGATCACGAAAATCACCATAATTACGAAAGCGAGCCCCCGGACAACGTTCACACGTGAAC
This sequence comes from Aphidoletes aphidimyza, assembly GCA_030463065.1. Classification (NCBI taxonomy): domain Eukaryota; kingdom Metazoa; phylum Arthropoda; class Insecta; order Diptera; family Cecidomyiidae; genus Aphidoletes; species Aphidoletes aphidimyza. Next base: position 8,778,572 of record CM059998.1, on the reverse strand, counting down.
TGGAATTAAAAAATAACACAAAATTATGAACAAATCATGGTTTTGAAAACAATAGAAATCCAAATAGCACTATTGACACTCACAAAACGACGATTATGATCTGAATTCGACATTGCATGCAAAATAACTGAACCGAATTCAACAGAAAATGAATTAATATTCGAGCTCAACCAAAATCAGATTGCAAATAATTAAATTAACGCAATATATGGGGATTTTCCACCAGTTTTACTGTGTAATTGAGAATATTAATCGGACGACAAACAAAACTAAAGTGTTAACCTCAATAATTGACAACGAATACAATGATTCGATTAACACACGCCACTGGTGGTAAGATTAGCAACTTCTTTATGAACGGTTTATGAACGCGCATTCTGCGGCGAAATACAAAATCACCGTTCAAATAAAAACGTTGCACAAAATCTCTCCTTTCGATTGAAACCACCAAACAGACAACATCTTTGAAATTCACATTAATAAAATGGTGAGTAAATTTTCGTTGCAAACTGGCGCTTTAATTCTCATGGGCAATTAAAGCCCCAACGTCTAAACAAACAGAAAATTTCACAAAGTAATTTATAAAATTATTCTGGATTTAACGGATTTCGGTGCTATTAATTCACATTCTTCGCTGAATTGCACCCAAAGACTGCGTATACGTACTGATGAGGCTGCATCATCCACAGCCGAAACGCAGCAGTTTTCTTTTTTAGTCTTTTACGGACAGAATTATCTCTCTTTTCTCAATTGGGACGAAATTCATATGGATTCATCTCACTGAGAAATGTAAAATCTTGCTATATATACGGACTTTTGATAATTATAACGGACATTGACACACGGACAAATACCAACGACAATAATCGGGAAGAAACACAATCACCAATAAATTAATTTTGACGACAACAACCAATCAGAAATCTACAATATATACACACACTGGCATGGAATTAGCATCATAATAATAACTGCAACAGCCAACGATTTCTAATTAAATCGGTAAAACCAGCTTTAACAACGCCTTCGGTGGACAATGGTTTGACTACCAACGATAAATTCACACAATGAATTAGAAAAAACGTAATCACCAATAATTTTATTGACGACAATAGCCAATCAAAAATCAACAATATATACATATTGGTCAGCTGAAAAATGTAGAATACACTGGCATACCTAAAAATGCAATGGATACTACTTTAAATAGACATGGAATTCAACATCTTAACAATAACTGTAACAGCCAACGATTTCCAATTGAATCGGCAAAATAAGCCTTAACAACGCCTCGGCGACGGCAAGCCACCGTCTTCGATGAACAATGATTTTAAATAGCGAAATGACAATAACAGCCAAACAATAAAATTACCCACAATATACATACATATTGGTGCTTTAGAACGCAAAATACGTGAGAAATAACTGAATGACATGTGCAAATGGACAATAGACACCATTTCAAATAAACGATGGCATTACTACCGTAACAATAACTGCAACGGCCAACGATTTAAAATCAAATCGAGTGAACAAACTTTAACAACGCCTTCCTTATCAGGAAATAACCGAATTGACAATGGATCGGTTCACAATATATACACACATAAATAGAAAACGCTAAATAACAAATAACTGGCCAACGATTCAATGAAATCGGTAAAACAACTCTGACAACGTCATATGGATGAGACAATCCACCTCAGTGGATGAGCACTCTCGTCACATCGGGGCCAGTTTTTGCGCTCAGAGAGTTCCTAAAAGTATTATATGCTATCCGGAACACTTCCGGTGCCAACGGCAAGTGTCAAAACCTTTGCTAGCATGTCGATTAAATTGACGTGATGCTAGATGGTCATTTAGGCGAAATTATAAAATGATATAAAATGATGAAATTACGATGCGGATCGGACATAGTTGAACAATTGTTGATTAGAATCCAAGTACAAATAATAAAAAAAAGGGTTTCTCAACAACAATTAGGTAATTAATTGGTAATAAATCCGTACAACTTATGAATACACAAGGAAAAATCTTACAATTGACTCTGATACAAAGTTAAATGAATATAAACATTAACCTCAATATGGAATGACATTCAACTTTGATACACGGTTGAATAATACGCCATCAACGGTGACAGCATGAAATTCATATCAATGCTGTTAGCGGTATACACGCCACTATTGGCTGGATGACAAACCACCGTTTCGAAAGCAAACGTTGAAATAGGTCTTTTTGCGCTGAATTTTGACAGAGCAACATCAAAAATTTTCTTAACTGCGAACTCAACGATTTTTTATTATTAAATTGGTAAGTATCCTTCGTTTGCAAACTCGTTGGATTTCATTCTCATGGGCGCTTCAGCCCCAACGTCTCTCTGAGCAATGCTCCAATAAATTTTAAAATAAAAATTGGTTAAAAGATTACAATTTTCGATGAATCAAACCAAACAAAGTCTGTGTCTGCGCACTGACGATGGCTGCTGTCCACAGCCGAAACACAGCGTATCTTCCATATTTTTCCTACACGGAATTTATCTAAGATTGAAATTTTCACTCCGAATGAATGAGCTCAACATATATATATATTTATATATATAATGTTGATGTGTGAATGTGAAATTTTATGGGAATAAATATGAAACTAAATCGGTGAACTGTGAATCCAACAATCTTAAGTTTGGAAGAATTTTTAGTACAACGAATTTGAAATTAATTCGGTGGTAATGAGCAACAAAAAATTGATCGAGAACAGGTCATTTACAGTCTGAGAAATGGCGAGATTAAATTGATCGGTGGTGCGGAACGGGAAATTAAATTAAAACCACTTTAATTTATGGTTCAGCAGCGAACAAGTTCGCTGCTTTGCTTGGGAAATAATAAATAATTCAGTGACAACGAAATCAAATAACTCGGTGAATGAAGAGATAAATCGAACAAAAATCCAAATTAATAACGGTTCAGCAGCGAACAAGTTCGCTGCTTTGGGTGGAAGGCAACGAATTTATAACTGATTCGGTATTTTTCAGAGCAGATTTATATAAACTAAATTTAAAAGAAAAGGTTTTACAACAATTCGGTCAATATTAACAACGAATCAAATTAAATTCGGTAAAATTGAACGCAACAATTAAATGTGAGGCAACGATTTTTCAACTGATTCGGTAAATTTTCAGAGCAAATTCACATTAACTGAATTTGAGAAAACGGTTTTATAGCGATTCGGTCAATTAAACAACGAATTTTATTGAATTCGGTAAAACTACATCATAACAATTGATTACAACGTATTCGCTAAATATTACGTAAATCGGGCGGGTACTTCAGGACGCTGAGACCTGGTTGCGTGTTCAGAGGGGCCCTAAAACCTCATATAACTATACGGGAAACTCTCGTTGCCAACGGCGAGTGCTAAGCCTTTGTCGGCATGTTGGTTTAGCCAGCGTGATGCCGAATGGTCAAATATGCGGACTCACAAAAATAATAATAAATAATAATAAAAAATAATAATAAAAAAAAATAATAATAAACAATCGACATCTTTATTACGTGTGCCAACTCAAGTAAATTACAACCAAATCTAATCAAATATAATATTTGAATGCCTGGCTGAAGGAGCGACTTGCAACTGCTAGCTCGCTTGCCCCATGATGGAAATGCTTTTTCAGAGTCACTTGTTTGGCATTATAACACAAAAAGCAAACAAACATATAAGACATTTCTGATATAGTGACTCTTGAAAGCCTTTCCATGCCACTTGCAGTGGAATGCTTGTATTCAAATTATTAAAATGAAAAAAAAAAAATAATAATAATAAAGCTCAAAATCTATTATTAATAAGAATCAAAATTATACCTTCTATGCACGTTTTTTTGGTGGAGCTGTTGAACCGCCACTTTTTATCAAAAGATCGAATTCTCTGGCCTTATTGCATTCGTAGGTCAATAAATATCCAACAAACTTAAAAAAATATAATCGCTTCCCCAATACACCATTCTGAGCTTCAAGTGACCCAGTTGTTCTCGTTGTCAATTTAAAAACAGAAATGTTTTTTGGTCCTTCCTGTGTTTCAAAAAAAAAATATTGCTCGATTTGAATCAACAGTTTCAAAATTAAACTAACATTACAATTTTTTTCGATACAGAAACGATCATCGGTCAAAATAATCACTTCAAAGATGCAAAGTGTTGGATGTTTTGTTGGCATCATGACAGGCGATATGAGAATCGAAAATCGCGCAAATCAACTTCGCCTCAGTAAAGTAAACTGTAACAGTACATTGAATTTCAAATTTGACAAACGTCAACCGAAATGTAAAATTTGAAAGAATATACTGATGTGTGCGTGCACATAGAAAATAGAAGCAGTCTGTGCGCCGCACACTGTGTGCCGCACACTGTGTGTGAATGCACAGCGGAATTGGTGCGAGCACGCATGCAGTGAAAATCGCAGCTCTGACCACGAACATGCTTTGCAGAGGTTTAGATGTGCCAGTGTATAGAAAAAAAAAAGGGCCTCAGTTCGAAACTGAAAAGTCAGTACAGTCAGGTTATGTTTACAGCGTACGTGGTGATTCCCCGACATACTGAATACACAGCGATGTGCTATGAAGGGGAAGTGCATGTCTGTCACACAGAGCTCGTTCACTTCCTCTTCATAGCACATCGCTGTGTATTCAGTATGGCGGGGAATCACTGCGTACGCTTCTATCGAGAAACTGACTGAACTGACATTTCAGTTAAGCGCTGAGGCTCAGTTTTTTTCCATACCCTGGTGCCAACAGTTGAATTGATTAAATTTTGACATCCCCTCAAATAGCATTGGAAATGCCGATACCACTTGTTATTTGTATCGCGTTGGTCAAGCTGGTCGATTCGGTCAAGCTAAATTTGTGATTAATTTAGTAGAGCCGACAGCCGAGACTCGCTTTTTCAATCGTGAAATAAATGGAATTCGCCAATGAAGCATTCGACGGTGTCGCTTAAAAAAGTTTCATATAAAAATCAATAATGTTGCCTAAAGTAAATAAAGTCACGATAAATAAACACTCAATCAACACTGTTGCTTCAATTATTTTATTATTTGTTTGAGTTTGAGTTTTTCTTTTAGTTCTGAATCAGAATTTCTGATTTCAACGAGTTTGTGATACACCGGATTCTTGTTCAGTGAGATGTCTATTGTGCTTTAGAATTAGTGTTTGTTCAAACTTTTTAGCTGATAGGCGAGTGACTGAAAAAGCACCCGATGATGATAAAGTGGTGTTATACTTCATGAAAATCTTCCGATGTTAGATATTCATCGAGAATTTCGATGTCAGTTTTGACAGAATTGGATATCTTAATTTATCTGAGTAGTATAGATTTGTACATTTCGTCCAACCATAGGCGAGGGGGGACAAAAAATGCATGGGATTTCCACGGGTAGAGTGAAAAATTATTTATGCGTGTTGGTTTTCTTGTTGGTTTTGGTCCGCTTTCCTCTTGTTCAAATTCCGATTCTTCTTCTTGGTTGATTTTATACATGACTACTAATTTTTTCAAATTGAAAGTTGACTACTTGTTTTTAAAATGAAAAATGTGAATTCGAATGACTGCTTTGATTTAAAATGTGAATTTGATGTGGATTTCAAATGTCTATATATTAAGCCTTCTTGGTGGCAACGGGTTCCAAATATCACTTGTTGTGATTTCTGGCCGCCTACTTGTTGATGTTGTTGATGATATTGTTTGAGAATCAGCTGTTGTTGTTGTTGCTGCTGTTGTTGCTGTTGTTGCTGTTGTATCGACTGCAAATAATGTTTCATAAATTCCAATCATAACAGCGATAATTACAGCCCAAATGAACAAAATCAAGCAAAATCGTGTCAAACTCTGTTTCTGTTACGCAGCTCATCGATAGTTCGACTTCCATAATTTGCTTTTATTCTTTATATGAGAATGTTTAAAACTTTTCAATGTTTCCTTTAATGCACCCCCAAGAATTTGATAAAAAAATTGAATTACATTCGTAATACTGACTTTTCCGCATTGATATGGAATTTGATTTTTTTCTTAAACGATTTCACTCATCGATCAGTCAGGAGAGAAAAGTCTTGGTTCTGCCATGAAAACGGGCAAAATGTTTTATTTTTATACAATGCACTCTATTTAGGCACGGTGTGTGCACTTCAGTGTACGTCGCCATGAAATTGCTAGTGCAATAGGTCAAAAATTTTCCCTCGATTTTCCACTTTTCCCCCTCCGCGCATGCGCGGTGAACATGAAAGAGTCTCGTTTGTACCCGTTTGGGGGTCTAGGGTAAATTTCTGCAATGTCCGAATGATTGTGAACTCAATTCTCTTTGACAATTTTGACTTGTTCAATTTATTCCAAACAATTCTTGAATTTTCTTATATTTCAATTCTGACAATTTTCACTTAGACTTGAAACTCTACTTTACTTTAAAACTTTACTTTTGATTTTAACTTCTAAATTCTAAGTCTGAAGGATTTTAGAATTTACTGAACTAACAAACTACTGAAATAATCAAATTCTCAAGTTGTACCGAATATAACCGTAATTATTTCAGTCGGGTCTGAGAACTGACTTTAGATCAGAACTTTCAATCTTCAAGTTGTACTAGTTATTCTAGTCGGGTCTGAAGACCGAATGAGATGATCTCCTTAGAAACGCTAGCTTATTTATACTAATTTTTGGTCATGTGACCAACTAAATTCTATATGTTAAACCTAAGCCAAGTGGCTTATTCTAAAAATAGATTTAATGTTCTCCAATATTGGGTCATGGATTCCGCGGTATTTCTTTGATGTTAGGCGGTAACCCTTTGATGGTTCGCGGCATTCCTTTGATGATCAGCGGCATTACTTTGATGCGTGAAAATGTGTTGGCAGTAAAATTCCTTGGTACTTGGAATACATTAGCGGTATATTCCTTTGATGATTGAATGCATTCAAAATGCATTAGCGGTATATTTCCTTTGATGTTTTAAGCGGTTTAGCGGTATTTCTTTGATGATTGAATGCATTAGCGGTACATTACTTTGATGTTTGGTGTGTGCGCTTAATGGTAGTATGACGTAATTCTAACTTTTTATGAACTTATTTCATAACATGAAATAACATGAAATAACATGAATCCTAATGTATTGTTATACAATATGAATTCTTATGGAATATTACGTAATCGTGAATTCCTATGAACTATGACTCATAGCTGAGCCAGCTATTAAACTTAACTATTTCATAATATTATGTAACAGCGAATGCATATGGGTTATCACTCTTATTTTTAGTAATATTTTCCTACTTTCCTAAATGTGTGAATAACCCATAGCCGAGCTGGTTACATTACTCCCCCCAAAAGGAAGAATTTTCTTATTTCTAATGTAAAATCTTGTTTTCGTGCATTTTAAGTTCTTGAATACGTTTTTTATGTCATTTTGTCCAAATAAACATATGCAAAAGTACAGAGAGTAAAAAATATCATGAGCACAAGGATTAACAACATTCGAGATTCGCGATATATGTCGAATTTGTAGGAGATATACCCCTCGATTTCGTTTTCTTGAAAGAATGTTTCAAACTTTCCCGGCTCATTGGCCGAAAAATGGAAAAAACTTGTCGTAACGTTATAATTGACATGATCGATAATTTTAGACGCTCTATCGATGCGAATAGCATAAATCAATGAATTTTTCGAAATTATCAAGTCAAGTGGTGTAAATACTGTAAAATACATCTGTTTGTTGACTTGAGTGATCATATTTTGATTTTTAATGGCTAAGAAACAATTTGTGTGAATTGTACTGGTTTTATTTATGCTGATAAGGCCATTATGACACGAATCTGACGGTGATTTCACCATTTTACAGTACATTGATTGTCCCGTGATAAAACAATTTTTTCTGTAACTATCTGTAGTGTACATGATCGTTTTAGGCAAATCAATTATAGCATATCTTATGCTTGTGTTGAAAATATAAGCTTGATGTTTCCAAATTATTGGCTTAACGTTTACAGTGTATAAATCAATTTTCTCTGAATCGAAGAAAGGAATTTCAAATTCAATGTAAATTAAATTGTCTTTATATCACAGTGGACGGCAGTCCACACGAGTGACGAAAGCACCTCTAGTGCGAAAAGTCTACTCAGTATATATACAGCAAGTTTCGAACTTTGTATCTATGAGTCCGAGCGATTTGTGTCATACACCATCTGAAAGGTCTTTGAAAATTAGCGCAAAAAAAGTATACACACTCGAAATTTTATCAACCACAAGTGGAGATATCGCGGTGGGAAAATTTCGGCTAATTTTCAGTTTTTCGGCCATAACCCGGGTAAAAATAGATTAAATATTTTTGAACCTGATATTCTATGATTCTACGCGTGAATACGAATCCAACAACATCCCAACCATTAAAATCGGACCATACGTTGAAAAGTTATGGCCATTTGAATTTTATTCGTGGCGCCTCCATCTATCAATTTATAATATTTTTTGGGTATTTATGTACGTATGTATGTATGTATGTATGTATGTTCGTACCATCTCCCGATTTTTTTCAAACTTTCAGGGATTGTAGTACATGAAAAACTAAGCAACTTTTGTTCTGGAAGTTTTTGATTTGGCCGCCATCTTGGCCGTGGCCGGCCTCTAGAGGCCAAAAAGTGACCACCACGGCCACAGCCACTGTGGCCGAACCACTTGATATTTCTCAGACATACGCATATCGTTGGAAAGGTATTGAGATAAGCTTCCAAATGACACCCACTTGAATTTTAAATTTTCAAGTTGGTAGGCCATTCTTGGCCAAAAACTGAAATACGGCCACTTTTTGGAGATTTTTTCTCCACTTTTTGGTCATTTGCTCGAAAATGACCCAAGACTTTTGATTCATATTTTCAGGGTTATTGGCCCTAACCCTGGTCTAAAATAAGCCATATCGCATATATCCCACAAAATTCGTTTTTTCGAGATATTGACATATTTATTCAAAATTCACCATAAAAACACCGAAAAATGCATTTTTTGGCACATATGCACTAATTTCGGGGATCAAATACTTGTAATAATATTTAATTCGATTTTTACAGCAAATTAAAGGGAGCCAAATAAAATTTTCATCCAAAGTAATCAGTATTTTCAATAAATTTTCACTCGTACAATGCAAAATAATAGCAAAAATTCGAAAATGCAAGACATTCATTGTCAATATTCAGTTTGTGGTTTCATTTAATATAATTTCAATGAGCGCACACATTGAAATTGCATGCATTGCCAAAATCTATGATATCAAATGAAAAACCTCTGAACGAGGTAAAAATCGAGTGACAAAAGCAAAATGCAAAATACAAAATTTGTGATATGAAATTTGTGCCGAAAAAAAGTTATTTGAATTTTGTAAACAATTTTTCAGTGCATTAGTGCGTTCGGTGCGTTCGGTGTGTTGTGATGTGTTTTCGATAGGAAAAAAAAACACAATTTCAGCAACGCACCGAACGCACTAATGCACTGAAAAATTGTTTACAAAATTCAAATAACTTTTTTTCGGCACAAATTTTGTATTTTGCATTTTGCTTTTGTCACTCGATTTTTACCTCGTTCAGAGGTTTTTCATTTGATATATATTTACTCGTCACATATTTCCAAAATTCTGTGAAAAATATTTTTTGATTAAATGGAGTAATTGTTTTATTGATGTGGCGAAATATCAAACTCATTGCATCATATTGAAACTGTTCTGCTGGTATAAAATAGCTAATCGTTTTAAAATTCAAATTTGCCAATTTGTTCAATTCCCGATTCATTTCAAGGAATTTATTTGTCAAAACATCGACTATGGTGCAATCTGATATTGCAAATGACTCAGTTTTCTCACTTAATTCAAGCAATTTCGTTGGGCTTATTGATAATGGATACATATTTGCAATTGTTTCATTGGATTGCAGGTTCCATTTCAAATTCAACTGCTTTAAAGTGGAATCATATAAATGTAAAGTGCTCAATTTACTCGGACACGCATTCTCAATTATATGCCTATGTCTATCTATGTATTTTAATACAGATACATTGAATTTATAAGTTAAAAAATGTGAAGATTTTTGAATATAAACCGTTTCGAATGGTTGAAAAACTATCCCATTCATTTCATCATCCGGCATCAAATTTATTTGAAATGTTCCCTCAGCGAATGCAATTAATATGCAAAATTTCACGATGAAATTCATCCTGAAATGAGGAAATCATTTTTTAGACTTTAGAAGTTTGCCAATTAATGCCTTTATAATTATCAAGCATATTAGAAATCCCATGACATATAGAAAAAATTGTCCAATCTGTTCTTCAAAAAAGCCCTTAACTTTGCCCCACATAGAAGAAAATGGATTTTTCAATGTGAGCTTTTCAATGTTATCTTTTAATATCGGAATTGCTTCTTTTACATTTTCAACTGTTTTGTGAGCTTCGATGAGCTGTAATTCGTGTTTATTCCAGAGAGAAATCGGCAAGATCACATTTCTTTTGGGCATATTCGTAAAATTTTCTCCAAGTTTGACAAAACTCGATTTGACATTTATTGAAGTAAGTTTTGATTCATTGAAATGAGTTTCCCTTGAATATTTGAACAAAGTGCAACCCCCGTCCAAGGTAATATCACTGCTTTGTGTCAAATTTGCTATTTGCTCTTCATTGTTGCATTGAATTAGAATTGTGATCGGATTTATTATAAATGCATATATTTTCAATTCAGTGATTTTGACAAAATAGTTTTGACTTGGAATTTGTCTATAAGCACAACTTCTGTCATCATTTTTCATCAACAAATTCAACATGCATGACGACTGTATTGCACAATCTTCAATCAATGTATTGCATAACATAATGTTCCCGTACAATTTACACTGACTGTTTCCGATTTTTTCCGAAAATTGATGAATATTTGAGTTGTCGACATAAAATGTCAAAGGTGACATGTCTAATATTGTCACAATTTCTCCATCTCTCATTGGAACAGGTAAAAATTCAAAATAATCGTATTTTTTCTTGTATAGAATTGGCAATTCTACCGTAAAAATACTATGAGTTCCGTTATAGTTCAATGAAGTGTCAAAAATTCGATGTTTAATTATGGAATTTATGTGCGGTAAAGTTAATTTTGAATTTAATTTTGCATTGATTTTGTCTAAAACATTGGTAAAATTCTTGTAATTTATTATTTCAAATATCCGAGAGTTATATGACCCGCTATACAAATGATTTAACTTTGTCTGAAATCTTTCATGCCCCTGCATGGCCAACAATATCGTGTGAATAATATTGTTGAATAGTCTGTCCTGGTCTACTTCATTTGTCAAATTATTTATTGACTCACTCATCATGGAAAATGCATTGTCTAAATCTTTTAAAGTTTCTCTCTGTATTGACAGTGATTGAATTGAAACATTAGCTGATTTTTCCAATAAATGAATGCTTTGTTTTAATTCCCTTTTTACGTCCATTAAAGCTTGTCGAGCTACTGCTAGCCCCGTAATAAGACTCATTACAGTAATGCCAACGATAATAGGAATGAACCAAATTAATCGTTTGTCCCTTATCAATATGTCTCCTTTCGGGGTATTGTACCCCACATTTAACGAATTTTTGGTCCATTTGGACATTCATCCGTACACTTGGTGCAACTTTGGACCATTTGGGTATGTCCGATTTCCGGACATTCTCTCGTATATTCGACCAAATATTGGACCACTTGGGAGTGTCCGATATCGAGACATTCCCTCGTACATTAAATGATTTTTTGGCTCTTTTAAGAATATCCAATTTTGACATATCCATTTTTACGTTTGAATTTAATCGTTCTGTTTGTTCCATGAAATAATAGCATAAGTTATTTCTGCTTTTTCTACATAATTTTGCCATTGAATTAATGCAATCATTTAAAAGCTTGCTTGTAAACACATATTCTTCTAAATCTAATGCGTACTGAATATTCCATTTCTGATTTGATAAGGCTAATTCTCCTATTCTACTCGTTACATATTTCTGGCCATTTATACCATACAAGCCAATCATGCATAAGACTAAATTGAAATATTTCATTTTACTGAAAAGAAAAAATTGTTTTGTAGAATTCTTAGAATTCAGTCAACAAATGTCGTGAAAAGTAAATTCAATTCCAATGAAAATAATAACAACAAAAAAAAATCCTGCACTTGAAATCACTCAATCTCAAATCCAATTTCGGCAAAGGCACACTTCATGGTCATAAAATTACAAATTTAATGACTCTTAATAATTTTAGGCAGCCACCGAGATTTTAACTCAACTATGCGTGAAGTGTTTATTCTCGCACCATTTGTTTATGTAAACTATCGTTAGAAAAAAAATGCATCATGCGTTAATTCGATTTTCGGGCATTTTTGGTCATTTTACATATTTCATAGCAAAATGAAAATGCAGCATTTTTATTATGAATCACCAAAGAAATTTGTCAACCGAAATCTCAACTCATTATGTTTTCATAATTTGAGGAGAAAGTACGTTCTAATCCCGTTAATCAGATTCGTGAATTTCATTAAAACAAAAGTGATCTATTGGTTTAAAATTTGCCCTTGACTAACGTTTTGCAAAAAATAATAAAAAGAAGATGTTCCCAATTTCATTGATTTGCGCTTTCTTCGCATGTGGAACTTGTGTTGATAATTCCATCAAGATTCCCATCATTGATCAATCTTTTATCATCAAACAACATTTTAACGGTGAGTATTTTTGTGATGATTTAAAAGCTTTGATATCGTGTGTTAAAGTGAAAGAATTGTAAACAAAGCAAATTGTGTAATTCGTTTAGAGATCTACGTGGAATTCCGTCGCTGTGAGAATATCGTTTTATTCGGAAAATTCGTGTTCTGCAAACAGTGCTATAAAATAATTGGCAATATTTTGGATTTTAATTTGTCACCCATATTGCATTTATTCAACGTGAAAGTCGTTACAAATGACCAAATTCAATCGACTCAAGGCCAAATTCAAACAACCGTGCAAAATTCATTAAAACGCAAACGTGTTGATGATATGGAATTGGACGAATTTGAGCCGTTACGCAAAAGACTTTGCACTGAAAACATCGTTACCAGCATGCGTGTTTTCATTCCTCCAGTCGAGCTATTGGAAAATGCAAATTTAATCGAAGACCGGCCCGTTTTAATTGCCGAGGATTCATCTGATGACGACGATGAATTTGATTTAATAGTTAATTTTGATTCGGACGACATGTTGGAAATGGTCAACGAATTAAATTGGAGTGATTTTATTAATGAAGGAAACCCCATGATTTCAAACTTTCAAGAGGATGTTATTTCCGACGTTGAATTGCCCCCCGTATTCTCCAGAACCATTTTCAACAAATAATTGGCTCGAGGATCCAACAATTGAAGTTCTGGTCAATACTACCACAAACACAATCGGAACTCAGACCGATTACGATTTGGCGGCCGAATTAGCATTCATTGCCGAAAATTTCTTTGTTTATGAGCCAAGTCAAGAATAATGTTTTAGTTTTAAGCCTTTAAAAATTTTCAGACCAACTCAGGGTTACTTTTGCAAAAAAAAAAAATTCGCAAAAAAAAAAATTTCATTGCCAAAACAAAAATAGTTTAAATTAGCCCTAGTTTTTTGATATCATCCCAATTTTCAGGCAAAATTTGCAAATTCGCAAATTTTTCCCTTTCTTTGCAAACTGTTAAATCGTCTTAAAATTTGTAATAAAAATTAATATAAACTTTATCCAGCATGTCCCTTCCTTCAATTCAATACTTTTTCCACAGATCTGAGTGAAAAAATATATGATTTTGCAGGAAAAACGGAAAAAATTCGTTAAAATGGTAAGTTCGTGTTAAATAACAAACCGAACGTCGTAAAACAACGCGCTGTGTTATATTCCCAACACCAACTTTTCTTCCCATACAAAGTTTTTATTTTTGTCAGACAAAAAAAAAAAAATCAGAATATTCAATCCAATCTTGTTATGAAATATGGGCAAATGCCCCCGTACAAAATTTTCAACAAGAAACCAATTTGGTGATAATCATAAAAAATATCATAAATTCATTTTTTCATTTTGACCAATACTTATACTTTGGCTTACTTTATGTATGGAAGAGTGAGATTTTTGTGTTGTGTCACATGCCCGTGCATTTGTTATGCATTGGAAGAAAAATAAATATTTATGGTCCCCAAATGAGAAAGAAATTATTTAAATATTTAATTTCTCCCCAAAAAAAAAACAAACATCGAATTTCAATTTCGAGCATTTTAGCGTTTTTCCACCCAAAACAAAAACAAACGAAGGTTGCTTTTAGGTCCGTTTTGTTTACAACGGTATTTCGTGTATGTATTCGGACGCACCCATTTACACATTTGGCATTTATGTCATTGTGTTGGTAGCATCATATGTGTAAAAATGACGCGCTCGCATTTGCATGTATGCGCAGCATCACATGTCTATACAAAGCATGACGCGCTCGTGTGTGCATTGGCATGCACATGCAATCATATGCTTTGCACACACATACATTTCCTCCTTTAGCCACGCGCGCATGCAAGCACCGGACCATATTGCACTTCAACACACACGCGCGCGTGTGCAACGCCCACACTCTGTACACACATAAGGGAAAAAAAATTTAACCAATACATACCCGTGTTAAATGTTACCCACTTATACATACAAGCACACGTGCGTTTCAGGGCCCTATTTCACAAACGATATTTTCATGAGAAATTCTCAGAATTTGATTGTTTTGAGAAAATCTCAATCACCAGTTTCACAAAAAAATCTCAGGGCAGAATTTGAGAAAATCTCATTTAATCTGGAACTTAGTACCATCATGAGATTATTCACACTAGTAAAACTAGCAAAAACTAGCAGAAAATCGCGGTCCATTGATTTAATCTTTTGTAGTTATTTAACCATTTTTATCAGTGTATTGAACTGAGAATATAAAAAGAAATCAATATTATTGCCCAAATAACACCATCAAATAAAATTGGGTTTTTGTCCTGTTTTAATCATAATGTTAAAATGTGCAAATTCAACAAAAAGAATGATTGTTAGACCTTTATTCGTTTTTTTTTATTTGGCTTCAATCAAATAATAACAAATTCATTGCTCATTTAATTTGAATTTCAAAATGAATTATGAAACTACGAAAATTGATAGGGAAGTCTTACGAAAATATGATTTGAAAAAATGAATTACCAATAAAAATGATTTCTCAATAAAAAAAAAAAGAATGATTTATGCTTATTAGCTCAAATTCAGTAAACAATAGTTTACACTAGAGTTTACATCAACTTTCCATGGCCAAAGCCACGGTTGTAGCCCAACGACCAGAAGCTTCCTTCCTCTTGGTTCTCCATTTGTTCACTTTCTTCGACCTCAGCAAATTCAGAAGCGTCAGTAACAGTTGGTTGGCTTTGAGTTTCACATGAGTCTGATTCTGAATCCGAATCGCTTTCCTCGACCATACGTTTGTACCTAACTTTGGTGTCAGCAACGGCAGAAACAGTTGGTTGGCTTTCAGTTTCTTTTGAGACTGATTCAAAACTCGAATCACTGCTATTCGTTAGACGTCCAGACATTTTTTGTTTTGATGTTTGCGAAATGAGAGCTGTTGGTAGATTCCACTAAACCAAGAAATTAAAAAGAGAACAATTTGCCTAGCAATTTACTAGTTGCTTATAACACAATTCTTTGCGTGCGAATGCTCTTCTCAAAATGAAGGAATTCGAATATAATATCATTCGAATAAAACAGAAAATCGAACAGGTTGACAGTTAAGCTGACACTCAATCGCTAAATCAACACTATTCAGCATTTTAAGTTTTCGAATTCAGTTTTAAATCAATCACTAAATTGAGACTCAAGACGAGCTCATCTGATGCTGAAGGTGCTGAGTTAGCACGTGAACACTGTCTTCATTGTTTACGCTGTGCGTTTTTTTTGTGCTGATTTAGCATTTCAAAATTTTATTTACATTTGTTCCTATTGCATGAATATGCACTTATGAGCAAGATACATCAAACCTTAATAAATTTCATTTGGCTGAAAAATTGAACATAAAAAGACATTGATCATTTTATTGTATGAATAGCACCTATTGTTCAATATCTGCTCTTTTACACCTATGTATTACCAATACTTGAATATGAATCACAAGTTTCTAACCCCTACATGAAGGGACAGACCAGAAGTATAAACTTAATCCAGAAAAAATTCTTACTTTATGCTCTACGGAAATTAAATTGGCCATATAGATTTCACTTACCAAACTATGAAAATAGGCTAATGTCACTACAGTTGAACACATTGAAAGAACATAGGTGGTACAAGTAGTTTTTAATCACAAATTGATCATTAGTAAAATATCATCTAGTCATTTAATAGAAAATATCAATTTTCGTTTACCAGATTACTAAACATGCAGTAGTATTCTATTAATAGTACCATTTTATATGTATAAACATTAACATTAACATCTCGTATTGCTTTCTTTATTTCATTTTGATTATTCAAGTCTCATCAATTCTCATGTATTTAATTATTAAATTACTTAATAAATCTGATAAATCAACCAAGTATCCGGCGAATAAATTAGTCACTATTATCCTCATTCGGTGGATAAATGTATTCAGTCTCATGCAGTGGGTACGTGTTGAGCTGTGGATCAATATTGTTTCGAATGGAAGCGATTTCATTTGAGGACAAACCTATAAATAAATCTGTATAATTCCTTTTCATACATGTGAAATTACCCAGAGAATACAAAAATTACCCAGAGTCTTTTCAAGTCGCATGTTTTGAAGTACAAGATTATAGCGCTTAAAACTAGATTCTTGCAATTCAGCTTTGCACCTTGTTTCATCTGTGGCCTTAAAGTAATCATAAAAATCTTTCTTCCAATTTTTTGGAACGGTTTCAACGCTTTTTTCACTCGTATTGTCGTTCAATTTAACCTTTTTCTTGGGATGATACGCTGGACCCACAGGGACAGAACCACTCTCTGAAACAACGATGCAACAAAATGCCAAAATATTGCCAAAAATTGAGATAAGGTATTCAATGTTCAATATTCACCTGGTTGATTATCTTTTTCGACACGATAATTTTCTTTATCAACACCAGATGTTTTGATTTCGGTGTCTTTGGTTTGGAGACGATCATTATTGGGGGATGTGCATTGGTCTGTGGCACGTGGCTCAGTCACACTACTGATATAGTCGACTGCTGCGTTACCTATACGTTTTTAACACATTATTAAACTTTATCGTTAATAGACACTTACAGTATTTGACATTTTATCAACCAAACAACTCTAACCTTTTGCTGCTCTTACAAATTGCAAGCATAACGTATTAAATTCTGATAATGGTGCTTGTTTGCCAATTCCTGTTCTTTTGAGACTGTCGTTTAGAGCCTATAAAAAGTGTTCATTAGATTTATGGCAAATGCGATCATCTCCTATACTAACCGTTGCCCGTTGAATCCAATTCGTAACTCTTTTTCGTAAGTATGCGACGCTGGGAACATAGATTCCACATCGTGACAATCGCGTAATAACCTGATTCCAAGCTTCTTGTTGTGTTTGTCGATTTATATTTCTGTTGAATTTTTCGAACAACTTTGTTGGGTCCTCCAAACAAGTGGACATGATGACGATCTACGCAAAGTAGAGAGGACTTTATGGTATTACCTTTTGAGTTGAACTGTATGCTTCAGCAGAATCTTCATTGTTATCAATAGTCTCGAGATCATCATCGCAAACGTCTTCACCAAGATGTTTTCTTTTACTCATTTTTCAGACTTTTTTTTAAATATATCATTTGATCGCACTTTTTGTACTTTCTGAATTGTCATAACCTCTCTACGTTTGGCAATGAAATGAATAGTCATCATTGCTATTTAATGAATACGTAACTATTGATGTACGTAATATGTACATATTGCCTAGCGTATTGCCAGATGTCACTTTTCAGTGTTCATTTCGAAAGCGATACATTGAGTTAAATATTATGCCATTCGAACTCATAAACTATTAATTCTAAAAATAATAAAAAATATCTGGAAAACTAATATGTAAATTGAGAAATTTCAATTTCATTGAGATCAAAAACCGCAATCAATATGGTATGTGTGATTTTTACATAAAATATTTAAATAATGTATCTTAATTTGAATAGCAGCAAATAACAGGTGGTTTTGTTATTTTCCGTATAAAGAAAAGAAACAATTTTCGCCTTTTCATCTTAATCGATGATTTAATGGATGAGGAAGAAGATGAACGTCGCGAAACATTATTTAATCGAGTCCGAACGAACTATGTTTTGCAAGATGGATTATTTAGGGAATCATTTCGTGTTGACCGGGAAGTTTTCATTCAGTTGGAGCAATTATTGGGAAGGCATTTGCAAGTTAGTAGGCGGAATAACTCATTGGATGTAAGACAACAGATTCTAACTGCCTTACATTTCTTGGGCAATAATGCGCAATACCACGTAAATGGTTATGTGCACACAATTTTAAAGTCAACAGTCTGCCGCTGTGTACACAGAGTATGTAGATTGATTTCTATTTATTTGATGCCAATTTTCGTAAGATGGCCAACAACATCGCAAATAATTGAACGACAATTCTACGAAAAAGCGGGTTTTCCACATGTCAAGGGCGATTGATGGAACTTTAGTTCATATAGATGCCCCATCTCTCGATGAACCAATATACGTCGGACGAGACAATAAACACTCCATAAATGTGCTACTTGTGTCAGGACCAACACATCAATTTTTTTTCGCATCTGCTAAAAGCCCCGGAAGTTTTCATGATGCTCGAGCTCTCCGTATTTCACAGCTATGGAACTCATGGGAAATTGATGGTTGGAGACCTGACAACGACCGACATTCTGTGTTACTCGGCGACTCAGCATATCCACTTCGATCATGGTTAATGCCACCAGTCGTTCGAGATATAAATTCGAATATCAGGAGGCTGGCACAGGCTGTGCCAATGTTTTTGGAAGCTCACAGAAAAACGAGATTTATTGTAGAGTGTTCCATCGGAATTCTCAAAGAAGAATTCCCTTGCCTAAACCATTTTAGATTTCAATCGCCCAGTAGAATTTGCACTGCAATCTACGCCTGCGTTACTCACCATAATATGCAAAACAATTTCCGGAATGGATCTTATGAATATGATCAACATTTGAATCGCATTGCAAATCATGGAATTCCAAACAGAAGAGCACTTCACAGAGATGAAGCAGAAGGGCCAATTAATAATGGTGAACGAATTCGAAATGACGACAATGGAATAGCTCGTCAAAGGGAATTTCTGGAAATATTTTCCCATGCATTGATACGACGTTGATATATTTTTTTTTACCACCAAAAGAGTAATTATGAAACAAATTGAAATAAATAATGTGTCAATTCCGGTCAATTCATTGTGTTTAATTTACAAAACAAATTTTTATTTGTTCATTTGTTCGTAAATTCTTCGTAAATTGTTCATAAATAAATACATTTCAAAGGTATAACTTCGAATACCTAATGTTTGACGTATAAAAATCGAAATCGCATTCGAAATCGCATTCGAAATCGCATACGAAATCGTATACGAAGTCATATACGAAATTATAATTACATAGCTTGCTAACCAACTTCATGCTACACTGCAATGTGCAATAGTCATTTACAGTTTGGAATTCAAGGTATTCGCATTATCATGTACTCCGCTGTAATTTTGCAAAGTCATCGTAAAAAAATTGCGGTACCCGAGCAATGGGTGCAGCAAAAAGTATTTCACAGAGAAACCAAAATTTTTATAAGTGTAGATGAAAAGAAAAGCGCTGATTTCACGCTTCCAACACGTTTTTTTTGAGGACAGAAGATGCGTGCTACAATAGAATTTATTTAAAGACATTCAGTTAGTATCTACAAAACTAACGTAACTTTATCCATAACCTTAAAAAAAATGTTACTTGTAGGTACCAAAAAGCAAGCGGAACTTTACTTGAAAACTTTCCGACCCAGAAGTATTGTTGATTATGTTGGGTGTCAAGCTATAACCTTTTCACCAGTGTTCGAATTCTTCGATATTGATGAAAGCCATAGAAAACTGATTGATTCCATGCACGTTTCTGAAAACGTGAAAGATGCATCCAAAGTAAGCTCTATGCAACAACGGTATGTGAAATTGTCTCCTTATTATTTACTTTCTATAGAAACTGACTTTTCGTTCAAACAGATCTAGTTTGGCGTCTACAGCGTCTCGCCAGTTGGCAGACATTTCAAATCAAAACATCAAAAGAAAAAAATGAAACTGTGATGAATGCAGTGCCATCAAAAAGGTTTGTTAAATAGTTATATTCTCTCTTCATCTTAACTGATTGTATGCATAACAAAGTGTTTTCTGTTCAAATAGACAAAAGGATGAAACTGCTTTGAAATCCAACACACTAATTCCGAGACTTGGGCCGATTGGTGCTCATACTGACGAAAAAAAAGTGGTTTCTACTCATGGAAACACAAAGTGGTTTTTACTCCAACAGACCCAACGTTACAACTGCTTTGAAATCGGAAGTATCGATTCCGTTCTTACAGCCGCCTAAGGTAAAACTTCAAACTCATGGAACAACCACAACTGAAAGTAGTGACAAAATTGACGCACTGACACAAAGGTTTGTTGAACTTTCTCCGTGTTAACTAATTATATGCATAACAAAGTATTTTGTGTTCAAATTAGATCAAAAGATGAAACTGCTATGAAATCCAACGTATCGATTCCATCTCCACAGCCAATTAGTGCTGCACGCACTGCTTTGGAAGTCGAATTTTCAATTCATGCAAATGTCGCAAATGAAAAAGATTCCAGTAAAGTCATCACGAATGACACTGAAACTCAACTCATATGCTCTGCGACAAAAAGTAATCAAAATGCTAGTTCGCAAGATGTTGCCCTCATTGGAAATTGGCCAAGCAAATTGTCTGGAGCAGACAAAACGGATGAGTCTAGCGTCGAAAATATTCAAGATGAAAGTGTCCATGGTCATGTAGCGAACACACCCCACCATGTCAAGAGAAATGTTGTGTTCACCGTATCCCCCTTCCACAAGTACGTTCCATTCGCTAGTTTTAAATATTTATCAAGAGCAAGTTACTTTTGCAGCATAATTGAAACTTTAGCTGAACAAAAAATTTATCATAGTATGCAATATTTCAGACCATATGCATCACATCGAATAGAAAACCTTCCCACGAAAAGAACTTCTGAAGCCTTTTTCCATCGACAAATTGATGAGCCGAAAGCAAATCTCACTCAAACCGAAGATAGAATTGATGAATTGATGAAACAGCTCATTAAACTGGAGGAAGATTTGGAAAGGTATAAGCGAGTTACTGAAATCCTCGACGAACGAGCTGGACCAGCAGTAATTGACACAACCACAAGTGACTCAGACCGTGCGTCCATACCACCTGTACTTCATGAAGTTGAACAACAAGACCCATTTTTTATGAAATCTCACACGTTTACTACCAATGTTAGCAGTTCACTCGACTCATTTGTACTAGGGGAATTCAATTAAAAATATTAACAACAGTCGATACGTTTGAATGTATTTGAAACAATACACTGAAACGTCACCAGTGTACCCATAGAATTGTTGCTGTGCGAATAATTGAATAGTTGCAATCGATTAAAAATAGCAGATTGAAATATTTGAACTCGACGCAAATAGACGAGTTTCATTTCAAGATAGTTTAAAAAGAATATTTCAAATCAAATTCCAATATATATTGGAGAAAATAATTGAATTCTCCTACAATTTGTCTGTAGAATATTTGGTATCAAGTAGCATTATATAAAAATATAAATAACATATAAACACTGTTTTCGATTTAATACGTTCTAGGTCAATGGTGACCGATTTTATTTAGACGGCGCCATCAAAATCAGACGCAACGATGTGATCATTTTAAAGAATATGAATATAAACGTACTACAACGATCCAAAGAACATGACTATACGTTCGTTTGTCGCCTGATCGAATCCGTGTTCACTGACGAAGAGCTACGGAACTCCACAGCCAGTGACAGGAACATGAAAAAAACTGCATACGCACGACTTGATGATGGAAAATATCGATTCGTAGAAAGTAAGTTTCAATTCAATATTCGAGAATAATCATAAAACGTATGTGAGTGGTAACATAAGTGTCCTGTGAAAATATTTACGTAAAAGTGTCACCAATTTGCATGAACACATACCACCATGAGACATTTTAATATTTTTACACTTATGTTACCACTTATAATAATTTTCATTATTACTTTTCCGCACACCACGTTATGCGTATAAATCTTACGATCGGTAAAATTGTTGGAAACCTCAAAAATGAGTTTTCTATGCGTTTTGAGTTCAGGAATATGGTGGAAACGTTTTTAGCTCATGTTGAATTTTCTTGAATCACTTGGTGGCAAACAGTGTGGAAAAGTAAGCCTTATTTATTTTTTTTGGACATTCAATTGAACGTATATGTTCGAATTGAATTAAATAATTTGTGCTCTGTCACATTTATTCCTCTATCAATTATTAATTCAAATTCCAATTATATTTTTCAGCTGCTTTTGAGGAAAGAGTTGGCAAGATAAAAACACGGCTGGAAAGCCTTCCAAAACTCATTAATTTACGATGCGCAGCTCTACGAAATCGCGTCCGAAATCGCAAATCAACGTAACATGTGTACCATTTATTAATGGTATCAACGAATAATATTTTCAAATGGTTTATGAAAATATTTTTATAAATCGAAATTCATATTATCAAAATGATATGATTACACCTTTACGTCAAGAAAATTAAAATACATTTGAGACACACATTTTGTTTTATTCAAAATTATTTTTACTTTTCGAAAATTATTTTCTATTATGCCATAGCAAAGGGTTCCAATAAAACTTTTTCGCACACTTATACGAATACATTTTTGTATTAAAAATGGCAAAACCAATATTTTTCTTTTGATATGAATTGTTTCAAGAATAATATCAAATTTCATATCAGTGAACGTCACGTCACTATGTTATATCTTTGAACACTGCACAGAAGCGACATCTCACTGCCAATTGTTCAGTATCATTGAAATACACAGTGAATGAAATTCAAGACGCCATCTTGGATTTTTTTCACTGTGCATTTCAATAGCAGGAAGAAATTTGCATTGAGATGGCGTCGTTGTCGAACGTATTTAAAGAGCCGCATATAAATGTACATAAACAACATGGGGATGGAACGTCATGTAAATCAATTTACGGATTTGAATCATTAAGGATGTAAATCAATTTAATTCACTGATATTTACTCATACATTTTGAGGATGGTGTCTTAAGAACTCAAAAATACATGAGATTTTCTCGTGCTTTCGTAAAATTCTCAAAATGGCGGACAAAATTCTCCGAAAGCTTTAAGCATTTTGTGAGAAGTTCTCAGTGTCAAATTGGCTTGCGAGATTTTCTCAGTTTTTATATGAAAATAATTGTTTGTTTCACAAAACTATGGCGTTTCACGAAAATATCTCAACGGCAAAGCTTGGCAACCGCTTGAGATTTTCTCAGTAGATTATTGTTTGTGAAATAGGGCCCAGTTGAAAACAAAGCTTCATTCAGTATTAGAACGTAAACAAAGTGGTTCACCGGTTATTTTCGTCGTTTCTCTCTTTTTTTTTCTCTTTTAATCAAAACCGATCAAATTATAATTCAGTCAATATTTTTCCACGTTAAAACTTTTTACAATTGTGCTTCAGATTTGAGTAAAGAAAACGATAATAAATAATGCCCCGATTAATTACAGTGTATTCGTGTAATCGGTGCCATAAAAATCTATTTAGTGACGAAAATCTGTTTAATCAGACCCAATCAAATGAAAAAATATATTATTGGGTATATGAAGGGGATTTTTCAGATATCAAAATCATCTATGATCGGCGACTAAAATGTTATTGTGGCAACAATTTCGGGTCATTTGTGGAAAATTTGTCCGGAGGCAGACGTTATGCCAGATTCACAAATTTGAATTTTTATACATATCAGGTAAGTAAAAAAAATACTATTTTTGATTTTTTTTTTCTCTTCGGAAGACTCATAAAAAAAAAAATTCACTGAGAATGAATCTTCCATGCAAAATAAAAATGTCGGTAATCTAAAATATATTTTTTGATTTCGCTCAATAAAAAAAAAATACTTGTTGGTATTGTAGTGAAATATAATTGATTTCCAATTATTTGCAGTGTGGTCAAATAATTTATACAACCCGAAATGCTCAATCAATGTTGAAAGTGTTCATCAAATTTATGTGATATTTTTCCAAATTCTAATTTTTATCACCGCATATTTACAGTTTGATGGACGCCCATTAGAGGACTATTCCCCAACAGTGACTTCCACCACATCGTATTTTTCCCATTTAATTTTGTTTTCATTATAACTCCCCGAATGATCATGAATTAATTCATTATATCCTCCTTTTTTCAGTGAATAAAAGAAACACCATAGTGATCAACCCTCAATTTCTGTTTGACATAGTACACATGCTGGCTCACACAAATGTATACAACAAGGACCGATTTTCATCACAAATTCATTAATTGCAAACCATAACATCAAATCATTAAGTATAATCATTATTTTAGTAGTCATTTAATCGCGTTTTTTCAATGTAACATCAAACTCATATTTCCAAAAGATCTGCATTAACACTTTTGTATAATGTTTGAACGCATTCACCACAATATGAGATCTGCGTTATCATAGACAATTATTTCTCCCGTCTTAATTACCCATGTTAGAACGCACCCATTATTGTATTTACAATTTGGAATCTGCGTTACCCTTAATTATGTCACGCCAACTTCAACATGTATAATCAGTTGCCGACCTATTTAATTTAAATTTTATGCCCATTTTTGTCCGTAGTATGCATATTTCGACCGAATTCATTGAAAATTCATATTCAAATGTTCCCCATTTAATTAACAGAAAATAGTTGATTTTATACCCAGTGCTAAACACCATGTACTTGTGAATTCCGAATTACATTAAATTCATGGCCGTTATGATACATATATTTATAAGTGTTAAAAAACACCATTAGATTATTCATATTCAGATTTTGAATTCATAACAAATTCACCAGAATTAATTGGAATTCATATTTTTGCATGCGTATTTATTAATTTATCGCAAATTCATTTGCATTTCCAATTTTTAATTAAACATGTTTTGCAATCATTTCCCAATTCCATGCAAATTCGACCCAAATTGATTCAAAATATTTTCGATCATGATTCCGTACACATGTCCATCAAGCTTCTCAGATCCACATATATTTTAAATGAAAATGTTTTGGTATTATTCCCAATCTCATGTGGATTTTACTCAAAACGGTTCAAAATCTCTCCATATGAGAAAACAATTCACCCAGTTGCCCTTGAGATAATACTAATATCTCAAAGCATGGGCTCTTTTAAATTTGTTGGAGGAATCTTGAACCAAGTCGCAGGCCAGTTCACAATAAATTCCATTCCAATTCACATTCATTCATAAAAAACTCATTCAATTTCAAAACTATTTAAGTTTAATGGGCAAGTGCCCGAAATAGATTGAAATGTTCAAATTTAGCCGTTAGATTTTATTCCATTCACAATTCCAGTCACATATATTTATGTCGATAGGCTTTGTTATTACAAAAACTCCCCATAGGTTAAAAAATAAACCCAATAAATTTTATTTATTTTTATTTATTTTATTTATTTATTTATTTAATTTTAAGGTCTACCACACGGCCGACCATATAATTGCTTGGAAAAGAGTGGCCTAAGACCCTCGTTAAAAACCAAGATCTTTTCCATTATTTCCATTTAGTCATTAGTTTTAGTTTTTAGTTAAATTGAATTTTGAAAGGAAAGAGGAAACAATATGATTAATTAATTTATAGTTTAAATTAGTTTGAATAAATAAATCGGTAGTTAAATTGTCAAAATTAGAAATAGATAAATATAAATATGAACGCTAATTGACGAGATATGAAATTGAGGAACTGATGAATCCCCGGTCCAGGCCGATCACTCAAATAGACTGTACATTGTTCACAAGTCTTCCCCGCTCTTGGATTGTCTCCAGGTCCCATGTATAGGTGAACGTAAAGAAAAGAAAGAAGGACCATTTCGTAATTTTTTTGCCAAATTAATTAAAATACATTTAATCACCCGTGTTGGTGCTTTCTTTGTTTGAATTGAACAATTGCCAGATCAAAAAAAAGCACCAAAGAAAACTTCTCGAGTGTAACCCGTTTATCCATAAAATTTTTCGAATAAAGAGTTAGGTAGCTTTGTTACCGATTTCCTGAAGGACTCTCTGTCTTGTGTTGAGTCGCATAGCAATGTGGCTAGATTATAGAGCCGGCAGGCAGATCTGAATGGTGAATTATTTGTGCTATCGAGACGAACAGCTTTTATCCTAATGAATTCAGGAGTTCTGGTGAAATATTTCATTGTGACGAATTCCAATTGATTACGAAGTGCCGGTGAGCTTATGCGGCCGGTAATGATGTCATGAATCAGACAAATATTTGAGTTTATTCGACGACGACATATAGTTTGCAAATCTAACTCCTGACACCGGTCGATGTACGGCCGAAGTTCATAGATATTGGCCGGATTTTTTGCACTGTTATCAGGGTGTATAAATTTCACAAATTGTTTCTGGATACTCTCAATTGTTTTTATATATTTTGCCCGAAATGGAGACCAAACTTGATTCGCGAATTCAAGATTCGAGCGAACCAATGCGAAATATAGTACTTTGGCCACATCAGCGTTAAAAGTTTTGTAGGTTTGACGCTTAACGAATGCAAGTGTGGCTTGTGCTTTGTTGGTGATGTATTCGATATGTGATGCAAAGCTCAGTTTGGTGTCAAACATTACCCCTAAATCACGAATGTTTTCCGTTCTCGCTATTTGGTCTCCGTTAATGAAATAATCGGCATGGATTGTTACCTTTTTCAACGAAAAAGTCATTGTCTTGCATTTCATCGCATTTACCGAAAGACCGTTGTTGTCACACCATTTAATGAACCTATTGATCGAATCCTGAAGAACCAGTGTGTCGTTGTAGTGTCGAATGATTTGAGCGATCTTTTTGTCATCGGCGTAATTGAAGACAAAAGAATTGATAAGCTCGTTATCGGAGTCGTCAAAGAATATTAAAAATAGAAGTGGGCCCAAAACCGAACCCTGTCCGACTGAAGATGGTACATCAAATGCATTTGATGTGGCTTCACCCACTTCAACCACTTGTCGCCTCTCCTCAAAGTACGATGTAAACCATTTCAGAACAGAATTTCCCAGTGGGAATTCGGCCATTTTTCGGATTAATAATGCTTGATTTACCGCATCGAAGGCCTTACTTATGTCTGCATAGAAAACGTCGACTTGTTCTCTTTTTTCAAATGCTTCATGAGCAACAGAGGTAAACTCGAGCAAATTTGTGGTGATGTTTCTATTTGGTAAGAAGCCATGTTGTTTTTTTGATAAGCGCGGAAAAACGATGAGCTTTAACTGATTATGGAGAATTGTTTCGAACAATTTGGCGAAATTGGATAATACATTTACCCCGCGATAGTTTGTGATATCGCTTTTACTCCCTGCTTTATGGATTGGCGTGATTTGGCCCAATTTCCAACACTTGGGATATTTACAATCACCAATGGACCTAGAATAGATCATTGTTAATGGTCTGCATAGTGTTTCAGCGCATTTTCTGATGAAAATAGGTGGGATTTTATCTGGTCCTGCACCCTTCGAGATATCAATTCTATTGCACGCATTCAACACCATGCCATCATCCACAATAAATATATTAAATCCATTATCATTTCGATTTTCGAAAAATGAGCTAATTAAACAAACAAGCTGTGAAAAACCAAATAAACATTTCAATATTTGTACAAAACAAAAACGAAAATGGTCTTAAATTATTCATCAGCCAAACCCAAAATAAAATAGTTGACCGTAACGCCCCCATGATTAATGTGTCTCATGTTTTGGCCCCCTGGGGTAAATAAATTCATGATTCATTTTTCAGCCCCCTGGGGTGAATAAATTTAAGGTTGCACATTTGGGCCCCTGGGGTGAATAAATATATTGTCCCATATTTTGGCCCCCTGGGGTAAATAATTTTCCCCATTTCGAGCCAATGAATTAAATGTTCATGTGGCGCCACCTAGTCATTAATATGCATATAATTTCGTTTATTTTTTTTTTTCATTGAATATGAACGCGTTTGTGGCGCCAGTGTCGCCATAATTTTTAGATGGAATTATGCCCATTTTATGGCGCCAGTGAACTTATTTAAATGGAATTATTTATACACACGTGGCGCTAGTGTCGCCATTAAGTTCCCCATATTTTGTTAATTCAAAACTTTGATTTTCCGCAATCCGATCTTGCAAAAATCTCTGAGTTTAAACTAATAATTTTATAATCGAGATAATCATTTTCGAATAAATATTCCAAGCAATATTTTATGCATGAACTCCCAGCCTCTATCAATTCAAGAAACTTCATGTAAAGGCTGGTTTGTAAAATTGCGTCATAAATTTGAATTTTCAACTCCTTCAATACCGTTATGTATAGTGGCTCCTTTAAACATGATTGTCGGATTATTATTTCACGACCAAACAATTTGTCGTACCAATCCCAATCTGAAATATGAGCGCTTAGATCGTCTAGCGAATCCAAGAACAACATCAAATCTGGGTTTGTGATCAAAGTCTCACAAAGTTTATAATTTTTAAATAATTTCATTGCTTTCGACTGTTCTGCCCATAATACAACTAGAAACATTTCGAACAGTTGTTCCCCAAAAGGGGTGTCCAAAATTTCGACATTTTCATTTTTTCTTAATAGCTCTAACTTTCGTTTTACAAATCTATTCTTATGCCAATTATAAAGAAAACCTCTGAGGATACGAAGAATGAAATTTGATTTTTCGCGTCGATTTGCCATGCTGAAAAGAAAGACAAAATTTGACACGTTCAGTTCAACGTTCAACAGACATTTCCACTTATAATTATGAAAATGTTTTCAATTCATTTGGCATTTCTGCATAGACCATTTTTAATAGTTTTTTCAAAATTGGACTTTTCTTTTTGATAATTTCATAAAATTCCTTGAAGTTAACGTCGTTCCAAAGATTTTCGTTATATTTTCTTTCCAAGGAAATTATTGATTCCAAAAGTGGCGTATATAACCCCCTTTCTAAATATTTGTCAAGTTGTTTTTTCAAATAATGCCATGAATTTATGTCAAATTCTTTTATTTGTCCCAAGACATTCGGGCTACTCCACATGGAAGCATTTTCTGCCAATTTCTTGCAAAGCTCATAACATTCAAGCAATTTGACCGTTTTTTCGTAATTTATTTTGGCATCATCCACTTATGTCTGAGTCCACTAGGTCTGAGGTCACCAGGTCTTACATGTTTGACCTATTGACCATACATTTGGCCAATAGGTCTCTGACGACCTGGCCAAAAATTACTCGTACAAAATGACTATATTTTTTGGCCATCTAGTCTGAGACAAATTGACCCAAAATCATTCATACAATATGACTATATTTTTTGGCCAACTAGTCTGAGACAAATTGACCAAAAATCAATCGAACAAAATGACTATATGTTTCGGCCAAATAGTCTCAGATGAAACGACCATAAAAAAATGTGTAACATTGTCATTTTCCGTTACACACCAATACAAAACCAAACCAAAAATCGAACCATATTTTGTATCAATATGGTTTTACCCAATCCAGAAAAACACAGCCATGTAACACCAACAAAAAATCACACCACATTTTTTACACAATGCACGCACTTCAGCATAACATTGCTCGTTAAACACCAACACAAAACCAAACCAAAAATCGAACCCAATGCAAAAAAAAACAACGGGAATGTCCATTTATTTGTGTCCTATGTAAATGTACATCAGCTTTCTAAGATACTCTTAAATAATTGCCTGTCTGCATATAAAACTATTCTACTCGAGTTTTCCATTTTAAAAGAGCACAATTTGATGTCGTTCTGTAAGAAAAAGGTTTTTTCACCATCAGACAACCATCATATGCTCAATTAAAATATGTATTAGGGGTAAAATCCGATTTTAATCAATCCTAACTATTCTCATGCAAAATGTTGACCTAGGGGTTAACCCCATTTATTACTTAATTAGAAGTTCTACTCAATTTGTCTGGTTCATTTTCATGCTGTGCCTGAACCCTTTTCGTCATATTCTTGTGAATTTTGACTTTTTTTCCCTTTTTAAATATTTCGATATAGCTATCGTGAGTATCCGTGACCCGATATGGTCCGTCGTAAATATCTTGAAATTTATGTTTTCTGAGCGGGTCCCTGTCATTTACTTTTATGTTACTCTCTACAGCATTTCTGTCATAATACTGTTTATTTTTTAGTTTTTTGTTATAGAGGTGCTCTTTTGCTATTTCCAAAGCCCCAGCAATATTGTTTCTTACAATATCCGCCAAATTGTCATAATTATATGATACTTTGTGTTTTGTTAAATGGTTCGGAATTTGGATTTTAAAACCATGTGCCAATTCATGAGGCGTATAGCCCGTTGTAGAATGTGTAGTATTGTTGTACACAAACGTGGCAAATTTGAGCAAATCGTCCCAATGCTGTTTGTTTTTGTCAGTAAAAGCCCTTAAGTACGCATTTAAGGTTTTATGTGACCTTTCAACAATATTTGATTGAGGATGATAGGGTGTCGTGAAAATTTTCTTAATTGCAAATAAATGTGTTAGCTCTTTTATGACATGTGAAGTAAAATTGGACGTATTGTCCGAAATGAGTCGAGATGGAAAATTGTATCGACAGATTACGTGCTCTAAAAGACATTTGGCTGCCGTTAAGGCAGAGCAATCGACTGTTGGAATACCCACAAGATATTTCGTTAAATCACACGTACTTGTAAAGATGTACTTGTTGCCCGATGCACTTGCAGGTATTGGACCCACAAAATCGATAAAAGTGTGGTCAAAAAGTGTTTCCCCCAAACTTGAGATTTGCATGGGCACTTTTGTGTTCGTGATGACCTTTGTTTTTTCGCATATCGCACATTTTTTAACATACATTTTAATGTCTTCCACCATATTGTCCCATTTATAGAATTTAGAGATTGTCCTGTACATTTTTTCTCCACCAACGTGGCCGCCCAATAAACTTTCATGATATAACTTCATAATTTTTTCTATATCATCTTTTTCGTTTAGGACCAAAATTTTATTTAGGAAAAATGTTACTGAAACATTTTGTGGTACAAATATTTCACAAAAAACATTCTTAAAGTGTATGTAATGGCGTATGTTGTCATAATCTATGTTCAATGCAATATTTTCAGCGCCCCTTTCGGTGCTGATTCTCAAAATTTCGTGAATACACTCGTATGTATCATTTATATTTCGGCTATTTCCGAACTGATTTGATATTAAAATTGCATAATGGTGTTGGTGAAACCTTTTAAATTTATTTTCAAAATTTATTATACCATATTTGTCCGTAATTTTATTTTTCAAAATATCATTTTCGGTAGGAATCAAATGGAAAATGAGATCTAAGTCTCGTTTTCTCAATATTGTTCCATTTCTCTCGTCGATTGTAAATTGTTTGTTTGTGTCGATTTTAACTCTATCTTGGCCTCGTGTCAAAGCGAAATTGTCCTTTTGCCCATTGACCTCCAACATTTCGTTTATCGATAATGGTTTTATACGAGATAAAGCATCAGCCACATGATTTTAAGCTCCAGGGCGAAAAAGTATTTTGAAATTGTAATCCATAAGTTCTAACTTGACAAAGAATTTGAGCATAGAAGAGCAAATGCTAATAAAGTGATGGCACAACTTAGATCACATGTTTTCAATAAAAAGGAGCTGAGTAAGGAGACTAAGATGATGATTCATGGGTCAATCTTCAGACCAACCATTTTATACGGAAGTGAAAGCTGGACTGATAACTCTAATTTAATCCATAAGCTTGAGGTCACCGATATGAAAGTGTTGAGAATGATTTCAGGGGTGTCTAGAAGAGATCAATGGGAGAATAGAATCAGAAATGATAATGTACGTGAGGGTTTGAATGTGGAATCGGTTGACGAGGCGGCAAGAAAATCAAGACTAAGATGGCTTGGGCATGTGTTGCGAATGAACGAAGATCGATTGCCGAAGAAAGTATTGTTTGAGGAAGTGAATGGCCCAAGAGCAAGGGGTAGACCTAGGAGAAGATTTTTCGACTCAGTTCAGTGTGATTTGGGTGAAAGAGGATATGAATGGGGTC
This sequence comes from Aphidoletes aphidimyza, assembly GCA_030463065.1. NCBI lineage: Eukaryota > Metazoa > Arthropoda > Insecta > Diptera > Cecidomyiidae > Aphidoletes > Aphidoletes aphidimyza. The sequence continues at coordinate 8,746,117 of CM059998.1, read as the reverse complement.
AGGAAACTAGGGGTTTGGCTGCAAACAGGGGGACGTGGAGGGGAATTGTGAGGGGTATCTAGGGGCCGACCAAAAATCAGACCACACGCCGAAAGGCATAACATGGTCTATAAATGATTATTGTTGTTGTTGTTGTTATAAGTTCTAACTTTTGTCTAAAAAGTCTCGAACCGCAATCTTTCATATTGAACAAATAACAGAGTGGTTTGTGATCAGTAATGAGAATAAAGAATCGTCCATATAGATAGACTCGAAACGCTTTAATTGACTCAACAATTGCTAAAAGCTCTTTTTGAATTGTCGAATATCTTCTTTGGGCCTCATTCAATGTTTTACTAAAAAAGTAGATTGGTCGGTCATTGGGCAGTTCACCCTGACTTAGACAACTCCCCATAGCATAATCACTACTGTCACACGTGACATAAAATAGTGCCTCAGGGTTGTCAAAAATTGGAAATGCTAGTACTACCTCTTCAGCTAAAGCATTTTTGAGTTGATCAAATGCTTCTTGTTGAACATTTGTCCAAACAAAAGGCTGTTCTTTTCTTAAAAGAAAAGTCAAAGGTCTAGAAATCTTGGAAAAGTTACGAACATATCTTCTAAAATACGAACATAACCCCAAAAATGACTGAATATGTTTGACAGTTGTCGGACGTGGGTAATTTTTTATGACCTCAACTTTTTTCGGATTAGCTTTCATGCCATCTTTTGAAATAATATGCCCTAAATACTCAAATTGTTTGGCATAAAATATGCATTTGGAGATTTTTAATTGTAGATTATTTTGCATCAATGCATTCATGACTTGTAATAAAATTTTGTCGTGCTCACCCCTGGTTTTTGCATAAATTATTACGTCATCTAGATAAACATATACTCCATTGCCTATTAAATCTGCCAAAATTGTATTTATGGCTCTTTGCCAAGTTAATGGTGCTGTAGCCAGCCCCATTGGCATTCTAATCCATCTATATTGAAAGTTACCGGCAGTAAATGCCGTATAATCTTTCGATTCGTCGTCCAACATTATCTGATGGAACGCCCCCTTGATATCGAGAGTCGTAAAATATGAACATCCACTCAGACCATTCAATATATTGTCAATTAATGGAATCGGAAAATTCTGAATTTCCGTATTTTGATTCAATTTTCGGTAATCTACTACAAATCTGTAATCATTTTTACCCCCTGCTTCATCTTTCTTTTCTACTAAAATTGCTGGCGAATTGTAAACTGATTGACACTTTTCAATTATGCCCTGATTTTCATAATCCAAAATTATTTCTTCCAAGACTTTTCTATGAGTCTGTGGAATTCGATACTGTCTGACATTTATTATTTGTGCATCTGGCTTCAATTTTATGTGATGTTTTATCACATCTGTTAAACCAAGCATGTCTCCCTCAATGTAAAATTGGTATGGAAAATCCCTACAAATGTTTTTAATATATTGCCTTTCATTTTCCGAGCATTCTTTTAAATTAAGTTTATTAAAAATGTCGTCTGTTCTCTGCATAACTCCCGATTTTAATGAAAAAATTGACGTTGTTCCTATATTTTGTTCTGGGCCTATTTTTAATTCCATTTGCTTGATTATTTCATTCTTAAAAAATTGTTTGGCTTCAAAATAGTCCCCATATTCATTCCCATCTGATATGACATGTAAAATTTCGTTTTCACCTAATATGAGCTCATTCAAATCATCATTCCCTTGGACCTTGCGTCCCTCACATTCATTTTCTATTTCATTTTCATTTTCTAATTCAATATTTCGGTCGGCCTTGCGCCCCGTATCTTCATTTTCATTCAATTTCTTTCTTGAGATGGCCTTGCGCCACTCATTTTCAATTTCATTCTCTTTGGAGTTGGCATTGCGCCACTCATTTTCAATTTCATTTTCTTTGGAGTTGGTCTCGCGCCACTCATTTTCAATTTCAATTTCTCTGGAGTTGGCCTTGCGCCACTCATTAATATTTTCTTTCTTTATTTTTTCTTCTGAGTTGGCCTTGCGCCACTCATTTTCCTTTTTATTCTCTTCAAAATCATACGAATTTGCTAAAACACTCATAAAATCGTCCAATTCATTCGTTTCATTGCTCATATTAAATTCTATTTTCATCTTGTTCATATCAATAACTGTTTTATAAAGGGATAGGAAATCGTATCCCAGATAACCATCTGCAGGACCAGCGTATTTCCTGTCGACCAAATGCAATGCTGTTTGCAATTTATGGTCGCCGATAAGAAAGGTTCCATTTATCATGCCACTTGTGTCTATTGACACATCTTTTACCACACCGAACAATTTTATAATGTAGTTCTTAATGGACATATTTTCGGGTACCAAATCATTTGCTAAAATGGTAATTGATGCCCCCGTATCTATCAAGAATTTTAGTGGCCTTTTATTAAAATTTGACTTTATCAGTATGTATGCTGCCCCATTTTCATTTATTATTTCGTTTTCTATCTTGCAATGTGTGATTGACTTTAATTTTGAAATTATGTGAAAATCTTTTAAAACCTTACAAATGTGTTCATTATTTTCCGAATTACGAAAATGTATTGTCAAATTTGGAATACTGGATGAAATATGTTGGCCCACACATTTCATCCCCTTTAGTTTTCCGATTGATAGTCAAACAAATCCATATAAACATTTGACACGTTTTCATACGGTGGATCTGTCTGAATTGTATTTATGCGAGCATTTCGTATCAAATTATTAGATCTTTGTGGTTGTCGCATGTTTTGTTGCGAATTACCACGATTTTGCGAGAATTCATTATTTTGGTTGGTTTGTGTCTGATTGGCATTTCGACCAAACGTATTGCCATTCCAATTTCCCTGAGAATTTCCATTGCCATTCCAATTTCTATTTGAATAACCATTATTGTTTGTAATGCCATTTCCGTAATTTAAATTGCGATTTCCGTTTGAATTTGTCCAATTTGGACCAGGATTTGACCAATTTGAACTTGAATTTGACCAATTTCTATTGAAATTTGTTGAATTATTTCCACCAAAATTTCGATTATTATTTGGACCAAAGTTTCGTCGGGTGAAATTAGTACCCCGAGAATTACCATTCATAACACGCAAAGCCGAAACAAGCTTTCCAATGTCACTGTTTTCATTCTCTTTACGACGGCATTCCATTTCTCGATGCCCATTGATTTTACAGAACGTACAGAATAATTCACCCCTTGGAATTTCTGTAATTGCATCATTTTCCGCTTCTATTGCGAATGCAATTGCGTCCTCCAAGGTACTTGCGCCCCGAATCAAAAGTTTGTCGCGTAATTTTTTATCTGCTACACCCTTTGAAAAGGCACGTCGAGCTAATCTGTTATGTTCAGATCTTTGCTCTTCAGATAAATTAGCATAAACCGCATTTTTTTCTTTCAATAGTCATCTGACCCTTTCTGTGTATTCAGACAAGCTTTCATTTTTTTCTTGGTGTAAATTCTCGATACGACTTGTCAACACATCTTTGTTTGACAAAAATGAGAAATGCTTCAGCAATGCATCTTTGATTGCATTCCAATCAAAGTTATCTAAGCGACTTATTACTGTCTCAGGGTCGCCACGCAATTGAATTAACATTTGCTCAAAGAATTCTTGCTCTTCCTGCTCGTTTGTACATGAGTAGTACAAGGTTTCAGAAATGTCGATAAAATCTCTTAAATCTTGGAATGAGTCGCCATTAAACTTTGGAATCATTCTTAGTCTTCTCAAAAATGAATCTCTGACCATATTTTGATTTTGCGAGAATGGAGATGTATTATTGCGTAATGTTGACTGTGGTGTGCGTTCAGCACTAAATTGAAAATCATTTGACATATTACGCTGTGCATTAGATGGCACATTATATGTTGCATTGCCCCCTGATATTGGTTCAACACATCCCCATGTTGTTTATGTACATTTATATGCGGCTCTTTAAATACGTTCGACAACGACGCCATCTCAATGCAAATTTCTTCCTGCTATTGAAATGCACAGTGAAAAAAATCCAAGATGGCGTCTTGAATTTCATTCACTGTGTATTTCAATGATACTGAACAATTGGCAGTGAGATGTCGCTTCTGTGCAGTGTTCAAAGATATCAAATAAAAAACCTCTCAACGAGGTAAAAATCGAGTGACAAAAGCAAATACAAAACACAAAATTTGTGATATGAAATTTGTGCCGAAAAAAAAAGTCATTTGAATTTTGTAAACAATTTTTCAGTGCATTAGTGCGTTCGGAGCGTTTCTGAAATTGTGTTTTGTTTACATTCTCATTGGCTGTCAAAAACACATCGCAACGCACCGAATGCACTGAAAAATTGTTTACAAAATTCAAATGACTTTTTTTTTCGGCACAAATTTCATATCACAAATTTTGTGTTTTGTATTTGCTTTTGTCACTCGATTTTTACCTCGTTGAGAGGTTTTTTATTTGATATCATAGATTTTGGCAATGCATACAATTTCAATGTGTGCGCTCATTGAAATTATATTAAATGAAACCACAAACTGAATATTGACAATGAATGTCTTGCATTTTCGAATTTTTGCTATTATTTTGCATTGTACGAGTGAACATGTATTGAAAATACTGATTACTTTGGATGAAAATTTAATTTGGCTCTCTTTAATTTGCTGTAAAAATCAAATTAAATATTATTACAAGTATTTGATCGCCGAAATTAGGGTGCATATGTGCCAAAAAATGCATTTTTCGGTATTTTTAGGGTGAATTTTGAATAAATATGCCAATATCTCGAAAAAACGAATTTTGTGGGATATATGCGATATGGCTTATTTTAGACCAGGGTTAGGGCCAATAACCCTGAAAATATGAATCAAAAGTCTTGGGTCATTTTCGAGCAAATGACCAAAAAGTGGAGAAAAAATCTCCAAAAAGTGGCCGTATTTCAGTTTTTGGCCAAGAATGGCCTACCAACTTGAAAATTTAAAATTCAAGTGGGTGTCATTTGGAAGCTTATCTCAATACCTTTCCAACGATATGCGTATGTCTGAGAAATATCAAGTGGTTCGGCTACAGAGGCTGTGGCCGTGGTGGTCACTTTTTGGCCTTTGGAGGCCGGCCACGGCCAAGATGGCGGCCAAATCAAAAACTTCCAGAATAAAAGTTGCTTAGTTTTTCATGTACTACAATCCCTGAAAGTTTGAAAAAAATCGGGAGATGGTACGAACATACATACATACATACATACATACCCAACAATTTTTATAAATTGATAGATGGAGGCGCCACGAATAAATTTCAAATGGCCATAACTTTTCAACGTATGGTCCGATTTTAATGGTTGGGATGTCGTTGGATTCGTATTGACGCGTAGAATCATAAAATATCAGGTTCAAAAATATTGAATCTATTTTCACCCGGGTTAGGGCCGAAAAACTGAAAATTAGCCGAAATTTTCCCACTGCGATATCTCCACTTGTGGTTGGTAAAATTTCGAGTATGTATACTTTTTTTGCGCTAATTTTCAAAGACCTTTCAGATGGTATATGACACAAATCGCTTGGTCTCATAGATACAGAGCTCGAAACTTGCTGTATATATACTGAGTAGACTTTTCGCACTAGAGGTGCTTTCGTCACTCGTGTGGACTGCCGTCCACTGTGATAACATAGTGACGGTTCAACATTTGGTGGCATTTCAAAATTAACGTTTCGTTGTTGCAAATTACCTCTATATAAATTTTGATTTGGCAGAATATCTGGTTTTTGTAGACCCTGTGCTTGCCGAACATTTTGATTTGTCTGTACATTCTCTTCGAAATCATCAATTTCCTTAATGTCTGACAATTTATGCTTTTGTGGCACTACTCTCTGAGGAGTTGGTATATATTGTTTAAATCGTTTGTTATTTTCCTCGCAAATTGTCTCATTTAATTCATTTTGATCAATATAAATTTGATTATTTTCCTTCTGACTTTCCCTTAACATTCCTTCCTCATGCCTAAATAATTTTATTTCATCATCAAAAATGCTTGTAGGAACATTTTGAGATTGAATTTTTGGGATAGCCCCCCGTTTTACTTGTGAGTTCCTTAGGTAATTTTCATAATCTCTTTGCATTTTCTTATCCAAATCTTCTCTCCCATTCTAATCGAGCAATTCTGTCAGTATTGCTCTCATATGTTTGAGGAAAATTAAACATGGTTGATGAAACTTTAGGTTTTGGATTCGCTAATGTTGGTTTGGTTACCAAATTGGGTTGTTTAGGAGTTGAACTCACTAAATTTCCCGCAAAACTAAATTTGCCCGCTTCGTCAAAGCCAGCAAAAGCCATTTTTTGTGTGTCAACGCTTGTTATAACGGCCGCAGCCCCTTCCGAGCCTGTGCCAATTATATTTTCAGTTCCAACTGGAGTAGTAACTACATCAGTGGGTGTTGACTTTTTCTGTTCGTTTACCATTGTTTCTTTAGTTAAGTCAATAAATTTTTCCAATGAATCCAATTTTTTATCGTCAACTTTCAACGATAAATGTCCAAATTTATCGCCTATTTTATCAATTATTTCAGTCGTAACCTTATTTAATTGATATCTTTCCTTTTTCAATTGGTTCTCAATCTGAATCAGACGATTATTTAAATTATTCAATTGTTCTGTTCTTTGTGCTTGTTCGCGTGAATTCGAGTTTGGTATATTTTCTTTTCCCAAATTATCAACTCGCAACCTAATCAAATGTTGCTCTTTAACTAACTTCTCAATTCTACCTTTAATTTTATCCGAGGCTGTTTTAATTTCGGACATAAATTCAAGAACGTATTCCCCCAAATGCTTTAGAAATCAAGATTTTACTTACTTAATTTCCTAATTGATCCAAATTTCGTAAAATATTAGATGATTAATTTCTAAAGATGTATATGTTTGATGAGAAGAACGCTCGAAGAACCGCTTAATTTGTGTGTATTTTAGGGTGTTCATTTTTTCTTAAATTTAAGCGAACATAAGATTTTTGGATAGATAAGCGCGCGGATGTGTCGGACAACATTTTTTTTACCTCGGATGGTCTCTGTTCCGGACAATAACCGAAACATAACCGATATTTCTAAATGATGTTTTTTGCACAGAGAACCAATTCATAGGCAAACAACTTGATATTGACAAACTTATATCAAACCGATTTACAATCGAAATAAAACCGATTTACAATCGAAATAAAACTGATTTTTATTGAAATAAAACCGAAATTTAATTGATTTTTGACATGTACAAATATTCCTTCCTCTTCAAGTCAAACAATTGTTCACCGCGAAAGGCCCTTTCTACGAAAAGTCACCAAAACATTAGTAATTTTTCACCGAATACTTCATTATACTGATTTTAAAAAATCACCGATTATTATTCGGTTTGATTGGCATTTTTAGAAAAGCAGTGTAATAAAATGTTCGGTGCAATCAATGAAAATCAGTTTTATTTCGACGGTAAATCAGTTTAATATTAGTTATCTTACGAATCTTTCATCTTTTGGTGATGGTTTGATACAGAAATTGGCCGAAACTTGAGGACCTATAAAATACCAACAAGCCTTAAGCTAATTTTTCGCGAAAATGTTTCTATGTCCTTCATAACTTATATTTTCTCAATTTATTCGAAACGTTACATAATTTCTTTTGCAACGTAAAAAGCTTCTTATTGAAAATATAATCAATAATCATAGTTTGCTCTGCATGACTTGGAATAAAATATAAATACAAGTGTTCATTGTTCATGTTCACTTGTTCACATTTGTTATAAAAAATTAGACATTTTACAATGGATGAAGAAATTCCTTCCTGCTCATGGCACGATCCACACAAGGTAAGAACAATGATGATGAACAAATGAACATTGAACAATAAAAAAGAATATTAATTTTTATATTGATATTGATTGTTGTACTCATTAGAACCTTGGCGCTCGTGCGCGACCAATTTACTGTTATTTAATTGGCGAATGTATTGATTCATTTGAACAACAATTGCCAACTGGATTAGATGTCGTAAAATTATACTGCTGTGAGTGGAACTCAAACAAACCTGATTCTGAAAAGATCACATGGGTTGTGAATTCGATAAAAGCAATTTGGAGCCAGGCTGGAATTCCAGTAAGAAGCAATGCTAGCATTCGATTGAAAGTGAAGAATTTAATAACAGATTTCAGTAGTAGGGAATAGGGGGTTCTAAAACGCGAATTAATTTGATATCATTTTGATATCATTTTGATATCAAATTAATTCGCGGTTTGATCAAAGAACCTAAAAATATCAAAAGCTTGAAATCTAACACTTATCAAAATGATATCAAAATGATATCAAAATGATATCAAAATGATATCAAAATGATATCAAAATGATATCAAATTAATTCGCGGTTTGCCTCAAGAATCTGAAAAAAAAACGGAACCTGAAAATTATTCTAAAAAAAAAATATTCTAAAATAAAACACTTGAATTCAAGTTGATTTTTTTTAAAATTTTATTGATAAAAAATAAAATGAATGAAATATAAAAAATGACTCATATATCAGTTAATTATTAAAATCAGTTAAAATAAACGCGCTTACAATTACCGATCCTGAAGAAATTCGCGCGACAAAATGGACATGGATAATGTCCATCTTCATTTGTCTCAGCAATGTGGCGAACACATGCATCACAAATTATATGGCCACATGGGAGTCGCGCGGTCAACGTCGATCGAAAATCCGTATAGCAGATTCGACAAGAATACTGCTCATGCTGCTTGGCCAACTCCAATCGCAATTTAGTCACCTCGGCTTCTGCTGATTCTGCTCGTTCTAGCAGCGTTTGTGGCACTGATGGTGTTGCTTGAGCTGTACCTGACGCCGGCGAGCCATCGTAGCTGTCCACGTAAATGACATCATCATCATCATCGTCATCATTTTCAGCATCATCAACAGCTCGATTCACGAATGAACTCCAATTGAAGTCCACAGTATCGTTATCATCGTCCTCGCGTGGTGTCGAAGTTCTGCCTGTCACGGTATGCCATTGAGGAGGTGGTGGTGTCAACGACGATCGGTGTGATGGCTCCGACGTGTAAAACGTTGAATTCTGCTCAGCGTTCGCGAAAACCGACGGTGATAACGGTTGGACTTCATTCTCCAGTGAGATGTTTCGGCGTGCCTGTAGCGATTCAAAATCCGGTGAAGATGATTGCCTTCGCAAGTCGACTGTTGGTGTCCTGGGCGGAATTGAAGCCATTGATGAAACTGGTGGCATCGGAAACATCAGTGGATGGAATGGTGGTGGTGGCGGCGGCAGTGGTGGCGGTGGCACATATGAATGCATCGCTGCAAGCATATGCTGAGCTACAGCAGGGTGATTGAAGTGCATATATCCAGACATAGCCCACTGCATCATCAATTGCTGCATCATTGGATGGTTCTCGTTGAATGTATATGGCCACATTTTAAAAAAATAATTCCCAAACGCGACTGCCTAAACTTAGATTTTTTTTTTCGAAGGTTTGCAGGGCTCAAACGTCGAACACAAATTGAATTCTCTTCAAAATTCGACTAGCATTTATACGAATTTCTTCTACCATTTTGGTCATTTAACACACTACAACTGATACATTTGGCTGCATTTTTCAAAAAAAAGTATCATGCTGCTCATTTTCTCAGAACATAAATACAAAGAGTTCAAATTTAAAATGAAAAAAAATGTCCTTGTCTAATACAAACATTGATATACTTTCTTCAAAATGAGACAATCACAAGTGCGTAGCAAATTCAAGCGTAGCAAATTAAAAAAAAAAAAGAAAAAAAAGATGTATGTCATAAATCTTGTAGTTATATGATCTCAAGGTGAGTTCAACTCGTTTCAACAATGCCCGATTCTCGGAGCTCGCTTATTATCGAGTTTATTTCTTGTCTATGGTTCGAGTTCCCCGCAGCACGAGATGCCATTAACACACGCAATCTCTCACACAGCTCATTTGGGTCATCATAAAATTCATATGCTATGTTCTCATTGTATGCAATAAAATCGGTCTCAATGTTTCCACCCTTCCGCTTTGTCTCTTCTTTCGACTTTTTCATCTTTTGTTCAATCGGTTGCACATTAGACGGTCCTGGTTGAGCCTCACTCCGTCTACGCATTTCATCAACTGTCAAATATGGATAGTCAATATACGGAATCGCTAAATCATCTGACGGAACTGCTATTGCGCGCTTTCTCGCGGAAACTCTTGAATCAAGCTGATGTGAAACTATTGGCTTTGGCATACTTTTGACACCAGGATATTTCAAAGACTTTATTTTCCTTTGTTGAGATATTGGCATCACCCTCAACCACTTTTTCATGCCGCTTGAATCGGATGCTTTTCGCTTTACAGATGGATTACGATCGTCATTATCATCAACAAAAATTACACTGTCTGTCTCACTCTCACTGCCCCCATCATCTCCAATCTCTTCAAATTCAGAAGTATTTGTCCTATGTTGTGACGCTTCCTTTGCTTCACCTAAAATTCGCTCAACTTTCAGCATTTCACGAATTTTTTTATTATTTTTCTCAGTCATCAGAGCCGATTTGGCATCCAACACTGATTTTTCTAATCGCGTTTTTTTACCATCATCAGTAGGCTTAATAAAAATGTCATGCTCATCATCGACGTCTGATATGAGCTCCTCTTCACTCCAACCACCATCACTTCGAGCTCTTTTCGGTAATTTTTCTGCGAGCCTTAGCTGAGACTCGCCCCGAATCGTCCGCGCTTTGCTTGATTCACCTAAATCCGAGCTAGTCGCTTTATCAACCTCATTACTAATGTCGTCAACATCCATTGGTTCGTCATTGTTCAAACCGGTGGTCCGTGAAGAAGCATTACGATTTTCCAAATCGCCAAATTTCGGTCGATATTCAGATAATTTATTAATCGCACTTGTGATAGGCTTATATTTCTTATTCAAGTCCCTTTCTTTTTTAATACGATCTTTATACACCTTTTGAAATTTATTTTGGATGATTTTCCGCGTATTCACGAGTTTTGATTTGATTTTTTTCTCGCGATCCAATAGTTTCATTTTATCCATCATTAATTTTTTAATCCACTCACTTCAAATCGAAAAAATACACTAAAACAATTCAATAGATATATCGACTTTTATACTTGCAAGAATTCATTAAATTTTTTTCTATAGCGTCCGTTATTTGGTTGGCTGTCCAAATCAATTACTACGAATCCATATTTATCACGCCAACATTCTAAGCAAAATTTTCTAAATTCGTCGAATCGCATATCGCAATTCACACCAAAATCGTTGTATGCATGCTTCAAATTCATATCATCTTGCTTAAAAAGTATCACCAGATTGCAATTATCGCGAATCAAATGTTTGCTTAATTTCGTCAGCGTTTGAGTTAAATAAATGACATCCGTTTGATAATGTCGGCCCATGCAAAATAGATTGCGAACGCAGTCCTGCTTTTTGTCACATATGACATCATCGAAAACGAATACAGAGTTACGTTTGGCTTCATTAGGTGCAATCACCTCATCTGAAGATGCAAAGGTGTGATAGCCGATTTCTTTGATTGGACTTAAGATACTAGCCAAATATTTGTATTTATCCTGTTCCAATGTCTTTGAATATATGTATAAATTTTCAAATTTAATGCCATTCTCCGACTCAATCAAACTAATCAGTAAATTAGTTTTCCCACAGCCGCTTGGTCCTAAAAACAAACAAATATTTATCCTAATTGAATGCTTCATAATGACAAAAAAAATGTTCATACCCGCTATTATACATCGTAAATTATTAGGTAATAATTCGCTATGTCGTCTTTCTTTCGACTGAGCGCATGATGCGAAATCATCAATATTTCGCACTGGTATTTCAATGGCATGCTTAATGAAACGCATCTTGATCTAAACTGAGACAGCGATGTGTATAAATAGTGAATTTATATCAAATCGATATCAATTACGTATAGATTGTTGAATCGTTAAGATCTAAAATGAAGGTGCGAAGAATCGTTAGAGGATCAAAACGCAATACATGCAAATCCGTCAAATATGGACGCGGTTTTGTTGATAGAGTTATTGATAAACTACCAATCGAATTACATATACCATCATATAAATTTTGCGGGCCGGGTACAAAGTTAGGTCAACGATTGGCACGCGGTGATACAGGCATCAATAAATTAGATGAGCTGTGTAAAGAGCATGACATCGCATACGCAAATTATAAAAATTCGTCTGAACGTTATAAAGCCGATCAAAAATTAGCATCAGAGGCAGCGAAGCGTATTTTTTCAAAGGACGCTAAATTTGGAGAAAGAGCCGCGTCACTGCTTGTGACAGCCGCAATGAAAGCCAAAGCCGGGCTCACGAAGATTGGTAGCGGTATTGCGAAATTGGACTACCGTAAAAAGCGAAAAAGCGCGAAAAACGCGAAAAATGTTAACAAATCAAAAAATGTCACATTTGCGACACTTGTTAGAGATGCTAAAATTGGGATCCAGAAGTCTAAGGCGAGCACAGTTGAATCGGCAGTCAAAGCGGCTCTTCGATCCGCTAAAGCAACCGCGAAGGGTAGACATGTTAATATACCAAGACTAATAAAAGTACCAACTTTCACGGGCGGCATTCTTCCGATTTTACCAATTTTGGCCGGGCTGAGTGCAGTTGGATCGATTGCCGGATCTACAGCAGGTGTTGTAAAAACGATTAGGGATATGAAAATTGCGCGAGAGCAGTTGGAAGAAAATAAACGACACAATCGAGCCATAGAGTTAAAAGTTGGAAGTGGATTATATTTAAGACCTCATCCAAAAGGTAATGGACTTTATCTCAAGCCGGCTCCAAAAAACGGATATTGAAGCTTCCAGCACATCGAGCGCTAAGCAATCATGATTTAATCAAATACGCTAGATTAATGCAAATTCCACATTTTCGAGGTGTTTTTATGCGGGATACTTTACCCACAAAGCCAAAATCATATGAATGCTGGATTTTGAATCATGATAGCGCTCGATCTACTGGAACGCATTGGACTGCATTAGCGAAAATTAATGATGTAGCTTGGTATTTTGATAGCTTTGGGAATCTGTTACCACCACTCGAAGTTAAGGCTTATTTAGGTGAAAATGTTAAAATTATGTTGAATTATAGCAAATATCAAAGTTTTGGTACATTCATATGTGGTCAACTATGTTTAAGATTTTTACATAACTTTTGGAAACATATCGTACTTATCGAGCAGAACTCAATTCGTAAACTATGGAAAAAGCGAATCATCGGACTTCAACGTGACATCGGGCGTACCTCAGGGTAGCCATCTTGGGCCGACACTATTTTTGCTGTTTATAAATGACATCATCAAGGACATGGCCGATGTTATTGTTTTGTTATATGCCGATGATATCAAAATTGCGAAAATTATAAGAAAACCAGAAGATGCTGTCACTCTTCAACTCGCAATTGATAAACTAAGAGATTGGTGTGATGAAAACTCACTACATCTGAATCTCGACAAATGTGTGGTACTAACAATCCACAGGCTAAGTGGGCCAATCTTGACCAGTTATACGTATGGCAACCACATATTCAAAAGAGTGGATGAACACAGAGATCTGGGTGTGCTCATTGACACCAAACTGTCATTCAAACAGCACGTTGAGGTCATCACTGCAAAGGCGACTGCGGCACTCGGGTTCGTCAAAAGGTTTTGTTACGACATACCTGATACGCAAACCTTGAAAACGCTCTTCTACGCGTTAGTCCAGTCCCACCTTGAATATTGCAGTATTGTGTGGATGCCTCATACCGAAGTGCTCAAATCCAAAATTGAGCGCGTGCTGCTTCGGTTCACCATGTTCGCGCTGAAGGAGTATCCATCTGCATCAAATGGCTACCACATCTCACCGTATGAGCAACGGTTGGCCAAACTACAGATGCATTCACTTCAACGCCGACGAATCAACGTGGCAATCACGACTCTGTACGACATTTTAAACGGTCACTGGAATTGTCCATCTGTCCGAGCAGACATCGAAATTAATTCCAATGATCGTAACCTTCGTCATGCCGAGTACGTGAGAATAACCGACAAAAAATTGAGAATAACGCCTGAAGCTCCTCTCACTCAAATGTGTAAATTTGTGAACTCGGTATCGGACACTCTCAAAACTGCCAGCAGCCGCTCGAATTTCATTACAAATATACGCAAACTACCAAATGGAACATTCGAGATCCCGGCTCTTGTATAAACATCGGTCGCTGTTTCTCGGATTTTGGCTTTACATGAGCACCTGTCGGGTAACTCAATTTTGCACAGTATATGTTCTCACGAGGGAGAAAAGCAGACTCTTCACTAATTTTACACACTTTCTCTACATGCGAACAAGTTACAAACACAACTTGAGCGCGGACCAGACCAAAATGTGATGGCTAATCAGACGAGCTGACGGGATGCCGGTACCTGCCTAAGATATATGCTTAGACCACCTACTCTTTGTATCCCCTTACGTCGTTTGACTTGGATGGCGAACAGTAGCCCGTATTCTGGCAAAAATGGTGTGTGCATGTGCACTCTTACCCCAGTGCACCTGCAATTTTTTGCCCGAATACTAGAGCGATTCGTATGCCATGACTGATCCATTCTGGACTGCTCGAGAATTTTTGTTGTACTTTCTTTTTATCATCCCTGGGGACGCGGGAAAAACGAAAGTACAACTCCAGGTTGTCGCATTTTATTCATGATAATTTAAAAAGCCTAAGATTTTTTTGTTTGTCGATAGTAACCCGGGACTCCGTAGAAGCATGGACTTGCCAGTGTGTACATAAGAATCGGGGAATGCAAACCTGGACCCCTATGAAGTATGGAACACCCCTTCATCAGTCAAACTCAAATGATGTGGTTTTAGTGAGGTTTTCCACGACACAAATTGTCCTCACACACGAAACATTAGTTATGGGATGACTTATTTTCAAACAATTCAAATTGACCAAGTCACGTATTGTGATAGTTTTTAATTTAAGCTGTGATATATCTTTAACGTAGTGTCCTTTTGACTTATAATTCTTCAAGATTATGCATATGTGCCTTAGCATTGTTATATTTCTGTTTCTTTTGACAGAAAATGGCTCAAATACTTTATTATACGTTTATTCTTTGATGTATCGGGACAAAATCCCTTGTTTCGAAAAGATCAGGTTTTTTCAAGGAGGCTTTGCTAACTTGTTTTCCTGTAACTGTACAAATTATACAGCCAGAATTTGGCGGTGACAAATAAAATAAATAAATAAATATATAAATACCAATAAAGTATGTATTTTATATCAGTATCAAACAAGCAATCATGTCGTCATTTACAATCACACTCACAGGTAATTCATCTGAATTAAGTAGCACTTTTTTTCCTGAAATTGTGCTTGAGCAAGGTGTGACATATTTATGTGGTCTTTTGGATTTGACCACATTTCATTCTATTCCAAATATTACAACAAAAAATAACCGTCTGATTTACAATAAATACTGTTCAGACGATGACAAAGGGGAATACATCGAAAATGGAATCATTAATGTGCCGATTGGTACCTACGAGGCAGACGAATTGCTTGAATATATAAAGACTAAACTTGCCAATCGTGACATCAGTTTTGATTATGAGATCAATAAAAATACATTAAAAGTCACGATAAAGTGTTCAGCCGATATTTTATGCAATACAAGTGATTTAATTCATAAAATCTTCGGATTCACAGGGGAGAAAATTCCTCGAAACACATCAACAGAATCTCAAGATATCATCAGAATTTCAACACAGGATATTATAAGAGTTGAATGTAGCATTGTATCAGGATCGTACATAAATGGTACAAGCTGTCGCTCTATATATGAATTTGCCAGTAATAAAGTCGGGGTTGGATACAAAATCATTGAACAGCCGAAAAATATTATTTATTTACCAATCGTCCCAAAACGTATAAATAACATACAAATTTCATTCGTCGATCAAGACGGCGAATTAATTGATTTTCGTGGTGAAAGTATCACGTGTCGTATTCATATAAAAAAGAGTGATTAAACGTCAAAAATGATTATCTACAACGCACAGAATATTCCGAACTTTGGATTTGGAGATAAAACAGATGACCACCGTGGTATTCGTGATAATCGATCGTTAACCGTCAAACGTGCAACATCGCGCTCTTACGACTCAAAATACTGCTCAAGAAAAAAGTTATCAAAAGAGAATATTGTTTTTTTGAAATCTTTGGGTCTGAAAGTTAGAAGGCAGTAAGATGTGTGGTAGTGATATTTTGAATATCGGTGCCAAACCTATTCATGATGGTAACATTATGAAACAACATTTTCACACCTATTCGCCGTATACCACATCGTTCAATAATAATGACGAAGTTAGAATCGCTATAAATTCTCAGGATTTGTATGTCTTACCATCTGAGAGCTACATTTTCATGGAAGTCCAAGTCTTACGTAAAAATGGTGACGAGCATACCAATACAGTTGGAATTTGGACTACAAATTATGCATCTTATATGTTCAGTGAAATGCGATATGAAATAAATAATGTGGAAATTGATCGCATTAAACACGTTGGACTGGCCACCAACATGAAAAAATTTACAGCATTTCCACAAACTCAGACACGTTCACACAGTCAACAGATCAGCTACAATGCTAAAAATCTTGCAATTGGAACAATGCAGTGGCTGATTCCACTGAATGAATTGTTTGGATTCTGTGATGATTATCGAAAAATCATAATGAATGCCAAACATGAGCTTATTATGACGATCAATCGCAAGTACATCTATTCATATCAAGCTCCAACTGAATCATTTAACATCGAATTGAAAAAAATTCAATGGAAGATACCCCATATCCAACTCGCAGACCAAGCAAAACTCCAAATGTTGAAGTATCTGGAAAGACAGCGAACGATTCATGTACCATATAGATCGTGGGATTTATATGAGATGCCCCAGCTACCGCAGAGCACTAAACATATTTGGACTGTGAAATCGACCACACAAACAAGCAAACCGCGATTCGTTTTCGTCACACTTCAAACAGATAGACAAATAGTATCTAATAATTCTGGTGCTTTTGATCACTGTGATATCAGTGATTTGAAATTATATTTAAACTCTGAATATTATCCGTATGATAGTTACAATTCAGATTTCACAAAAATGAGGTTTTTGGAAGTGTATCATGCATTCCTCAAAATACAAAACTCGTATTACAATAAAAGTGATGGAGACAATCCAATTAATTTTTCGATCGAGATGTTTGCTGCAAGTCCAATATTCACATTTGATTGCAGTAGAACGGATGAATCATTGATCGGCGGTACGGTTGATATTCGATTGGAATTCAATGCACGTCAAAATATTCCGGCAAATACAGCTGCATACTGTCTAATTATATACGACAATTACTTTGAATATTCACCGTTTAATAGCATTGTCAATAAACAAGGTTAAAAGATTATTGAATTGCTGAATCGCATCATTTCATCACGAGACCATGAGCAAGTTACAAGTTGTACGAGAACTTCACCGAGAGGCGAGGAAAAATTTTCAGCGACGTCGTTGCGTAATGAGGGGGATAGCGGATACATTGCAAGCCGATTTAATTGAATTACCACCTGATCGCGGTATGAAATATTGTCTAACAGTCATCGATATATTCTCAAAGAAGGCGTATGCTCGACCACTTAAGACAAAAACTGGCATCGAGGTCACTCAAGCTGTCAAATCAGTGATTGATTCTATTCCGCGAAATGTTAAGAATCTTCACGTTGATATGGGCAAGGAGTTTTATAATATCAATATGGCTCGATTGCTTCAAAGGTATCGAATTAATCGATATTCTACATACAGCTCTATGAAGGCTGCAATAGTGGAACGTTTCAATCGGACTTTGAAGAAGAAAATTTACATGCAATTCAGTCTTAATGGAAACTATAAATGGGTCGACATTTTACCCGATTTGATATATGAATATAATACAACCAAGCATCGAACTATAAAAATGGCTCCGAATGATGTGGATTCTGAAAACGAGCAGCATCTTTTAGACACCGTTTATAATTATAAGAGAACAATTCCATTTAAAAATAATGTTAAATTCAAGGTCGGCGATCATGTTAGACTAAGTAAATATAAGCATGCATTCGAGAAAGGATATTTACCATCATGGACAACTGAAATATTTACTGTAAGAGAAATTCAAAAAACAGAGCCAATAACATATTTGTTAGTTGATTGGAAAGGTGATGAGATAAAGGGGACTGTTTACGCTGAAGAAATGCAAATAGCTAAACATCCGGACATATATTTAGTCGAAAAAATTCTAAGAAGGAGAAATGGTAAAATTTACGTTAAGTGGCTAGGGTTTGGTAGTGAATACAACAGCTGGATAGACGAACATAATGTACTTTAAAACTTAAAAACAATAAAGGAAACACAATAAATGTTGTGTTAAAATAGAAAAAAAAGGGTTTTTTATTTATTTATTTGCTCTTTTGTATTTCATTTGCTTTTGTTTACTTTGGGATTTTGTAATGACCCCATGCAAGAGTATCTATATTATTGGGCAGAATATACCTTTTGTCATCAAATGGACTCAAGGCTATCTTACTCTGTTTAATTGTATACATATTATGAAGCTTAGATCTAAATGTATTTTGACTTTTTACAATCGTTGACTGATTCATCAAACAGTCTAAATAATTATCAAAATTTATTTCTTTTTTTAAAACATATTTTTTGACACCTTTTGCTTTTTTCATCTTATCAATGCCGTTGGATTGAACGCAGTACATTTTGCTGCGTAGTCCAACGAATGCGGAAATGATTTGACCATTCAATTCATCTTTGAACAGACCAGGGACTTTTTTATTGACACGAGGCAAATCATACACATTGTTTTCAGGATAGTCACTTGTATCATACTTTTCTATATTACGTTTCATATCTGAATAAAAACATTCTGAATTTATGTGGTAAATGAATGAATCTGTGTCGGTGTAACTTAGAGTAATACTTTGACCATATGTCGGTTTCATGAAGTTGTAGTGAAAATCGTACATAACCACTTTTGATATATCTAAAATAGCGAGACCTATAGCAATTGGTTTATTCATGAGAATACTTGTCTGTGCAAGCTCAATCGCTACTAAATCTTCATTAAAAATAGTGTATCTCTTAAAATTCGGTCTAGCGATGAGCATCCGGGCACCGTGTCTACCACCCCAAACTGACTTTAATTTGATATCAACGCGAGATCGCAAGTTTTCCATCGTTTTTCCTGTTAATATTTTATAATAATCATTAAATTATAGCGAAATTTTGAGAAATGGATTGAAAAATTCATAGGTGCCAATGCATACCAAAAATTGCGTTGCAAAGAAGTTTGAAAAAGTTTTTTTCAAAGTCATTGGTGGCCTTGGTTCTCATCTCTGTGTTTAACATAATGTATGGTTTGAGCCAAGGCTTCTGAACAAACTGTAGAACGCGATGAACCTTTTTTAGCACCAGTCCATGTTGCAAGGCCAGTTTCAGCATTCGATAGTGCACAACGTAATTTCTTTTATTTTCCAACGTCAGAAGCAGTTTTTTAACATTCGTAGTTCCTGGAACCGACTTATTTTCCGCACAGAATGGGTAATCGTTATGCAGATCATGTAAATGCTCTGGATAATCCAAATCAACTTCGAATATGTAGCCGATTTCGGCGTCATCAGCAATGCTCAAGATTTTATTTTCATCAAAGGTTTGATCACACCAAGCGTATTTACTATGCGGCAAGTGCTGCATCATTGAATGGCCATATAAATTATTGGCATCGAGGTACATGAGGTAACTGGACTGTTTTGTATCGTCATAATTGTCCATGTACTTGTTGTTCGCCGTTGCGTAACGCTTGCTACACTGACTGATCCCACCGCGAATTCCTCTTTCGATAAATAGCAGCATATCAACGTCAGTCAAAAGTTCAAGCTCAACACCCGTATACCGCAACATCGCATCAAATGATAGCCCAGGTGCGGTGAAATAATTTGCTGGATCCAATTTATAAATATCTTTACATGTTTTTCTAAAGTTTTCGAAAACATCGGCAAGCAATAATACATCAGTTTTTAGATAGAGATCGGAATATTGGCCCAGATCTTGGATGTGGAATTTATTCCATATTTGATTGGCAAATTCGTAGTCCTCATCAGAAATTGCTTGATTTGCCAGGGTGCTGAAAAAGGCTTGTTTAGGAGGTAGAGATGTGTCATTCAATTTGCTCCAGCTATCAACATAATCGTAGCAGAAGACCCCTTTGCGTTCCAACAAACGCAGCTGCTCATCGCTCAAATTTGCGCACTGTGACCTTAAATTTGTCTTTTTTTCTGATGGGATGAGTGATGATAGGTAGTCTAATGATGATGCCATGAAGCGAAGTGAATCAATAAACCGCAATTTAATCAATTCAGAGCGCTTTTTTGTGGAGTCTTTAACAGTTTTGGTAAATGAGATATATTTTTCGGCATTCATTGGAATTATTGAAATATCGCCTTCAAATCCAGTACCTAATTTCCGCAATAAAAAGTGTGAATCATAGTGCGATAGATTATGGAAAACCACGGGGATTGTGCGACTTTCGGTGTATTGCAAATTACATTCTTGATGCGCGGCCCCTCGATATTCACCTGTCAAATGTGAATGGTCTCTGACTTTAATATCATCTGCATCAAACGCGCATTCGCAAATGTGGCAAATCTGTGCATCATAAAAATCGTTAATATCCTTGTGTGTCCAATTCATCGGTAGAATATCATCTAAAATTGCCCCAACCGTATGAGCTGCATTTTTTAATTCATTTACGAACCAATCAATACAATTTGGTCCTCGTTCGCTTCTGTAGAAAGACTTTGAATCGTCATATGAGCACTTGAAATAGTAGCCAACGCTGTAGACCTCATGCTCCTGATATGCAATTGTCGATCCGCTCTTACAAAACTGCTTTTCAGGTGTTTTGAGTAAGGCTTCAACATCAGCGTAAATAATGAATGGCGAATCAAGTTGATTTTTTCTGTTCTTGAACCTAATTTTGCTTTGATTCCATGCCGGCATTCTTATCGCGCATTCATTCTGCTTCATACAATTTTCGCGATGTGCTTCGAGTTTTGATAAAGTTTGAAAGAAATTCAAACATCGATCGCAGAAAAAATGTTTAGATTTATGCTTCGTAACTTGGCTAGTTATTAATCGACCAAGATGTTTAATCCAGCAATAATGTGACTTGACCATCACATTGGAATCGCTTACTGGTACTTGCTTTGAAATTATGAGCAAATGGATGTGTTTGCTTTTGACATTTTGAGTCACACGAACTGGTCGGACTTTTTTGTTTTCATATATATACACATTAATTGAGATCGTTGGGTTGAGCCTTTCGAACTTATCAATTTGATTGAGTTTGACGGGAAACTCGATTCCAGTGAAATCGAGCTCATCTTGATATCGCGTGTAATTCGTTATGCGCGAAGGGTTTGATTTAGCAGGATGTAAAGCTGACAAAACCGCCCATTTAAAACACATTTCATCATAGTTTATCACATTGACAGTTGCCTTTTTATTGACCAATTCTTTTGATAATTCTATGAATGATGATGCTCTGAGCGGTTCATAGCGACTTACTTGGAAGGCCAATTCATTGATTTCTGATAGAGAGAATCCAGATCCTTGCATAACGACATCGTCAATTTGGCTCAATATATATTTTATGATGTCCTCATCATAAAACTGAGTCAAGTCAGTGTCAAAATCAATCACAGCATTACGCGTATTAATATATATCGTCTGCTTTTCCTTCAATTCAATTCCATTTGATTGCACAATTTTTTCAAAAACCGCACTAAAATTTGCACTCACTTTTATGATGTAATGTTCTTGCAGAAGGCCACGGATTTGAGCATCAAAATAATCGAATGCATCGGAAAGAAAGTCGCGGATATCAATGTGCTCTCGATTTATTATAGCGAATGTATTCAATCTTCTGCTGAAAGCAGTTTCACGTTGTTCAAAATCAATTTTTGAGGACATGTTTTTAGTTTTAAAGACGCTCAATTAGAAGTATAATTGAAAACTGAAAATTTATCTACAAAAAATTAGTATATATACATATATTGAGAATTGTATTTTTTGGCTTGGCATACTCCCCCCACCACGTTGCATCATGTTAAAACATGATCGTGCACGTCTTTGTCGTTTGTAGCGAGTAACAATAGGATAATAAATGTGTAAAATTTGACAAAAGGTTTATTATTTTGAGCGTGAAATCAATTGTTGAGTCCAAAGGTTGGTCATTTGAAAGCAAACACAATAATGTGGCCTTGATGTTTGAATAGTGGAGGGGGTGTGAGAAAAGATTGATTTTGGATATAAATTGGAGTGGATTTTTTAAAAAACATGTCAGTTATTGCTGAGCTATTTTAAAGTCATTTTATCTGCTAAAAGTTAGAGAGTTTTGTTGCCTTTTTGATCATGAATTTGTATAATGTGAATTCGGTGTGTCAAGGTGTGGCGAGTTCTTGGCTATTAAGTGAGAGCGGAAGATTGGAATCTTTTAAACATGGATGGCCGCATGGATCTGACTTTGTTCGAATCGATTGGATGGCGCAGGCTGGCTTATACTATACTGGAGAGTCTGATAAAGTGATGTGCATATTTTGTGATGTTTGCCTACACAAATGGGAGTCTGGCGATGTGCCCATACTGGAGCATCACAAATATAGTCCAAACTGTCTGTTTCTATTGAATTCAAACGTGACTGGAAACAGATTCGATGTATGGGGTGAGGAAAGTTTCAAAGCTGTTGCATCGCGTTTGCCAAAAAGAAGCATTGATGAAGTTGACCACCCAAATCCAAGCTGCAAAAGATTCCGCCATTTTTAAGTGTATTTTTTTTTTTTGCTTTGAATATGTAATTCGAATTGAAATGTATTCTAATAAAAAATAAAGTATACAGAAAAAATAACGTGTTTGAACATGTCCAAACCTTTATTGATCATATCCAATTTCGCTGTTGTTAAGATTTATGACCGTACAAAATTGTTTGTTTCCCTTACATGACCTCCTGTGAATAGCAAACACGTCTTGGGGGGTTTATTATATATTTTACTTTGTTGGAAAAGATGAAAGGGGCCGCGGAATTATCATAATAGTTTTAGGTTGTGGTGGGGGTTGAAACATGTTGTAAGATTTTCATATAAATATGTGAATGATTTTGGTTTGAAATCAGTCAGAATTGCGATCTCTCAACGAGTGAAAAAGAAATCGAAAAAGAAGCCTTCGAAATGTCATCCGCATTCAATATTTTAAAAAGTGCTTGCTGCAACAAGCCATACGTGAGCTTCGAAGAATTAGCAATCGGAGACTATTTTATAAAGTCCTTTGCTTTGGTTGATACCAAATACGGGAAAAAACTTCGCCTGGACTTGGGAGAAAAGGTGGTTCTTCTTCCAAACCGCTTCTTGAAACAATTTGGTGACGCAAATATGGACGAGAAATTGGAGGAATTGAACAGCAGTCAAATGTGGCTACTTTATCAAGGAAAGAGCAAGTCCCAACACAATTCGCTGATGGTCGACTTTGCATGTGCAAAAGAATATGCTGCATCACTATCAGACTACACTTTTTAAGAATGTCATTGCATTAGTTTAGAATAATTAGCTAAATATAATAGTTTTAATTTTAATTTTTTTCTTTTAATTGAAACTTTTAATCAATAAAATTTTTAAAAATAAAATGACAAATCAAACTTTTGTTTTATTTTGGAATATTTTTTTTTTTGATTTTTTCAGATTCTTGATGCAAACCGCGAATTAAAATGATATCAACATAATTCGCGTGTTAGATTTTAGATAAGTTTTTGATATTTTTAGGTTCTTTGATCAAACCGCGAATTAATTTGATATCAAAATGATATCAAAATGATATCAAATTAATTCGCGTTTTAGAACCCCCTATTCCCTACTACTGATTTCAAATGCATACTCAATACTCGACGAAGGAGTACTGTGTTTCAAGTTAAAAAAGAAAACACATTTCTCGCAAAAAGTGGCCGATTGTTTGACGTAGTAGAACAGAAATCCGAAGTGAAACTGTGCAATGCGTTAAAACTGTTTTTAAGCGATCAACGAAATAACAGGACTCAAATGTTTTCTGACATGAATTTAAATGAGAACCATTTAGAATCTATTGATGATAACTTTACGGAAGATGTCATTATGTCAGAAGACAATATAGAACTAAGTTCAAATTGTGATATTGATACTTACGAAAGCGATAATTGTTATTCAGTGAGCGATAGTGATGACATGGAAAGTGATAGTGAATATCATCCTTCAAGTTCCGAAGAAGAACCCGTTCCAAAGAAAAAATTGAAACAAGTAACGATTGAGAAGCTAGATAATGCTGGTTTGAGTTACAGGCAAATGCATCTTGCTGCGCAAGCATTTATCGAAGAATTTGATGAAGATCCAAATGAGTATTGCATAGGCAGTTCCACATTTCATTCTAACTCAACGAAAATTCGCAGCAATCACATCGGAAACATTTCCGAAGAAATGAAGAATAGTGATTCGAAGTTAGTTCTGCTGTTTGATACAAAAACCTGTACTCAACTCAACGCTGCTCATTTGCCCAGAGAAAAACGACTTGCGATAGTTTTACATAGTAAAAAATGTCACTTTGGCCTTGGAATAAGCAGTGTTGATAGCGGCACCGCTGATTCTTTATGCAATGAACTATGCTGTACAGCTACTGAATTCAATTTGATTGAACGTGTCATAGGCCTCGTTTGTGACACCGAAAATACAAACACAGGTTATTCAGGTGGGACTTGTGTTAAATTCGAGAGGGAAATTCAGAAAGATTTGCTTCGATTGTGTTGCCGCCATCACATCATGGAGATACTTTTGAAAAAAGTGTGTGAAAAAGTACTTGGAAAAAGCAACACTCCGCACTTCAGTTTTGAAGATTCTGCCGAAATAAAAATTAATTGGAAGCATTTAGATAAAAATGATTATCATCAGTTGGATGAAGAAGAATTTGAAGGTTCGGCGATTTTATCAGTGCTTAGAGAACAAGCAATAAAGCAAATAACAAATGATTCAAATAATCTAGCTGTAAGAGATGATTATGCGGAGTTGAATGATATTTGCTTAAAACTTTTGGGCATTCTAACAATGAAGAAACTTCGTGTAATTGGTGCAATCGGCAAAGCAAGGTGGATTTCAAAGGCATTGTTGATCGGAAAAATGTATCTTCTCAGACATCAACTTAATATACACTCCGAAACTATTAATTGTTTGAGAAGAATATGCATCTTCATTTGCTGCTTGTATACTAAATATTGGAATCGTGCCACAAATGTCTTAAGCGCTCCATTTAATGATCTCTGTTTTATGCAACAACTTCATCTGTATCGGGAGTTTGACAACGATATCGCTCTGACTGCAATCAGTAGTATTTGTGAACATTTGTGGTACCTTGGTGGTGAGCTCATTGTACTTTCACTTTTTTCAAATCATGTAACAGTGGCCACTAAGAACAAAATGCGTCTTCGGATAAAAAAGAACGTGACAAGTCGTGATGAACATTCTTTGAAATTCATCGCGGAAACATCTACTGATTTTAGCAATCTCGGTTTGGAGGATTTTGTTTCGCCAAGATCTTACTTTTTATTTGAGCTTTTGAAAATAAAACCAGACTTTCTCGAACACGATGCAGCGACATGGGAATATATTCATTCTTATCAAAGCATAAAAAATGAGATCGAACAATCAATTACCGTAGTTAATGATGGCGCAGAAAGATTTCTTGGAATTGCTGAAAACACCATCAAAACACAGAGAGCTCGAAAGGAAAAATACTTCAAGAATTTAGCATTTTCTAAATTTGACAAAAATAGGCGTTCTGTTGCTATAATTGATCATTAAATATACACAAAGTTCAATTTGAAAAGGATTCAAGCATTTTTAATAATAAATTCATTTCATTTCCAATGTTTTTGTTGGCGCACTCATATTGTGTTGTTGTTTCTTTGCTGCATTGTTCTTTATTCTTTGTTCAACCTGGTTACAATATTTGTTCGTATTGGGTTCATTATAATCATGTTCGCAAAAAAACATGGCCATAAATCAATTTGATGTCATTCTAAACCAGTTTCATTTTTCTTGACCGTTCAATTGATAACAATTCGTTAAATATTGAGAGAATATTTCTTCAACTTGATAAGCTTAATATGATATGGTTTTGATTATCCGGTTTTGATTATAGCTATTTACTCTCAGTTCAGCTGTAGCGTAGCTATATTGATGATACACATATACATACACATTGTAATAGAGTTAAGAACATTGATTCAATAAAACACGAGAGACGACAGTCTCTCACTGCCACTCATAGCGCTCACAAGTGTCTTATCATAATTTAGATGGCGAACTTGCCTTAAAGAGCCACTTAAAACACTAAACCATTGCACCGTTGAAACAAATCAAACGAATAAAATACAAAATCATCGAAACTAGTTATACAATATCATCGACACAAATTTACAAGTAGGAATACAAAATCAACGAAAAATAACCAAAATAATCAATTCAAAAAAAAAAACATTAGCAAATACTAGAAATAATGATCATATAAAACCTAAAAACTACGACGAATAAATAGAAAAAGACACAGATTTAAAACCTAAATGAATTGTGAAAAAAACCACGTTACTGAGCACGTGCAACTACCATCGATTAAAATACACATGCATCGAACATTGAACAGTTTCAAATAAAATCACATTTAATCAAGCTAATCCATTTTAAATCATGAAATAAAAGTGATGAAATGTACGGACATAACCATTTGTAACATGGCGCAGATGGAATAACCGAGAAATTTTGTGAATTAAAGCGAAAAATTCGAAATTTAAAACGATACATACAGACAAAGAACGAACACAACAAAAAAACTAATCAAAATCATTAAATATCAAACAACATCAAATCAAATACGTAAAATATAAACCAAATAATAAAAATAACGCATGATAAAACATATATGAAAAATATGTGAGCACATTTACGAGAAATAGTGTAGTTTGCAACACACAAAATAGCACACATTTTACCGTTAAGTGAGTGTGGCATAGAGTCAAAAAATCGTACGATACAGCGTAAAACGTAAATCGTAACCACACAACAACACCAACAATTGAGAAGACGAGACGATTGACGAACCGTGCACTCATTGATGACGTACAAAGAAACGAATGGAGCAATACATACATTGAGAAGAATGCACATTGAGGAAGCAACAAAAGAAGGATGATAGAAACACCACGGAAACGGCGATAAGGCAACAACACTACATGTTCGTTGGGCACAGATAAGTGAATCGCACATAGAATAAGAGTCGAACACAGAATCTGAATAGAGCTAGGGGCTTAACCCAAATTGATTTTTTTAATAGAATTGAAGCAAAAACAAATGAACTGTTTTAATTAGTAGGTTAGTTAGTAAATTCATTTTCTTTTCATGTAGATTTAAGTGAATCAATTGCAAAACATTATTTCCATTGAATTTTTGAATTAATAATGAATACAATATGAACATACAAAATCGAAACACACAAAATATAATCAATATCATACAGGATTCTGAACAAACGATATTTTAACATGCTATCTTCACTTTTTCTTACCATTTCTCATCTCCTTCATTCTTTTTACCAATTCAAATTTACATTTTTTTTTATGAACTACCATTTCTGAACATTCTTTTACATTTATAATATGAATTCATCTATATTTTGAAACAAAAAAAATATATATACACATTTCTCGGCACACAACAAGAACACAATAGAAAAAAAATATTTAAAAGAGACTACATAAAATAAATATACAAAAAAAATTTAATTACCGTCGCCATGCTATGAAATGTTTGATTACAGTGAATATGAGAAAAAGCGTTCAAACTTTAATAGAGAGTACAAACGTATCGAACCATATAAATCTCGTAGAGAACTTACTAACGATTTGAAATTACGCGCTGAATATAAAGAAAAGTTGATCGACACTTATAATGAATTAGTAAAATATGCACGAGACAATGAACCATACTTATCATTAGAAGATAAATTTGAGATCAAAAAGCAATTGTCTGGGCGATTAACAAAATTAAAAGAGTGCTTCGAAACCTTACATCTTAAATATACATTCGGTACAAACCTATTTGATCTAATTGACAAAGAAAAAGTAACCGAAAAAATCGAAATAACGGAAGTTTCTGAAGACGAGTCCACTGAAAAAGATTCGGCAACCACAAGTAAACAAGCCGACATCGTAAATACTAGCGTAGTCACAAACGAATGCGATAATTCCTCTGAAATCTCTAATTTTAGTAATTCCAATAGTAACGAAAACGAAATCTCTTTAACAATGGCTCCAGATCCTCAAACACCAAAAGACTTTATAACTATGGCACATCACATGATCAATTATAGATATAGCGGTGATCCGTTGGCACTCGAAAGTTTTGTTGACGCGATTGAAGTATTAAAAGAGTTATGCGAACAACAAAACGCTAACATTTTCTTGAAATTTTTAATGAGCAAATTAGAAGGCAAAGCTAGAGAAGCAATTATGACTTCACCCGTGACACCCGACGACATTATTACTCAATTAAGAGCCACAATAAAAACCGAATCGTCCAAAATCATTGAAGGCCGAATCCTTGCACTTAGAGCCGATAAAATGAACTTGACTAATTTCGCCGAACGTGCTGAGGAATTAGCTGAGCAATTCCGACGCAGTCTCGTTGTTGAAGGCTTTTCGAAAGACAAAGCAAAAGAAATAGCCATCGAAAAAACTACTGAATTATGTCGAAAATCAGCCAGAAATGATACTGTCAAAGCTGTACTTGCAGCATCCCAATTCACTGAGCCTAAAGAGGTGATAGCGAAAATGATTGTTGAAATAAATAATTTAAAATCTGATAAAAATCCGAATACATACACGCATAAATACAATAATCATAACAAGAACAGTAACAATCAAACAAACAATCGAAATTCGAGACAAAACTATAGAAATCAAAATCAAAACTCAAACAACAATCGTAGCGCAAATAGATCGAATACACAGAACGGTCAAAATAACCGACAAAACTGGTACAATAACAACAATAATAACAATCGAAATGGTCAGAACAATGTGAATAATAACAGCCGCACTTACACAAACAATAATTATCGACGCCAAAATGAACAACCAATTCGATCATTTTCGGGAAACGAAACAAACCCGGGGAACGACGGGCAAACGACGGAATTCAGCCAACAAGGGATGTAAATATTTCAGTCACCGAACACACTGTATATCACATTAATAATAGTCTATCCGATTTTGTTTCTTTAAAAACAAATATCTCACAAAAAAATTCATTATTCCTCATTGATACTGAAGCTTCGGTTTCACTAATAAAAATTGGATCGATATCCAATAACATTACTTACAATAAAAATGATATAGTCAAACTCGTCGGCATCACAAAAACGCCAATACTGTCCATCGGATCATTCAATTTGACACTTATCGAACAAAATGTGCATTTTGAACATAAATTTCACCTTGTACCAGATGATTTTCTCATACCTTCGAATGGTATCATCGGTAAAGATTTTATGAAGCGATTCAAATGTTTAATTGATTATGGCGAAATGACAATAATGATGCGAAAGAAAAACGCAACCGTAACACTTTCTATTCAATCTGAACTTTTGACTGGCGTATCACCATTACCACAACGAAGCGAGACATTTAAAATTTTCCATATAAAAAGTGAAAAATTTCCATGTATAATACAAGCTCAAGAGCTAGAAGAAGGCATTATAGTTCCAACCACAATAGCATATGAAGAAAAAACATGGATACGAGTACTTAATACACACGAAAATATTAAAATTATAAATACCAAGAACATAAAAACATCACAAATAACCGATTTTCATGTTTTACAAATACAAAAAAATGACACACACACCACAAACAGAGTACAAATTTTACAACATATATTAAAGAAAAAAACTCCAGAATTTATGAGAAATAAAATTGTTGACTTATGTACTGAATTTTCCGATATTTTTCACGTCGAAGGAGACAAATGTACAACGAACAATTTCTACGAACAAGAATTAATAATGAAAGACAATGAACCCACATATACAAAAAATTATAGACTTCCACACACCCAGAAAATTGAAATACACAAACATGTTAAAATACTACTCGAAAACGATTTGATCGAGTTGAGCACTTCACCGTATAACTCTCCGTTAATCATTGTTCCCAAGAAAAGCACAGATGGAAAACCCAAGCATCGGATGTGCATTGACTACAGAAAATTAAATAAGAAAATTGTGCCAGATAAATTTCCGTTACCGCGTATAGAAGAAATTCTCGAAGGTTTAGGCCGCGCAAAATTTTTCTCGATAATGGATTTATATAGCGGCTTCCATCAAATTCCTATTTCAAAAGAATCACGACCAGTTACAGCATTTTCTACCGACTCCGGTTTCTATCAATGGAAAGTCCTACCGTTTGGTTTGAACATTGCACCGGCATCATTTAGCCGTATGATGACAATAGCTTTCAGTGGTCTAGCACCACAACAAGCATTCATTTATATGGATGACCTCATCGTAATTGGCATTTCCGAAAACCAACATTTGAATAATTTGAAAAATGTCTTCGAAACGTGTCGTAAATATAATTTAAAATTGAATCCCGAAAAATGCGATTTCTTTAAATCTGAAGTGACCTTTCTTGGTCACAATTGCACATCAGAAGGACTTAAACCTGACCCAAGAAAAATTGCCACAATTACAAATTTCCCCACTCCAAAAGACAAAGATGAAGTCACGAGGTTCCATGCAATGGCAAATTATTACCGTCGCTTCATCTCTGATTTTTCTGCAATATCCCGTCCATTAACAAATTTACGAAAAAAGCGAGTTAAATTCGATTGGACAGATAAATGCGAATTTGCATTCCAAGAAATCAAACGAAGACTCATTTCAGCACCGATTTTATCATATCCTGATTTCACGAAACAATTTAGAGTCACTGTGGATTCGAGTCAATTTGCGTGCGGCGCAGGAATCAGCCAACTTCATGACGGCCACGACTTACCAATCTCATTTATATCTAGAACGTTCAAAAAAGGAGAGATCAACAAGGCAATTATAGAGAAGGAATTAATAGCAATACACTTCGCACTAAAAACTTTTCGTCATTACCTTTATGGACAGAAATTTGAAGTTTTTACAGACCACAAGCCATTAATATATCTTTTCAAATTGAAAAATCCATCTTCTAAATTAATGAGAATAAAAATGGACTTGGAGGAATTTGATTTCACGATACAGCACATAAAAGGTCGAGACAACGTGGTGGCGGACGCGTTATCACGTATTTCGATCAAAGATCTGTTTCAAATGTATGAAGAAAACCAAGTATTTAAAATAGAAATCACAGAATCATACCATAAACATCCAAGAACAAATCCAAAAATTGAAAGAATTCGAAATGAAAATGCAATCCTTGCATTCACACGATCCATGGCAAACAAACATAACAACAACCCTATACGAAATGACATGTCACACATAGAAAACATCCCACACGAAAATCAAAATATATATGAAAGCTTCACACAATCGAAAAAAAATCCACGCGTGCGTATTTCAAACTGCAAAATCGAAAATGGTATACCAACTAAAATCACACTCTGCGCATACTCTAAACATAGAAAAATATTTGAAACAATAATCGGACTCGATAACGAAAAAGTGACCCTTGATTCACTTCTTTCGAATCTCCAAAAAGAGACGAGTGCATTGAAGATAAAAATAATCGAATGGCCACTGCACGACTTAGTATTCAAAATGTGCACGATCACTGAATTTAAAAATGCAGCCAATAAAATACTAAACAATTTACAAATACGACTAATACAAACACCAACTGTAATACAAGACAACCAAACAATACAAAATATATTAAACAAATTTCATTCTGACGACCTTTATGGCGGACACTACGGCAAAAAAAAAATGTATGCGAAACTGAAAGACCAATTTTATTGGAGAAACATGACTCGAAACATATCAGATTACGTAAACAACTGTCATATCTGTAAATTATCGAAGCCAAATAGAAAAACGAAAGAAGAACTTCAATTAACAAAAACCCCATGTAAACCTTTTGACCTCGTTCAAATCGACACAATTGGCCCGTTAGTAAAGTCGAACAACGGAAATCAATACGCTATAACTATTATTGATGAAATGTCGAAATGGCTCACGATCATTCCAATTGAAAATAAAAGTGCGAATGTAGTTGCAAAAGCAATATTCGAAAAATTCATCTTAATTTACGGCCCGATGAAAGAGATTAAAACCGATATGGGCACCGAATTTAGAAACTCTGTTATTTCCGAACTATGTAAGATGTTGAAAATAAGCCACAGCATATCAACAGCTTATCATCACGAGACGGTTGGCGCAGTTGAACGTAGCCACCGTGCACTTAACGAATATCTTCGAACATTCTTGAACGGTAAACTCGATAATTGGGATACGTACACCCACTACTTTCAATTCCTATACAACACAACAAAGCATGACGGTTTACTAAACAAGTACAGTCCATACGAAATTGTGTTCTTAAGAAAAAATTTAATGCCACAAGAAATACTACAAAAAAACATTGAAAAACAATACAACATAGATGATTATGTAAAAGAATGTAAATTGAAGATTAAAATCATTCATGAAGAGACCAAACAATTAATTGAAAAAGTGAAGCATGCAAATAAGAAAACATACGATAAAAATACAAACCCAATTAAATTAAAAATAGGAGATCTAGTGAAAATTGTCAAAGAGCCTTACGATAAATTTAAATACATATACGATGGCCCATACGAAGTCACAAAAATAAATGAGAAAAACATAGAGATAAAATTAGAAAACGGAACACCATACAAAATTCACAAGAACAGAATTATTAAATATTAACAATAAACAAAACATTATGTACATGCAATAAAATACAATGAATAATTTTCTCTCTAAAAAGGGAGGAAAAAAAAAAAAAAACATAACATAACAAACATTACGCAAAATAAAACGAAAATTATAGATCGAAAATTATTCTAAAGGAAAAGGTGTAGCGTAGCTATATTGATGATACACATATACATACACATTGTAATAGAGTTAAGAACATTGATTCAATAAAACACGAGAGACGACAGTCTCTCACTGCCACTCATAGCGCTCACAAGTGTCTTATCATAATTTAGATTGACCGGCTAGCCAGCCTTGAGTCTGGATAAAATATTGATAATGTTTGTATAAACCGGATTACCAAAACCATAGCTTTGAAACATTGAGCTATTAACCTTGGCGATTCCGGAGTTGGTTTCTTATAAATAGTGCTCTGTACACGTTTTCTAATTGTGCTCCTCAGTCATTCATATCGATCAGAACGAACGGTCTGCTCGATGCACGACCTTGAATATAAACCGAATTGTGGATGCATATTTGTTGAACCCTGGCTTGGGAAGGACGTTTTTATTTTTTGACATTCCAGTAAAGGAAAATATTTGGAGCAGATTAGTGTCGAAACAGTGTTTCATTAAGTAGTCTGCGACTTTTCTGTACTTGAGTTTTCTTGTCACTTCAATTGCTCACTTTGGATTCATTCAATTGCCTGTCAGTGTAACTTCAAGTTTATCGAATTGAATTACAAGTGAAATGGAGCTCACATTCTCGAACGAAGATTTTTTTAATCTTCAAAAAGCGGTTCAAAAGCTTCAGTCATCAATGAAAAATTTGGAACTCTCAAAACCTGCTCGGCGTGACTCCATCGACGAAGACGACCATGAGATTTTTCCGATCGAAACCGTGGAAGAATTGGATATTTTTGACAAGAAATTGATGGACGATAAAGGATTCCGAAAAAAATTGGTACGGTTGAGGAATTTGAGGAAGAATAATATTTATTTATAAAAAAATACACGAAGAATTTATTTATATAGTGCGTTAATCGTTGCTTTTAAAATATTTTTCATCAGATTCGTTCTATGAGCCAAATAGGTGGGACGACAGGAAAAGTCAAGCATAAGAAAGTTGCCGATTATTTAATGAAACACTGTTTCGACACTAATCTGCTTCAAATATTCTCCTTTACTGGAATGTCAAAAAATAAAAACGTTCTTCCCAAGCCAGGGTTCAACAAATATGCATCCACAATTCGGTTTATATTCAAGGTCGTGCATCAAGCAGACCGTTCATACAGCCTGATTGAAAACGAAGAGTACCTTCAAAATTTTTTCAAATATGTTCGTGAGAAGGGAGTGAAAAGAAGAGCGACCCTCGACAGTGGGGATGATGATGATATCAACGAGCCTCTCATGAAACAACCAAAAAGCCGCCCCGTCGTAAGTGAAGTCGATGAATAAAAATGCAAAAAGTGTCAAAAAACAACAGTAATTCTGATTTGTGAACAAATAAATGAATAAATTGTGATTGAAATGCTTTTTGTTATTTAAAAAACTCCGTTCGTCAAGTAAAATCATGTCATTATTTAAAGTTTTTAGAGTAAAACACCAAATTGATTTCAAAATGAAACTGTTTATGATCTTAGAACCAAATAAATCACTTTGACTTTCCATTATTCCGATCGAAAAACGTGCGAAGTGTCTACTTCAATGGTGATATCACCATCGGGAATTTGATTCGGAGGAATATCATAGCGGTATTGAACGCGATTTTAACTGATGCGGGCTTTTTTGTTGACAAACAATTTCATCGTCGTGGGCAAAAAATTGGACTTTGCGTCAACTCGATTGGGCTCATGCCATCTCGAATGGCATATGATAAAATGTTAACGCACTGGATTTTTATGGAATCGACATTTGTTTCTTAATTTCATCAGTAATGCAACGAAAATGTTCGTTTCTCTGATTGTTTAACTTGACAACAATCAACTAAGACAATTTTGCAATAAACGTTGCCAATTTTTATTATAAAATATCGTAAATGAGTAAGTTGACATTTTGCCTCAATGAACCACATGTAATGCAAAATGTGCACAAAATTCCATAAATGAAAAAAGACGCATTTGTTCTATTGGGTGGCTACTTACTTCATGAAGGGCGTAAACTGCCCATTTGATAAACACTTTCGGGCTAGGGGCGTATGGCGAATTTGAATTCATTCAATATTTGGAGCATATTCTGAAATTTCAAGAATTTATTACAATTCAAATGAATGCGTGAGAATTTTGGTGAATTCCATTAATTTTGTCATCCCCCAATTCACTGCATTACACGAGCGGCAAAACGAACTCTATGAGGAGAGTCAAAGGCATGTGGCAGTTGCCCATGCAGATTTAGGTTGCGATACACGCCTTTGACGCTACTCGCTCGTTTCGTTTTGCTTGCGTCGATCGTATGTGACGCATCCAGACCTATAGATCGACTATACCT
This sequence comes from Aphidoletes aphidimyza, assembly GCA_030463065.1. Taxonomy (NCBI): domain Eukaryota; kingdom Metazoa; phylum Arthropoda; class Insecta; order Diptera; family Cecidomyiidae; genus Aphidoletes; species Aphidoletes aphidimyza. The sequence goes on along the minus strand of CM059998.1, from coordinate 8,710,495 downwards.
ATTTTAATTTCAATTGAATTCAGTGAATTCGCAAGGTTTAAACATGAATTCGTTCAAATATAAATTGAATTGTTGAATGCGTATTCTGTTAACAGGTAGAAGCTGTGAATTAGAATTCGCCATAAGCGACTAGCTTTCGGGTAATGATTATAGTACCACTCGAACTTTCAATAGAGCACTGAATTCATCCCTGTGCAGTATGTTGATAGTACACAGACAAAATTCCACGTTCAAATGTCCCAATTGACTAAATGCGTGCGGAATGAAATGTGTACTTTTGTCATACATTTTGTGACACGTGTCACAATATATGTATTTGTACTCGGTTCAAATTTGGATTTGTACTAGATGCGTACAAATACATGCAAAGTTGACGCGCCAGTGCAAAAACTCACATATATTAACCAATATATATATTATATTATTATTATATTACTGTATATAAACAGTTCAATTTGATAGGACAGTCTGTATGTGTCTTTGCACTGGCGCGTTCACCTTTGCATGTATTTGTACGCATCTAGTATAAATCCAAATTTGAATGGAGTTTGTACAAGTACATGCACATTTGAACGTAGAATTTTGTCTGTGTATTTAGTTCATTAAATCACCTTGCTCAGCGGGATGAACGAGAATGTGAAATATTGATGATATTAAATCTCATATATAACAGCGTGGACTTCAGTGTGGACTGATAAACGGCAGCATGTAACGGTTTTTGAATCCCATCCAAGCGCCAAAAAAAGCGCTTTGGCTCTTGTCACTGTGCCAAACGAATCCACAAAAAACGACGTGTGGATTGTGATGAGAGCCGAACCATTTTGTTTGTATGGGATTCACAAGCCGTTAAATGTGTACACATTGACCAAATACGTGCGAAATGAAATGTGTACTTTTGTCATACATTTTGTGCACAAATTGACCGAAAAATGACCAATTTACGTGCTAAACTCATTTTCACAAATATAGTCGACATTTTTCCATCAAATGTGTACAAAATGTGCACATAATGTTGCACATAGTGCGTTACAAAAATATAAGACATTATGTTGCACAATGTGCATTACATTGTGTTACTTGGGTCTTTACGAAGCTCTCCACAATTCCAAGTTCAATATATTAATACGACAATAGTATCTTGTCTTTTTCTAAGAGTGGCTTGTATTTCTGATTTAACAATCCGATTGTATAAGATTCCGGTCTGGGATTCCAATCTTTCTTTTTTTACTGCTTGCCACGATCATAACGCGAGTTCCAATATACATGTAGTAGACTCATTTGTTTAATTACTACATTTTTTTAAATAATACAATTGACTTCTTTACTGTTGATTGGCATAGCGAAAAACCCACGTTGTTTTGATGGAATGAATATGGATGCATTGCCCGTTAAATACTACGCACATGTGCAAAAGGAAATCGGAAACTAAAAATAAGTTGAACTCAAATCGCCTTACAAATTGCTTGAGTATTTCAAGATCGCATCGCCATTTTGTGGTTGGAATCGCTAGCGATCGAAAAGTTCACGAGCGATTCGAATTGCGTGCAATTCGATTGATAATTGCATGTTATGTTCTGCTTTTTGGCTGACTTACAACAGCCCAGTGAACATTTGATTTCTGTAAAAATTAGTATGACTTGATTAAAATATAATATTTATGTCACTAGGTAGCATTAAAACATTCATGCGGTTTGTATTTTGCGTGCGCCGCAATAAGCACACAGATTTAAATTTCATATTCATGAATTCGGAAAATGCTGAAGAATTGGAAATGTATACATTGGAAAATTAAATGAATGGAGGTCAAATAATTTCTATTTGAATCCAATCATCTGAACATTTCAGTGTAATTTTATCATTCATTCACCGCCTAAATACAGACTGTATAATCTGCTTTCATACAATAGTTTTCTTCAGTGAAATACAAATCCCGACCAGAGGTACCAAGCCACCGATCCAAACGACCACGGAGCGGCATTCTAACGGTTTCTGGTTGTTTTGCATTGAGTTTATATATGTTTTCTTGATTTACAGCTATCACAAAAATATTAAATTATCAAATTATTTACAGTATGTCTAAATGAGTATCTTGACTGAGATTCCAGAAATTGCGCTTTGACAATAATTCGTTATACAATGAAGATTCGTTGTGAATCTCAATGTGGGGAAGTGACGCTTGTTTCTTTCTTCGTTCTGTGCTATATATTCCCCGTTCACAAAGAAACAAGCGTCACTTCCCCACATTGAGATTCGCAACGAAGCTTCGTTGTACAACGAATTATTCGTTGTGAATTTTCATGTTCCCTACAACATTTCATGATTTTTTTCTCACATAATTTCATTAATGTTATTTATTTTATGTTATTTATTTTATTTTATTTATTTGTTCGATGTTCATTTGTGAATTCACACACGTTGTGGCCCAAATTGCATCCTCAATTGTATGCACCATATAAGGTGTATACCATTTCTCCGGGATATTGTATGACCCGTGCAAATTTGATTCCTGCTACCGCGAGTATGGACGGCGGTACGAGGAAGATTTTGTGTCTATACATCGTCTTGCACATGTTCTTGGTTGACGCAATCGAATCCATTATCACTTGCTCAAGCTTTGGCCCTGGATCTCTTGCCACTGAGCTGCTTTAAGATAACACAATGATTCGGCGTTTGAAATGTGAGAAATTTTAGTCTGTTATAATTTTTGACGCACTCTGAAATGAATTTCGAATAGTCTGTTCGAAGAGTCTGTTCATAATTTTGAACTTTTTTTAATGTTTTGCGCCGTGAAACTTCTCTAATTTTGTTCACTGCTAATTCCTGGATGCCAAATCATCGTCAAAAATCATTGACAAAAGCATGTTTTCAGAATGGACGAAATACGCGTTCATGATACATTTGTGCCCCCATTACTTGCGATACTTAATGAACCTGAGATGATCGATTGTGCAAAAAAAAGGAAACAATTCAATATTTTTGCAGCCGGTGCTGAAAATTCCGTGTCACACTCAAGGTGTTGAGAGAGCTGTGAAAAGTTAGTGAAACCAGTTCTTATGTCTCAACCATGAATTACTATAGGCTGACAATAACAGTAGTATAGTTTTGTACATTTCGTCCAAACCGGTTTTTCAGGGGGCGGAGCCCATTGAAAAACTGGTTTGGACGAAATGTACAAAACATGTGTGAGTGTGCATGTGTGAATGTGTGAGTGTGCAGCGGTTATGTTAACCGTGTATTTTATATGGGCAGCGATCGTGTGTAGGATCGCTGTCTTTCTCTCACGATCGCCCTCTCTCTCTCTCACGATTTCCACTCATCCGTATCATCGACACTGCTTGCTATGTGTTACTTATGGGCTCCGTTTGAGTGGAGCTACATATACATGCATGCAAGGGCATGAGTGGATCGAGTGGATCGAGTGAGTGAGTGAGCGAGTGAGTGAGTGAGTGAGTGAGTGAGTGAGTGAGTGAGTGAGTGAGTGAGTGAGTGAGTGAGTGAGTGAGTGAGTTTGTGTGATTGTGTGAGTGTGCAGCGTTTCTGCTTACTGTATATTTTATATGGGCAACGATCGTATGTAGAATCGATCGTACAAAAAAATGTACACGGCAGCAACAGCATCAACGACTACGCTTGCTGTGTATTTCTTATGGGCAACGTTTGTGTGCGATGTGGTATTTTAGCATGTAAAATATGCCGTGTGGAAAAGTATGATACCATACGTTTTTCATATGAAATGCATGTAAATTGAGCAAAAGGTGTAGTTGTCTTAGCAATACACTTTTTCTGAGCTTTCAGCGTTTGTTTACATCTTTTAAATGTGCACATCAATATTTACCAGAAATCAACATATGTTGCAGCAAAATCATTTAAACTTACCTAATAGATCTTACATGAAAATTAAGTTTAAATGAAATGTATAAAATGCAGCTGTGTTTCAATAAAATGCTCTTTATTCTAATAAAATTCGGGCATACAACTCATAATATAATCGTGTTTTATTTGAATGAAATAAATGAATTGATTAATTAATTAAAATTTGAATATTTTTGCTTTTAAGTTGCAATTTTTTTTTGACATGGTGTTACACATTCCCAACATGGAGAACATTCTTTGGTAAACAAACATCGATGAGGCTGATAATTTTTTGCAACTGGATTAGGTGTTGTATAACACCACGATTTTTCGTTTTTTTCGTGATCAAACAATTCACATGTACGCCAGCACTTGTTCTCATCACATCCATAGTCTGCTTCACAGTTTTCGAAATTAGTAGGCAATGTGTTAATATCAGCATCAATAGTTTTCAACACTTCATTCACATTAATTGGTGTATTTGAAATATTCATGATATTTGATTGGATAACATGATTTGATGCAACCGGCTCCAATTTTGCTGTCAGCAAGTTCGCACCAACTAATGTTATTAATATACCCAAAAACTGCAGCAAACTACACGTTACAGTTTTGACCATTGATATAATTGCAGTTCTTCTTCTTTTTGGGGGTTGACTGTTTGTCATTGGATGCTGCAAGTATGCTTGTATCAAAATGTCACCAATTTGATCTAATTCATCAGGTTGTATTTCAATAGTAATGCAATTGTTTTCATGTATCATGAATGATAACAGCACTAAGAAAACACAAAAGAGTTTAAATTTATTAGAGAACATTTTCACTTTCGCAAATAAATTATCGAACTATTCGAATGAAAAATTACGCAAAGACTAATGCTTATTCATTTTTCTCTGATTGATTGATTGATTGATTGTATGAAAAATGTGTTATTTTAGATGCATTTTTCATTATTATTGATTCATATGAATATGAACATATGCTACCATTAGAACATTTGCTATTGATTCAATCATTTAAAATTAGATTAGTAAATTTCAAACGAATCAAATCTATGAAATATTTATTTTCAGTGAATTTCAAAACAAATTGAACAATTATCGGTAATCAACTACATATCTAAACCACACATGCATTGAATTTTCAAATCATGCTTTTTGCATTGATTTTCATTTGTGTTTTTTTCTTGTTCTCACTTACATGAGAAATGAAAATATAATAGCAGAATGATTCAATTTTTTTTTTTTGAAACCATGTTTTATACACATATGTTAAATCATATGTTTCAATTTATTTTTTGTGTTAATCGTGAGAGAAAGCGAAATACTCGCTTACTCACTCTCACTGATAATGCATCGAATTTTCAATCCATGCTTTTTTGCAAAGAATTTGTGTTTGTTCTTGTTCTCACTTACATGAGAAATGAAATATAATAAAAGAATCGACTACCGCTGCTGTCGTTGTTGAAAATGTGAACATTGCACTGCATGTTATTTATGCAAAAATGAAATGTGAACGATGTTTCGTGCATGAAATTGCATGCAAAAATATACTATCAAAATTTCATATGGAAAATTTATGATAAGTAAACATTGAGAAAATGCTGCATTTTTTTCTGTTTCAAACAAACATATAAACCAAAAAAAATAGTGAAATGGAGTGTCATTTTAGCACAATTGATTTTGATACGATCTCAATTAGAGTCAATACACAGATGCAAGCACAACCAAAATTTATTTGGATGCAACGATTATTTTATTTTATCTGTTTTTTATTTTTATTTGCATGTGTTTGTGCAATATGCATCGGCATTGCATTTGCATTCGCAAACGGAAAATTTTCGCACCTCCAGTACAAGGGTTTTCAATTTTTGACGGTTTTCATGAAAAATCGCACATTTTCGACCAAAAATCGTAAAAAATTCCTACGATTTTGATCAAATTCACCCTGTTTCTGCATTTTTCAATCCCCTACAAGATGAATAGAGTGAACAATGATGTTTAACATTCCTATCTCGGTAATGTAAACGATATGGTAGTCTCGAAAGACCACACCATCTCGTTTTGACGAAAAAAAAAGCTTTTCTCAATGTGTGCCAACATATGAACGAATTTTCATATTTTTTCAAATATTTTATGATATTGCAAACACCTGAAAATAATGTTTCTCATCAAAATATATAATTGATTCTCAAAGCAGTTCCAAAAGTTAAAAAAACTCAAACTGTTTGGTTCATTGAATCATTGTTTGGTTGATGTTGAATCTGAAAATCGAAATATAAAAATGTAAAGCAAATGAAATTCATGAAATGCAATGAAAAAAGAAATATGTATTTTCAATAAACATCCACAACCAACTTAAATGTATTTCCTATTTTTTTTTTTTTTTTTAATTTGTAAGTATAAACGTGAACTTTGGAAACATAAATTCGTTCTCATACTTTTGCATACTGTATGCTGTGCTCTAGTACTAAAATTATTGCAGACATTGTGTAAAATGATGTAAACTCGAAAACTAATGAAATGCGTATGAATTTTTGAATAAAATTATTAATCCATGCAATAACACAAATGTCTGAAACATTTGCTTCTCAAAAACTCTTTTAATTCACGAGACTCTGCAGCATTGCATAGGAGGCATACATTTTTATCCCGAATGACAGAAGGTATACAATTTTTTAAAATATGTTTCCTATTTTTTAATCCACTACTACATTTACAAAGTGTTCGAAATTTGGATAAATTAGTGTCACTTCTTTTCAAGAAGTATTGAAAAACAAATTTAACTAACAATACATCATACAGTGTAATATTGTCTAATTTTTCCCATGTGAAAGTTACATCTTTGAAATTATAATGAATCATGTCTAATATGGAAGTATACACCCATTCTTCCGAATTAGCATAACTTTCAGCCGCTATTTGTTTTAACATTCTTGGCCTATTTTCAGTTCTACCTATTCTCAAATCTTTTACCACACCAAAATGATTTAGAACTCGAACAGGCTTGATGTAAATGTTTGCGTTACTACAATCATACCTTTTTGGATTTTCTATAATAGCTGCATAACTATTCCAATGAATTAAATGAAAATATGAAACCTCTTTTATTCTATCATATTTCTGTAAGATATTGAAATAAAGTAAAAGTCTAAACATTTTCTCTGGGATGTGTTCCAAAAAAAAATAACCATACACACTTTGTATAATTGATAAATAATGTAATAATATTTGATTAATTAATTTTCGGGTTTCGTTATTAAAATTAGTTGGCTGTTTTTGATATTCTTCAAAATCAAATTTTTCTGGGTAAATGTCAGGTGTCACCTGATCGTTTAAGTACAACCAATTAAATTCTTCTGCATCTATTAAGTTAACCATATTCACTATACAGAATTTTATTCTTAGTTTTACTTTTTATTTTATTTCAAGTTCCGGGTTGCGATAGAGATTGCAGGTTTCTAGTGAATAGAAACAAACAAAAAAATGTAAAAACATTTAATACCAACTATTGTTGTTTGTTTCTACTCACTTGAATTTCAATAATTTAATTTTCCTCCGGGGTTGGTGTATCTTTTGCCGTTTCTTTAATTTTATGCTGTTCGATTTCGCTCTGGTCCAAAATATCAATGATCCATGAACTATACAAACAAAATTGAACAAACAAATACATTTATAAATATAAACTTGAATAAACAATTGTATTTTTGAATATGAACTTCAATAAGCTTACTTGTTTTCAGGACGACGTCCACCAAAGTATAAATACTTTGATACACCATCTGAATTCAGTTCGTTGATGTCAAGTTCATTAATTCTTCTTAAAAAATATTGTGGCAGAAAGACAACTTCATTTTTCAGTTCGACAAGAATAGTTTTGTCACTGCCCTCATCATTATCTTTCTTAAACTTGTTTTTCACTATTCTAAAACACTCAATTTCATGGTATCCTTGTGACAATTTCGTAAAACCATAGTATGGTTTATTGATGTTTTGAAATTTCGCAAGTGCACACATATCTTTAATAAAAAACTGAACTTACCAATAGCAAACACTGAACAATAAAGTTTTCAAACATAAGAATTGCATTGCTTATAAACCTTTTATAAATCATCTCATATGCCCCACTCAGTCAGTCACAGTTTTTTGTTTCTATAAAGTACGCTTAGGAGTTAAACCTATTCAGTGAATTAAAAGTGGAGACTGCGTATATTTAAGCGGAAAATAACTAATCTTGATCTCATGCGCACGAAGATACTATTTGTTATTTTTGTACGAAATAAATGCATTAAGAGTTTTAAGATCATATCTTTATCCTACTCTGTTGACAAATGTTTAATGCATGTTTATAGTACTTATGTGAATGAGCATGAGAAATAAAGTGAAGGAACTGAAAATATTATTTAAATAGCTGACAGAGTAAAACATTATAACAGTCAATATACTGATTTAAAAGTGATAATGTCGGACCAAGAGTATAGCGATGAACATAGTGTCAATGAAATTCCGAGAGTGGAATTGAAAGTTTTGAGATCTGCATTTGGACGGCAGATACAAGAGTTTGAGATAGTGAATAAAGGTTTCATCCATATAGAAGAATTTTTACTCAATGCATTCGATCTATATCAACTTCAAATAAAAGATACTGTGTTGCAGTTTGATATGATAAAATCAATGTCATATTTTAGTGCAGAATTCGAAAGGTCATTCGAAGTGAGTGAACAGAGTGATCCATTGCGTGAGAAACGCAAGATTCATATTCCGACTAAAATGACGGAAATTAATTTACAAACCAACATTAAAGAACACTTTGAAAAAGATATAATTGATTACGTGGTGAGAAAAGTTGACGAAGTCATGATTGAAGGTTCTGGATTCACTTTGAGCAGAATCGATCGTTTGAGAGTGCAAATTTTTAAATATGAACCATTGCGTGGATCGGGATTTATGAAGCTCCCAAAATTATTAAAAAACAAGAGATCAATTGTAAATTTGGAAAACACCTACGATGAATGTTTTAAGTGGTCAATTTTGGCTGCACTACACTACGATGAAGTGTATGCTAAAAACAAAAATAAAGTGAATAATGCAGCAAGCTATCGATTCTGGGCAGATGAATTGAATTTTGCTGGGATTGATTTTCCGGTGCGACTCAATCAAATTGAAAAATTCATGCAGCAAAATGCCCACATCGCTGTTAATGTATACTATTTCGATTCGGAAAAAAAACGTGTGTGCCCGCTATTTTTAGCTTTGAAACCAGCTGAAACAAAAAAATACGTGCATTTACTCATGCTTACAGAGTCAGACTCAACACAACAACAACAACAACATCACTGCAATGAAGCACATGAAGTGAGTGTACAATCACATTATTGTTGGATCAAAAATTTGAGTGCATTAGTGCATGGTCAGGTAACGAAAAATAATCGTAAAATATTTTTATGTGATCGATGTTTAAATCATTTCTCTTCGAATGAGAAACTAGAAAAACATAAAATATTATGTACAAATATGAATGATTGTGCAATTGAAATGCCGTTACCTGGAAATAATTATGAATCCTTCAAAAATTATAAAAATCAGCTTAAAGTACCATTCATCGTATATGCAGACACAGAGGCGTTGCTGAAGCAAACGGAATCATCTGTCTATAACCCTGATTGTTCAACGCAAGCACATCATCATCACGAATTGCATAGTATCGGATATTATTTCAAGAACAATATCAACGAATCAAGATCTAGATATTCAAGCAATCGCGGTGCAAATTGTCTCGATTGGTTTATGAATGAATTGACAGAAATTGCAAACGAGGTTTTTAATTTTTTGGAGGATAGAAAATCAATGAATGCTTTGTCCGAAGAAGAAGAAAAACAATTTAGAGAAACAACAATTTGTCATATATGTAAAAAAGGTTTCAAGATCGATCAATCTGAATCTGATATGATTCGAGTGAGGGATCATTGTCATATAACGGGTCTCTATAGAGGTGCTGCACATCAATCATGCAATCTGCAATATCAAATCAGTCGAAGCATTCCGATTGTAATGCACAATTTGTCCGGCTATGACTCACATTTACTAATAAGAAAATTAGGAAGTGATCAACAAATCCCCGGTGAAATAGTCATCATACCACACAATTCGGAAAAATATATTTCATTCATAAAGACCATGCACGGTGTTGGAAAATCAAATAAATATGCACACGAAATAAAGTTTAAATTCATCGATTCTTTGCGTTTCATGTCAGCATCTCTGGACTATTTGGCTTCAATTGTCCCACATGAAAAAAAGCAAATTCTCAGGTCGGAATGTTTAAAATCCGGTTATGATTCAACTGATATGTTTGATTTGCTCAATCGAAAAGGTGTTTTCCCATACGAATACATCGATAAATATGAGAAACTTGAAGAGACTATACTACCTTCAAAAGAGAGCTTTTACAGCATGTTGACAGGTTCTGATATATCAGAAGTGGATTACAAACATGCACAGAATGTGTGGGAGAGATTTGGAATACTAACGCTAGGTGAATATTCTGATTTATACTTGAAAACGGATGTGTTACTACTGGCTGATGTGTTTGAGAACTTCAGAACTACATGCCATGCCACATATTCACTTGATCCAGCACATTATTTTAGTGCACCGGGGCTCTCATTTGACGCAATGTTGAAATACACGAATGTTTCTATAGAGCTCTTCACTGACGTGGATATGCTGATGTTTGCGGAACGTGGCATACGTGGTGGCGTGAGCCAAGTAAATAAGCGATATGTGAGAGCGAACAATATTTACATGGATGAGGAGTTTGACCCTTCAAAGGATTCTTCATATCTTTTGTACTTAGATGGTAAATATGGTTGTTTCATTTGCATTTAAATGATTTTAAATATATTATTTTTGACTTTTTTAATCAAAAGCTAATAACTTGTACGGGTATGCAATGTCTCAACGTCTACCAATTGGAGGATATCAGTGGCTTTCTGAGAGTGAGTGTGAGCTGAATTTCAACACACCTGATTATCAAAAAAATATATATTCGATTGTAAATTTGAAGGATGACTCGGATATAGGCTATGTATTTGAAGTTGACTTGCATTATCCACCCGAACTTCATGACAAACATAATGATTTCCCGTTTTGTCCAGAGAAACGAGGCATACCCGGTATAACGAAGAATGATAAGTTAATGTTAACATTCTATGATAAGAAAAATTATATTGTACATTATCAAATGTTGAAACTAGCTCTCGAACATGGTCTGATTTTGAAAAAAGTTCATCGGGTGCTTCAATTCAGACAGAGTGCATGGTTGAAGCCTTATATTGAGTTGAATACCAAGCACCGTGCCCAATCCAATAATGATTTCGATAAAGATTTTTATAAATTGTTGAATAATGCAATCTATGGGAAAACAATGGAAAATCTGCGATTACGTTCAGACATTCGGTTAATTAATAAGTGGGGTGGGCGAGTAGGTGGTAGGAGTTTAATCGCTAGACCAAATTTTAAAAATTGTAAAATATTTGATGAAGACTTAGTTTCTATCGAAATGCACAAATCACATATTCTCATGAACAGGCCCATCATTGTAGGAATGTGCATTTTGGAAATATCGAAAGTGTTGATGTATAAATTTTTGTATAATTACCTGAAACCTAAATATAGTCAAAATGTCCAACTGGTGTATACCGACACTGATTCGTTCATACTAGAAATAAAAACGCTCAATGTGTACGCCGACATTCGCGATGAACCTGATGTCGATGAGTTTGACACATGGGACTACCCAGAGGGAAATATTTATGGAATTAAACGTCATAACAATAAAGTGATAGGCAAGTTCAAAGATGAACTCAAGGGTCAGATTGCAACCGAGGTTGTTGGATTGCGTTCAAAATGTTATGCATTGCGAACGCTAGGTAGAATCGACAAAATGAAAAAAGCAAAGGGAGTTAAGAAAAATGTATTGACAAATAAGGTTTCATTTGATGATTACTATAATTGCATAAAAAATAATTGTATTGAAATGAGAAAACAATATTCGATTCGTTCGAAAAGTCATAATGTTTACACCATTTCAATGAAAAAGATTGTGCTGAATCCGTTTGATGATAAACGGTATATAATTAAACCCGATTGTATAGATACGCTCGCTTGGGGGCATCATCAAATAGATTCAGAGAAAATGACCAATGAATATCAGCATGTATTAGATATTGCACAACGTATGAGGGAATTCATGAAAAAATAATACACAAATGTATAAGTTTATATATATTACTTTCAAATTTATTTCAATAAAATGCAATTCACATTTTTTATTCAAATTATTTTATTCTCTAGAAAAAAATCCTATTTTTGCAAGCATTGCTTCCATCGCTTGTTTTCTTAACTCAAATCGATATCTATCTGCAGCTATTCTCATCCAGTCACTTTTCCGCGCTTCTTGATAGGCAAATGTCCATACACACATATTCACTACTTTGACATTTGAATCAAAACTAACACTTTTTTTCTTCTTCATATTTCATAGATGTATTTTAGTCTCACTTCAAAACATATTTGACATTGTTGAAAATTAAGCTTTGCAATGTATTAACATCTAGTTTTCGCATCGATCGGTTAAATGCTTCAGAGACTGTATTGTTTTGATCCAATGCATCGAAATAAAGTTTTAAGTCACGTACACTGTAATAATTGTTATCTGATTTTAACGAGGTTTTTTGTCCGGTCATTTCTCTAACTGTTTTACCAAACATTTTGAAATCACTTTTGACAAACTTTTCTGCTTCATTTTTATCCATTTTTTGTATTTTTGCAACTAGTTCTTCTTGCCATTTGGGATTTTTATCAAAAGTGTGATATGTTGCAAACCAAATATCATTTATTGATAAATCACTAAACAGTTGAATAAATTCTGTTTTAGTTATTTTTTCTTGTTTTTCGTACATTGTTGCAGATGTAGACGTTTCTTTAATCACAGCTTCACCATATTCAAAAATTGCGTTTTGATCTGTTTTTATGTCGAACATTATTATATTTCTTTCTTTTTTTCCATTTTTTATAACTTTGTAAACAGTATGTTCTATGTAAAAATCATTTACTTGAACGCGATTCAATCGTTTGCGTTCAAAAGCTTCGTCGTATAAACGTTTCTTTGTTGTTGTTGACATCATCTTGACTGAAGCAAAATATTTCGAAACAGCTCATTTTATTCCAGAGAGAAATCTATTAGTTTCTGTGTATATGTATGCTTGTTAGGTTCGGATTAAAATATGTAATTATTTTTTTCGCATCCGCTTCGAAATCAATGAGTCGTCTAAAGACCGGACATGATTTGCATATACATATATCCCACTTTGGATCGCATGTAAAATGTTTTTGGTCAAGGTCGAGGTTAACAACATCATTAAAGATGAATTGTGCAGTATTTAGAAGACCCATTGCTGTCACCTGTCCAATTGTTAAGCTATAGTTCTCAAATTTGATATTGAAATCCTCATTAAATGGTGTCTGGTTAACGGTTAGTGAACTCTCATTTGCGGTAGACATTTTTGCTTCTGTTGACATGAGTAGATGTAATTTAACAATAAGATTTTTGTATTCATCATGTGGAAAATGTAAATGTTTATAGTCCGAAAGGCTGAATATTGTCATACAATAACGTAGTCCATTCAGTGTTCCAAATTCACGAATTCGACATAGACTACCACTAAACGCATACTCTCTTGTTACACTCGGTGAGCTCATGCGATATAAACGACGGCAAAAGCACGGTTTCATTTCGAATAAACTTTTATCTCACTAAAAATATAACCTCTATATGATATGAATGTTTGAATAAAACTAACTGCATTAACATGAAACATAAAATATATACTTATTCGAGTAAATCTTGTTCAGAAATCCATGAATTGTGTTCATTATCAAAACCTAACCATTTCACGTACACACGTCCATCCCTCCTACGAAGTATCTTCTCAATGAGATATTCATTTGGATTTCTAACCCGTTGAAGTTCTTCGGCATATACAGAGCCAGTGATGTCTTCATTTTTATAACTTTTGAGTAGATATGTGATAGGGTCTGTACTATATTGAACCTTTCTCACAGTAAAAATCTCTGTTGTCCAATTGGGAGTATAGCTTTTATCAAAAAGTTTTCGATATTTACTCATTCTCACAAAATCACCAACTCTAAATTTTGCCATTCGACGTTGAGAATATTCACGATTGTATTTGTACACTGTATTTAGAAGTTTTTGCTCATTCTCCGCATTCACTTCATTCGGTTTCATTTTTATTGTTCTATGTCTATAAAATGAGAGAGAGAGAGAGAGAGAGATAGAGTGACTCTTTTCATTGTGTGTTGTTTATACTCACCGTGTGTCATTATAGGTGCTGATAACTTCTTGTAAAATATCATACCATTTGTATGATCCTCGTAAATTGAATTGCATATACAGTTTTCGTTTGATTGTACGAATCAACCGTTCGATGATGCTTGCTTTTTTACCGCTGTATGTTGAATAATGATTGATGTCATATTGTGTGAGTAATCGTCGCATTGTGCTATTAAAAAATTCTTTTCCATCGTCCGTATGCAAATTTCGAATGCGTTCTCCCACTTTACCGCAAATAATTTCCATTGCCTTAGCTGTATCACCTGCTGTTTTATTTTTCAATGGTTCAGCATATGCTCTCTTTGAGAATATATCAATGACAATCAAAATATATCTGTATCCACGATTGAATTTTGCATACTCTTGCATTTCAATTAAATCGGCCTGCAGTGTGTCGGCAATACCACGCATGGAATACTTTCGACGCTCGAAATTTTGTCTAGCATCACGATGAATTTCTCGAACTAGTTGTTGTTTACTCATTTTAACAATTGATTACTTCATAAAAATGTGTTAACTCTGCTTACATGGTTCTTACAACAGTTCCTTCCAATGGAGAATATATGAACTCATTATCGTATATAATCAAGCAATAAGCACTAGTTTTAGGAGGAAAATTCTCTCTTACATCTATCTCTATTTTAATATCAACAGTGCCATTCTTGACTGATTCATCTGATCGTGATGTATCAAATGCAAATAAAGCATCCGTTTGAAAACTCTTATAATCTTTTGCAAACAGATTTTGATCGTAGGTTCCATTATAATATGATGATTGAATATTAATATAATCATTATATAGTGTAGCGAACTGTGCTTTTGCTATATCCAGATCGCGGGAGTTATATGGATATACTTGTGAATTTAAGTATAAACGCACATTGCTTATATGCACCGCGCTAAACGATGATGCATCTTCTATTTTGTTTCCTTTTTTATCGTATTGAAAAGCAACCAACACATATCTCGGTTTATGTAAATCTGAAACTGTTTTAACCGACCATATATTACTAGTGGTCTCCGGAAGCGCTGGATACTCATACATATCCCACGAACGATATTGTATGGGAATTTTTTTATTCTTACGCAAACTGTTGTTCATATTCAATTTTATTCTGGTTTCTAATGTTATGTGTGGCACTATCCATTCGATTTTGGAAACCGATATCTTTACGTTAGGAGTATTAGCATCTTTTGAACCACCGCGAACACAATTAATGCTATTCCGTTCCCGTGTCAATATTAACTCATGACGACTGTTCAAAATAACCTTACGATAATCATCGCAAAATCCAAACCAAGCACTCAATGGTATCGCAACATCATAAACCGCATCTTCTGAACTTTGTGCTTGTTTGTCAGTAAATGCCTTATTAAAATAATAATATCCGATTGTATTTGATATACATGAAGCCGTACAAAGTTTCAGTGTTGATGTCACTCCAACATTTTTTATACGATCTATTTCAACACCATTCAATTCATAACGTGCTTCGCTAAATAAAAATGATGCAAAATTGTTTACAAATTTTACTTTATCGGTTGCAGCATCATTATTATTTTCAGTTTTTACAGTAATTTTCATGTAGAGATATGACTCGCATGGCAGTACGCATGAATCCTGATTTTGGATTGCGATACGAATCTCTTCTGATTCGTCAAAGGAATTGGTATAAGGTGTATATGTATAAAATTCCTTTTTTATAATTGAATTATCATGAGCGACAGTTGCTCCGAAATCCAAAATATTATTGCTCATTGTCGATATGTTTATTTAACGTTGTTTCACCGTAAGTCCGAATCCTTCCAAAAATTGAACGTTTTTCTTTGAAATTTTTTTCTTCTTATTTATTGCTTTAGATTTTTTTTTTTTTTGACCCTCCTGTTCTAACTCTCTCGTGCAAATAATCACAGGTTTTCGTTTGTCGCTACTTTTATAACCGTTTTTTGTGTGTTTCACATTTTTTCTTTTCTTGTTTGAATTACTATTAAATTCATTCGAAGCTCTGCCGTTATAGTATATTAACATATTTATGCGGTTTTTTCGTTGTTGTCTCTCTTGATAATAATGCGACAGTTGAATTTCCCAACTATATTAAGTAATTTTCCGTTAATATCAGCAATGGATATCTGAACGGATCGCAAATGCTTTGTTTTAACCGGTAAATAGCTAATGTGTTTGGGAATTTCTACAAATATTTTGTTATTCCCTTGTGATGACCTGGTAGTAAACTGATGAATAACATGACTACGCTCTCCATTTATATATGATCCGGAAATTATATCACATTCGATACGTAGTAGATTTAAATTCTTTATTTTATCTATACTACTATATTCATAGATAAATAATTCGAGTAGTGCACAACTGTAATTGCTATCTGCATCGAGTGTAATTTCAGGAAAAAAGTCTGCTTGAAGTACGGACGAAGTACCTGTTAGTGTGACTATACGCGAAGAAGTCATTTTCGAAGTATATCTCACAAACAACTGAAGCGCTCACAATGTGAGATAACATCTTTATACTTTTTTCATTATTTTTTCCGAGCACATGAATGCTTTTGTTTAACACCAATGTCCTCACTTTGTTTTGTTTCTTTTTGATTTCATAGTCAAAATAACTCTTTTAATGCATATTTCAATCTTAACCAGGAATATTTTGATGCTAATTAACCCTGATACGATCAAAGCGGCAAAACGTTCACCAATTTGTGAATTTTTCGCATATATTCGTTTGATTGCTTTCAAAACTAATATCTTATCAGCTTCGCAACGCCATTCGTGACTGGTGCTTTGAGAATAAGCAATATCATGGTCCTTACACGCACTATCTAATTCATTTATACCAAGAACACCACTTGCTAAACGTTTCTTTAAATCAGTATTAGGTCCACAGTAATTATAGCCCATGATATGTATTTCTGGTAAAAGTGTTAAAAAACGGTCAATGCAATTGAATTTACGTTTCAGTTCTCCACCTTGCTCTAATTCAATTGTTTTGTCATCCATATTGATATTTTTCGAATAATGTTGAGACTAAACATATTTTTAAATAAATAGGCTACTTTTATATGTAAAAGTAACATTCATCATGAAGAAGCGGTTCACTAAACAGTCGATTAACATTCCTGTAAGGAATATTGACGAACGCATATGCATGAATATGACTAAAACATTGCGTCATAGCGTTCTGTTACCCAACAATTTGCGTTGTATCATAGCAGGTCCATCTGGATGTGGCAAAACAAATGTTCTCATAAGCTTAATTGAGAGTGAACATGGATTGAAATTTGAGAATTTATATTTATACAGTAAAACATTGGATCAAGATAAATATAGATATTTGTGTGAAATGTTACGATCGATCAAAGAGATTGGTTACTATACATTCTCTGGTTCGCAAAATGCAATCGATCCAAGCCTTATGAAAAAAAATTCACTAATTGTATTTGATGACGTCGTCAATGATCGTGAAATCAATAAGACAGCAGTGCGTAACATTTTCACACTCGGACGACATCGGAGTCTGGATGTGATTTATCTTATTCAAAGTTACACTAAACTCGACAAGCACCTGATTCGTGATAATTGCAATTTTGTTATCATATTCAGACAAGATGACTTGAATTTGAAACATATTTACAATGATTTCGGTGTGAATGTCGATATGAAGTTTGAACTTTTTCGAGAGCTTTGCTTCGAATGTTGGCGCGAGCCGTTTGGTTTTGTTTGCATTTCTCTTGAGCATGAAGTGAGCTCAGGACGTTATCGCAAAAATTTCGATCAATTTCTAGAGTGAATATTTATATATAAAGAGAAACAAACAATGAAAATATTTATTTTCCATTCGAATGTTTATCGTACAATGACATTTGTCTGAACAAAACGGAAGGAAATATGTCAAATGAGATTGTTTCGAATTTAGTCCGCACGCAAAGCGTTATGAAAAATAAATTTGAAAAAGCGTACACAAATCGACTTGATCATGAGAAGAGTCTGAATCAAAACTTTAAGCCTCTCACAGCATCATCGTCATCGACGTCACCATCAACGCCAATGAATGAATCAAAAGAAACAGTGCAAAGCAGTTCTGATTCTCTTCGAAATCTATCGAAAACAAAAAACAATGCACGACAGTTTCGCTTGGCTACTAAAAGTTATTCAAATCATGCAATTGCCATAAAATCACATCCGTTGCCAACAACAATAACAACGAAACCATATGAAAGCGAAAATGTGGGAAAAAGACAAGAGAATTCAAATTGTTTATATTTAGATGATCCGAATGCACTTTGTGATAGACTTAGATTTCTCCTATCTACGCAGTTTGCAGGCAATGCAATTCGAATAGAGGAGATAAACGCAGTTATTGCGCAGCTGCGTGACCAAGATATACTTGTATAAACATTGCTCGACAGATATTTATAAACAGTACATTGTTTTAGTTTGTGAACAGTGGTCAATTTCGATTATTTTCTGATTTTAAAATGCATATTGTTCAAATTGTCATTATTTTCGAGGTGTTAACCAACTTTAATGTTGAAAGTGCTTTCGCTGCAAGGACTCACGCTAGAAGAACGCAGTCAATGATGCACCCACACAGAGCTGATTTCAATCCTATTTCACGAACCGCAACAGCAACATCTTCGTCATCCTCATCATCCAGAGCATCGCTTGTGAATACAAAAACCATGCCGGAAGTGTCAGCGTTGTCAACTGGATTCAAAGAGGTTGAATTGCGGCCATTTGTTGAAGAAGAAGGAGGGACGTCCCATGTTAGAACGGCATCGCTTCTGCAGGAAGCATTTCAAGCAACAAATAGTGGTGGAAATATTAATCCTGCTGTACATGGTGTACGCGCTCGTGCGAGAAGAATTATGCAGCGACATGGCCTTTCATTTGGAGTTGGGGTAGGAGTTGGTGTTGGCGTTGGTGCTGGAGTCGGCGTCGGTGTCGGAATGAATTGGTATAATCAAACTTCTAAACCATTATCTGAAATAACGACTGTTTCAAATTCAAATTCAAGTTTTTCAAAACCTACACCGGTTGTTCATCATTCTACTACAACTAAAAAATACAATCCTAATGAAATATTGATTAAGATTTGAAATTAAAATTGGAAAAAATCTTCTAAATAAACACTTTTTGATTTCAAACTAAAAAAGCGTTGTCTTTTTATTACAAGAAATTCAAAGTTCATATGCAAATTTATGTATGGCAAACATTGAAAAAAGCTTTAAATTTTTCAGTGATAGTCATATTAGCCAGTTAATTGACTTGCTTGGTGTACGCTGGCTAACAAATGTGTTAGCCAATACTACAAATACATACACACACACAGTGTAAAGTGAACTAAGAAAGAAGCGTCAAAGATATGCGCCGCAAGCTAATCCGAATGAACGAAATGCGGCAGTTCTGCATGCGGAATTGCCGCTCCTCGCACACTTCGATTAGCTTGCGGTGCATGTCTTTGACGTTACCCATTCACTTCGTTTTACTGCGTCGAATATATACACTAACACGTATATCTATGCGTTTCGCAAACTCTGTACACAACGACACTTCGGTCGTATGCATACACATACACAATCGAATGCTGTATGTGAGTGCTGGCTAATGACTGGTGTAGACCAATTTTTTGGTATAAGCCTCGGTCAAGTCAACGCTGGCTAACAGAAAACCATCACTGAAATTTTTCAATAAAAAATTTAAATCAAAAAAAGCATCAGAAGCAACACATTTTTTAAAAGGTATACCATGATGGACCATGATGGACTGTGGTAGACCGTGGTAGACCATGATGGACCATGATGGACCGTGGTAGACCGTGGTAGACCATGATGGATCATGATGGACCATGAGGGACTGTGGTAGACCGTGGTAGACCGTGGTAGACCGTGATGGATCATGATGGACCATGAGGGACTGTGGTAGACCGTGGTAGACCGTGGTAGACCGTGGTAGACCGTGGTAGACCGTGATGGATCATGATGGACCATGAGGGACTGTGGTAGACCGTGGTAGACCGTGGTAGACCGTGGTAGACCGTGGTAGACCATGATGGATCATGATGGACCATGAGGGACTGTGGTAGACCGTGGTAGACCGTGGTAGACCGTGGTAGACCGTGATGGATCATGATGGACCATGAGGGACTGTGGTAGACCGTGGTAGACCGTGGTAGACCGTGGTAGACCGTGATGGATCATGATGGACCATGAGGGACTGTGGTAGACCGTGGTAGACCGTGGTAGACCGTGGTAGACCATGATGGATCATGATGGACCATGAGGGACTGTGGTAGACCGTGGTAGACCGTGGTAGACCGTGGTAGACCGTGGTAGACCGTGGTAGACCGTGGTAGACCGTGATGGATCATGATGGACCATGAGGGACTGTGGTAGACCGTGGTAGACCATGATGGACCATGATGGACCGTGGTAGACCGTGGTAGACCGTGGTAGACCATGATGGATCATGGTAGACTGTGGTATACTATGATGCATCAAGGTTTACTTATTAAATTTCACATGCAAATTTAAACTTAGCACACATTGAGAAAAGCTTTTTTTTTTTTTTTGTTTCATTTAAATCACAAAAGCTATAGTAATAAAACAAAAAGAGAGAAAAATGGAGTTCGATTTAATTTCAATTGTCATCAATCCAAGCTTGCAAACAAGGTCAAATAATAATTGGTTGCAACGAATGTTTCGCGTTTGTTGCATTTTATTTATAATTGCATGTGTTTGTGGAACCTTTATCGGTATTGGAATCGGTATTGGTAAAAGTTTACAAACAACACCAACCATAACAACAATACCAAGCGTGGGTGAAACTAACACAACTACACCGTCCATAGAAACAAACGTGAGTCGAACCACAACGAGTACGATGACACCACCAAGCACAAGAGATCCAAATGGAATCATAACTCCAATATAGTTTTTTTGGCAAATTTTTTGTATTTATTTATTTATTTAAATAAAAAAAAATTATTACCAAAAATAAGACCGATCAACAACGAGCATTTCCATTTTTTCGTGTCCATAAAATGTCACGTATAGTTGATGCAAGGCATATAAGCCGCCGACAAGACTAATTAATTTCGATGCATTGTTAATAATTCGTCCGACACTATGTAGTAATGAAATGATTTTTTTCTTGGGTTGTGACGTTTGTTGAGCTACTTCAGATTTTACACCAAAATCCATCGCTGGTTGAGTTAGTTCAGATTTTATGCTGCTATATCCGTCCTTCATTGATTTCAAAACTTTGTTAAGAAGCGCCAATTTTTTTTTTTGCGGGTTTGATACTTCAATTTCTGGATCTTTTCCGATGTCCTTGAATTGGCCAGAAATTCGATATATTAGGACTTCTTTCGCACCGGATACAGGCAGCTTTAAATTTTTACAAATTTCTCGCAAGTCCTTGACTGTGTATTTTTCGCTGAATTCCTGCATGATGTGTATACGTGTTGTTTGTTTGATTGATCAAAGAAAATTATGTGATTGATCGAAAAAATGAAATAAGGCAACTTCGACGATAAAAATCAAAAACACATAATTTCAAAGTGAGAACAAAAGTGTATTGCTAAGACAACTACACCTTTTGCTCAATTTACATGCATTTCATATGAAAAACGTATGGTATCATACTTTTCCACACGGCATATTTTACATGCTAAAATACCACATCGCACACAAACGTTGCCCATAAGAAATACACAGCAAGCGTAGTCGTTGATGCTGTTGCTGCCGTGTACATTTTTTTGTACGATCGATTCTACATACGATCGTTGCCCATATAAAATATACAGTAAGCAGAAACGCTGCACACTCACACAATCACACAAACTCACTCACTCACTCACTCACTCACTCACTCACTCACTCACTCACTCACTCACTCACTCACTCACTCACTCACTCACTCGCTCACTCACTCACTCGATCCACTCGATCCACTCATGCCCTTGCATGCATGTATATGTAGCTCCACTCAAACGGAGCCCATAAGTAACACATAGCAAGCAGTGTCGATGATACGGATGAGTGGAAATCGTGAGAGAGAGAGAGGGCGATCGTGAGAGAAAGACAGCGATCCTACACACGATCGCTGCCCATATAAAATACACGGTTAACATAACCGCTGCACACTCACACATTCACACATGCACACTCACACATGTTTTGTACATTTCGTCCAAACCAGTTTTTCAATGGGCTCCGCCCCCTGAAAAACCGGTTTGGACGAAATGTACAAAACTATACTACTAATAACAGCACCTTCTGAAAATGGCTTATATTGCAAATTTCGACTGAAAACAGCTGATAACTTAAAATAGGGGTTGAAAACAGCAGATCATAAAAATGGAATCCATTATTTTATTTCGAAAATATCTGCTATTTTCAGCCGCTATTTGAATTTATCAGCTATTTTCAGCCAAAATTTGGCAATTTCAGCAGCTATTCTCAGATGACTGCTATTGTCAGCCGATAGTAATCCCTGGTCTCAACTAAAAAAGCGCGAAATGCAATTCGTAAATTGATGCCAAAATTTCAAACAAACGAAAAAATGTCTTGGGACGGAAAAATCAATTCTATCAAGTGTAAAAAAGGGGTTTTTGGTTTTGAAAAAATGGCTTTACACTAGATAGAATGGACTTTTCAAATTACCCCTCTTGAAATTCTCGGCATAAACCCTCCTTAAATTCTCAGCGTCAGAATGTATGATATTCGTCTTCATCATCATTTGACTCTGGTTGGCTTAATTCATCTTCGTTTGTAGATGTTTTTTGACTTTGATAAAAGGCATTAAGAAGTTTAATTGATTTTATGATATTTCTTCCGTTATCGGATGTGATCGACACAATTTGTGCCAAGCGGACCTGGAAGCGAGTGGAGTTCGAGCGGATTTCGAGCGGAGCAACTCGAGTTTTTTTTCGAGTGGAGCAAACGCTCATATACACATCATATATCGACTAACCTCTTGATCTAAGCACGATGGTAATTTAGTGTGTTTGGTCAATAAGAAATTGATTGAATCAGACGACGTTGAAGGTTCTTTGTCGACATCTTTATTCATTGAAATGTGTCTATCACTAACGGTCAAAATAATTTGATAATCACGAGTTTTCTTTGAGTCTTTGTTCTTAGCTATGTAGATAAAAGTTGCCCAACTCCTCAATACGCACGAGCACATCGGGCATTCATTCTTTTCGAATAATGATTTATAAATGCACCCAGTGCAAAAAACATGACGGCACTTCGTTAATTTAACATCCCGATTTATCAGATCGGGCATTCAATGGAGGCAAATATGTAACCTGATCTGATATTTCGAACGTGAAGTGCTGTTCAAATCATACATGCGCACTGGGATCCGGTAGGATTGACCCTCATCTAAGCACAATTTTTTCAGATTTACCCCAAGGTAAATATTTTAAAAATCACCGATTTTAAAATATTCAGTTTCAATTGATTTTTTGATATCGAAGTCAAAGTGCAGATTGAGCGTCTTTCTTCAAATTAAACGAATGCCACACGCTTGATCAATTTTTTGATATATCGGCGACATAATGTCGCATTCATGAATAAATAGAATCATAAACTGAATTCTTATCCAGTGAATATAAACATGCAAACGAAAGACAAAAGTGTTGATCAAGCGTCTAGCAATCGTTGAATTAAAAGAAAGAGAACGTACCAGACGCTTCATTTATTTTAAATTATTATTATTTTTATTTTTCAAATCAAGCTTATTAAACTACAAAATGTTCTTCCGAACTATGGTATATACATTCGGAGAGCACTAATTAGGCACTAAAAAATTATTCAGGTGAAATTTTGAACAGGTGAGAAAAATTAATTGGACAGGTAAAATCAGGTATTATAAATTGATCTCAGGTTAATGACGGCCACCGCAAGTGCTTAAATCCGGTTTTCGTAAAGCCGGTTCATAAAGCCGGCTTTACGGTCATTAAGCCGGCTTTACAATTCATAAAGCCAGCTTTAAGCACTTGCGGTGGCCGTGAGAATCATATTTGGGAAGCACCAATTGAGCACTAAATTTTGATGTATAAAACATTAATTTTGAATTGAAACTTTTCGAGAAAATAGTTTTTCGGCATTATAGCAGCTGCTATAAAAATTGACGTAGTTGAATGGGGTCGAAAAAATGGAGCACTAATTTTTCTGACTATAGCACTAAATAGCACTAAATGAGCACCAAATATATGATTCAACAGAAGAGTAGTAGCGAATATTTGTCCGGCTGAAAAGTGTGAGATCATTTTGGTGTTAATATTTTTGCTGAAATATCGCAACGAACATATTTTGGAACGGGCGGACATATTGGTTTCGAAACGATACGACACGGATATTAGGTATCAAATATTATTTGAGTCAAATAATATAAATTTCGGTAAGCCATTTTCATTTTTAATATCGATTGAAATTTAGCAACGTACGCATTTTTCATTTTTCGAGTGAATTCAATTGATAATTATAAATCATTAATATATTGAGCATTTGTTGTATTTGAAGGTTAAGATGTATTGTTTTGACTGCAAGCGTACTTCAAATCATCGTTCAGGCAGCTGCCCGGAACCCCAACAAATTACCCGATGTGCATCATGCTCAAAAGTGGCATACACACCAGCTGGACATGCAGCTGCTTGTCCAAACAAAAGTTACGTGTCCGTACCAATTTTCTCCTCCACAAAAGTTTTCGACATGCGAAGCATACTCAAAATTGAATTTTTGCGCATAGACGAGGTGATTTCCATCTGTGATGTCAATCGAAATATTGAAATTGGGGCAGATCCGAAATGGTTATCCACATTGGACGCATTCGTTTCAAAAAGTGGCACTCGATCGATTGAATTCAAGGCGTCGCGCCCAATGAACCGGAACGTAACGATTGTGAACAAAAATGACGAGTCGGTCGTATCATTGGCATTTTTCGCTAAAGTGTTGGTCGTAAACTCTCGATACGAGATAAATGAGAAAGGAATAATTTCATACAATTGTGATGCACAGAATCAAATCGAGCTTCCATCGACATATAAAATAAAAGTCGATAACGATGGTCAAATGTTTAAGATGCGTGTCCACTGGTGGAATTATAAACACGATTTCGATGTTATGACTTTAGTTTTGTAATTTTCTTGCTCTTGACTTGCGCAAATCTCATCATCGTCTTGAAAATTGTGTTTAAAAAGAATCCAAGTCTCTTGTGTTCTAGCGTTTTTATTAGAAAATAAATGGGCTTACATGCGTAAGGCTTACTTTTCTGCACTTTTAACCATCAAGTGAGTTTGTAAAACTTGTTTTAATGTGAAAGTAAACATAGTGAAATTACAAGAAAACATCATCCAATCGGCCTCAAATTTCATTTAGACCATTTTTTGATATCCACATTTTCTGTTGATAACAAAAACATAATAATGTAATATGATTGAGCCAAAATTTGAGACTTTTTGGGAGTTTTATGTTGTTTTCAGAGTATTTTTGTTGAATTTATAGTAAGTTTTGTTATGATTTTTTGTGATTTTTGGCACTTTGCTGTCTTCTTGGTAATAGAATGGATCAAAATATATGAAGAAATGATCAATAAATACCTAGAATATATAGGAATGGTGGTTAAAAATCGAATGAAATCATAATTTTGGTCATTAATATGAAATTTAAAAACATTTATTATGGCCCAAAATCTGATTTTTCAAAAACCTCAGGCCACCAGGGGTTTCAATCTAGGATCAACCTGAATATCGGAAAACGTTCCTCTTTTCATGTACTACAAGGACCGCCCCGGGTTTTTTTTAACCGTTGGTAGATAAAAATCGAACCACCCTAGTGTAGACTATAGTCTAGTGGTATACCATGGGTTAAAACATAAAATACTTGAAAATTCGTATATTTCGTGGTGAGATTTGGACTCCTCGTTTTGTTTTGCCAATTACTTAATTTCAATCACTTTTCTCTTTGCAGAATCAAGATGAC
Organism: Aphidoletes aphidimyza; assembly: GCA_030463065.1. NCBI lineage: Eukaryota > Metazoa > Arthropoda > Insecta > Diptera > Cecidomyiidae > Aphidoletes > Aphidoletes aphidimyza. The sequence goes on along the minus strand of CM059998.1, from coordinate 8,684,228 downwards.
TACAAATCGGGTCTAATTTTTTCTCTAATCATCATAAAGTTTCATTCATCTCAATTTCAAATTCATTCACAACATTCATTGTTTACATTAGAGTTTTTTTTGCATTCACGATTCATCCAATAGCAATTTCACTCAACATATAGTAGATTCACACAACATTTCATTTCAATCAAACTAAATCAAATTATCATATTTTCATTTCATTTTTTTTATTAAACTTAGATTCCGTTTAATTTTTTTTGTATAGATTTAAATTTTAATAATTTCAACTGTAAATATTTTTTTTTGTTTCTTATACTTTACTGTATGCTAAATTCAATGACAAGTCATGCCCGGGAGTATGTATACATACTTACATTATATATAATGTCAAAATAGCAAATGTCAAAATGACTTATGTATTGTCTTAAAGAAACGTCAACCATAATATAATAAATTTAGTACGACAATAGACATCAATCAGATCACATGTTTTACTCATTCATTTAACATTAATTCACCCATAATTCGAAAATCATTTCAAATTAGCGACAATCTAAACAATCTCCTTATGTTAAAAAGAAAGATAGTTTAATTTCAAGTATGCCATGAAATTAATTGACAAATAAGGTTCATTCGATCTCATTACTTCAAATAGAGTAGCCGTACTATATTCTACATTTTTTCTAATAAAAACGGTAGAACACAAGAGACTTGGATTTTTTTTAAACACAATTTTCAAGACGATGATGAGATGTGCTCAAGTCAAGAGCAAGAAAATTACAAAACTAAAGTGCATGAAATGTTTTCACTGGTTCAAATGCAAAAAAATCACAATTCCTACTCTGTGAAAATGCTATGAATTCCATTGTACCGAGTTAGATTGTCACGACGTTAGCGGTGAGGCTGCTAAAGTATAAAAAAAGACAATAGACTAAGGCCCATTCCAAGTGCTTCCCTATAAAATTTATAGGGCCCTATAAAAATTTAAAATCCATATTTTTCTATAAATTTCTGTTCAATTAAATTAGACTACTCATATTTAGGCTAACAAAATCAATGTAGGTGTGATTGCATAGAAATTTTTACTAATTTTCACCTAAATAATGATTTGAATTTTATAGGGCCCTATAAATTTTTTTTTTTCGAATATTTCCATATTAATCACTCTATTTGCTCAACATATTATAGAAACTCAATAATTTAGCGCAATAAGAGTGATAGTACCAATTTTTTTTCACTAAAATTTGAAAAAACTCGAAAAATTAGAAAATTTTGCATTTTTTACTGTCATTCTATCTCGTGAACGGTGACGAATTTTAATTTCATGCCTGAAGCAAAGTTGTAGACCTTGAGCTCAAGAAAAAATCTGTCTCAAGGGTTGAGCCCAAAAATCTCGTTTTTAGGGATCAAACACCCCTCTGCAAATAGTGATATTTGGGGTCATTTTTTACCCCTTGGGAGTGAGTTTTTGGGGTCAACCCCCGAGACAGAATTTTTCTTGAACTCAAGATGTACAACTTTGTCCAGTACATCTAGATCGAAATCGGTACAGTTTAACAGATATAGCTGTACTCATTGTGTCGGTTTTTTTTAAATTTTCCTCCTGAGGGGGCATTTTTGACCATTTTTTTACGGCTGTATCCTGTAAACTGTACCGATTTCGATTTAGATGTCCTCGGCAAAGTTGTAGATCGTGAGTTCAAGAAAAATTTAGTCTCAGGGGTTGACCTCAAAAACTCACTTCCAAGGGGTCAAAAATGAGCCCAAGCATCACTATTTTCAGAGGGGTGTTCAACCCCTTAAAAGGGGATTTTCGGGGTCAACCCCCGAGACACAGACTGATGACGAAACAAATTTTAAAACAAAACCCAACACATGTTTCACATGTATTGATCCTTCATAGAGCAATACAAAAAAAAATGTTGCCAAACACTTGTGTGTAACTCATTGTAATGTGATATCTCTGTATTGATCCTTCATAGAACAGTACATAAAATTTTTTAAAAATCACCAAAATAGTATGCGAGACACATTGACCATAATTTTGTAAAACCTGTTGACCAATAAATTCAGTCAACGAGCCCGAGACACATTGGCCACATTTTTATCTAACCTGTTGACCAATAAATTTAGTCAAATCGGCTAAGACAACTTGGCCATTTTTTAAGTAGACAATTTGATCAATAAATTTGGTCGACTTGTCAGAGAAAACCTGGCCAAAATTTACACTGACCAATTGACCATTAAAATAGGTCATTTTGTTAAATTTGGTCAGACCTGGTGCCCTCAGACCTAGTGGACTCAGACATACCGTCATAGAGCCTTTCTATAATATGTTGAGCAAATAGAGTGATTAATATGGAAATATTCGAAAAAAAAAAAATTTTATAGGGCCCTATAAAATTCAAATCATTATTTAGGTGAAAATTAGTAAAAATTTCTATGCAATCACACCTACATTGATTTTGTTAGCCTAAATATGAGTAGTCTAATTTAATTGAACAGAAATTTATAGAAAAATATGGATTTTAAATTTTTATAGGGCCCTATAAATTTTATAGGGAAGCACTTGGAATGGGCCTAAGTTATTAGTTGTGTACTTTCAAATTGCAAAAATTGTATGTTATTGTTGTTGTAGCTTCATAGCCGTGGTGAAAATAATTTTTTGATAATATCAGTATAGTTCATAGGTCAAAGTACATAAAAAAATGAAGTTGACTGTAATATTCGGTTTTTTATTTATTACGATGTTAATGTTTCATTCGGAAGCATTCATATCAATTAATATTGATCCAGAAGATCTGGATCAAGTGAGTGAGTTTTTTCAATCAATAATTATAAATGAACGAGCGCGAATGATGCCAACGCGAAATACTCGTTCTCGTTTGATGTTGACATTGACAAAAACCGTATAAGGATTAATTCAATTGCTTGGTGTCATGTTTACTTTCTTGGGGGCAAACGTGTTATCATCAACTTTTACATTTGCACCGACACTGGATATACACGGCTATGAAGCTACAACAACAATAACATACCATTTTTGCAGTATGAATGTACACAGTATGGTCAAATGTCAAAAACCTCACGGACTGCAAGTAAGTTTGCATTATTTTGATCATCAGATGTCGTTGGTGGCTTAACACATATGATATTCAGTTTTTTGAAGACGTAATTCGTGATGTAATTTTTTTTTTACAATTTCAGTAAATTTTCAAACGGGTGCCATAGCATTTCCGAATTTAATAGAAATTTTTTATGTTTGCAACAAATGTGGATCTCAAATTTCTATGAGTGAAACATAAAAAAATTGTATCATATCGTACAAAATACCCTAGGGGAATGCCGCTCAAAAAAACTTTACAATTTTGAACAAACTCCGAGATTTCGAATAAACTTTACTATATTTCACAAACTTCAAAAACTTGCGCTAACTCGTCATATATTCTGCGTTTTGAGATCTGTCAAATACTGTCAATGAATGAGAGCGCCACCACATATAGTCACTGTGTTACCGACTTAACGTGAGCTTCGTCATTTGTGCTCAGTCATGTCATCGCACATATTCAAAGAGCTAGCATCATTACAAGGCGAAAAATATCCAAAGTTTTTAGTAAAAATATTAATTAGTGCGGGATATGACAATAAATTATCTTTAAGTCAAATCGACGATGATTCAATTAAAATTATTGAAGATTACATAAACAAAAATGAAAATTTGATAAAAAACACTCCATATGAGAAAAAGAAATCCGATACTACATTTACTTTCCCAATCGGGCACAAGTTGTTAATAAAAAAAATTCCAGACAATTTGATTAAATTAAACAATAAAAAAAAAGAAGAGCGGAAGAAAATCTCATCTTCGGGGAAAAGTGAAATAGACACAAAACAAGAAATACTTACAAGAGTGAACAAATACGCTAAAGACAAACAATTTGATTCCGTTTTCACTGAACAAAACATTGAAAATTTTTCCTTAATAGAAGGAATCGGCTATAAGTGTGTTGTGAAGTGTACAAAATGCACGAAAACTTTTTCTTGTGTATATAAAAGTCGATGGAATATAAGCAACATTACTAATCATTTGAGAACACATGGTGCTAGCAATAGTGGTGAACCGAGTAATATTAATGAAAATACCGGCAATAATAAAATACAGAGAGTCACGAACAACGATTTATCCGAGATCTTAAATGTAAGTTTGTCTTTCACTTGATTCTCATTTGTATTTCAAAATTGATCATTTTCTCAAACTAATTATTTCTTAATTTATCAATTATTTCTATTCATATTTTTTTCATATTTTTTTCATATGTTTTTCCCATCAAATTTGAACATAACCTCAAAATATGGAACACATAGAGTGATCTACACAGTGTCGAATAGATTGGATTGGTAGTATTGGTATTAGTATTGGTAAGAGCAAAATACATCGCAAAATAAAAGGCTAGGTTGAAGCTGTGACGAACGTTTGTGTGTACATTTTAGATGTAAGTTCAACTTCAACTTGATATTCTAAATATCCTTTCAATGAAGCCTTTCATATCACTTTCATTTTTTGTATCATTTCCAACACTAGACATAACCTCAACATGTACGTCGTGGTTTATTTGCTCAAAACACAAAAACGGGTTGTTGTTCCGATGCATTGGATTATGGGATTTCGAACCCATTTGGCGAAATTCCTCAATTATGGTCTGAACCGAAATCAAGTGTTCCATGTATTCTTCAGCCAGCATCGAGTGGATGCAAACGGTGTACCTGATGACGCGTTTAAACCGGATTTCGATAGTTTGTCTTCAAACATCATCTTTCCAGGAAATGGTTTATACGCATGTCGCCTTCTTAATTGCCAATGTAAGTCTATTTATAATAATCCGGATTATCACAATGACTTGAATTTTTTATCCAAATGGCAGCATTTCATTAGTATGTCAGATTTCATCTCAGATTTCATCCATTCGCATCAACGAACAGAAGCTTGACTCGTTTGTTGGATGAAAAACATAGTGAATGTGATGCGTATTCTAGCATTCAAGTGAATTTGAAACCACTAGTCAGTCAAAAAAAATCCAACAATAGACAAAATATCAACATCAAACTAATTTAAATGGCCAATCCAGTAACTAGAGTAACATTTAGGCGTAACATTTAGGCGGGCTGTGAATTTGTGTTTATAACGAGTTCGTTGAATTTTAATTGTAAATCGCTTAAGCTTTCGATTGATCGGTTTTCATCTTCTGTAGTTCGGCCATTTCGATTCTATATTGTTCTGTATTTTGTAGCAATTTATCAGCACGTTACATGAGAATCGAACGGGTTTCGGAAATCGTTTCCATATCCAGTGGATTTTCATCGATTGCCATTACACCAGCCATAATAGAGAAACAGTGGTGTAACACTTTTGGGCAACGTGCAACAATACAGGCAATAGCACAGCGGCTTTGTTTGAATCGCATGCGGCAAACGATTGCCGAATATCCGATTCGGGTGGAAATTCATGTGAATCGTAACAATTTTTCCCTTCGTCACATTAGAAAATCGTAGAAAATTGCTAGGAAAATTGATACAAATATCTGGACAAATATTTTCGATACCTAATTTGGTGGTAGGTTTTGGCTGATCGATGGGGCAAATTGCAATATTGACCCATTTGTGTTGAGCTCATACAAAAACAGACCATTTACACCTCAACACTTGGTAGCTAGCTTGTTAGTAATCTGCTAGCCCGCAGTTATTTATATTGTGTTTGACCCTAGTTTTGACCATTTTCTTTGATCATTCATTCTTCGGCTTTTTAGAAACCATATTTCAATAGACTACATTAACATTTATAAATGATGATTTAGCCTAGAGTGAAACACATTAATTCATTTCAGTTTTATCATCTATTTAATCAACACTATTATTTCATTCTCTCTTTTTCACAGTAAACTACGAAGAAGCTCTTTTATTCATTCGTCATCATAGAAATCAGCCACCAGCGTTATACAATTCAAAACGTTTACGCGAAAAACCCATTCCAAATATGCCTAAAAAGAAGCCACGATTGAATCAAGTACCTGCCTCACCCTTCGTTCCATTGGTACCAAATGTCGTTTCATTGGCAAGTCGAACATCTACTCAAGTACCAATTTCACTAGCAATTTCATTGCCAATAGTGCCTTTGATAGATTCAATGGCGCAAGCTAACGCACATGTCGTTTCAACGACAGCCTTAACACCAATTTCATTGCCATCTGTGCCATCTAGTGTGCCATTGATCGATGTGACGACGCCAGATAACGCAAATATCGTTTCAACATCAGCTTCAACACCAATTACATTGCCATCTGTGCCACCTAGTTTGCCATTGATCGATTTGATCACGCCAGCTAACGCAAATATCGATTCAACACCACCTTCTGTGCAAATTCCATTGCAAACTGTGCCGTTGATCGATTTGATGGGGCCAGATTATACTGATATCGATTCAACACCAGCTACAGCGCCAAATTCATCGCCAACTGTGCCACTGATCGATTTGATGGCACCAGTTAACGCAAATGTCGTTTCGACATCAGCTTCAACACCAATTACATTGCCATCTGTGCCACCTAGTTTGCCATTGATCGATTTGATCACGCCAGCTAACACACATATCGATTCAACACCAGCTACAGCACCAAATTCATCGCCAACTGTACCATTGATCGATTTGATGGCACCAGCTAACGCAAATATCGATTCAACACCAGCTTCTGTGCAAATCCCATTGCAAACTGTGCCGTTGATCGATTTGATGGGGCCAGATTATACTGATAAAGATTCAACACCAGCTACAGCACCAAATTCATCGCCAACTGTGCCATCGATCGATTCGATGGAGACAGATAACACACAGACCAATTCAACATCAATTGGATCCAATTATATGCCAATAGCATCAACCAGCTCTCAAGCACTCATTGAAAGAGATAATGCTTTGCTAAATGTGGGCAAACACTCTTATCCTAGCTCTTATCACACTGTATCAATTCAAGATGTTTTTGTCAGTTCCGTTAAGGATTCCACATCTGAAGCAGCTAGCGAAACCGTTCCCGGAGCTGAGATTTCGGTGAAACAGGAGCCAGTGCCAATTTATCAAATGCCCACCAATCGTATTGGTGAAATTCATGATCTATTAGATGAGCCCGAAATCGTACCGTTGGGCGATGGCTGTACCATGAGCTTTTCTCGATTCGCAATGCCATTAGGCGCAGCTGAAAACGGAATGATAAAACAAGAAAATGACCCTATTTCGGGGGATATTGCGTTCACCACAACGGTAAGCCTTTATAAATAGGATACATTTCATTTTTTCTCAATGAAAACTATATTCTTTTAGTTCACCGTGCAAATCAAAAGACATTATCCACTTTATTTGATTGAGAAATTTGCAAAGAAATTTGTACATTCTGTTTATTGTATGTGTTTTGCTTTTTCAGAGAAATGGACGAGGCTATTTGGTCGGTGGTAAATTATTCGAAATTCCAAATGCTGTTTTGGAGAAATTTAAAGTTTGGAACTCTCCCCCTCATGATCGATCTGCTCACATCGACAAACGTTTTGTGTTGGCATTGTTATTGGTGCTCGTAAAGGAAGAAGACATTTTGAAGTCAGTGATTAGTCAAGATGTCATTAGCTTCATAAACGGTACGTGTTTTATTATGATCTTATTGCTTGATGTTTACCTAGTGTAATTTACCTCTAACTTAAAAATCGTTTCTTGTTTGTTTGTTTGTCGGTACCACGCTAGGTACCACGCATATCTCAAGAAGTGTATTCGAATACATTATAGTGAATAATATATTTTTCGTTCATTTCAGACATGATGCGTATTCGCACACATGATGACAAGCAACGTACAGTGGATGCGAAGGAGTACATCGTTGAATATATACACAAGAAAGGGGCTGAAAAACAATTAAATTGAAACCTAAATTGAAACAATAAACATTGTTTACGTGATTTTTAACTAGGTTACTACGGGAAATTTAATATAATCAGTTTCATCAAGTTTTTTTTGTTTCATCAAACAATGATTGTTGTTTATGTGATTTTTACTAGAATTTTTGTATAGCTTTTTTTATGCGAAAAACGCATTCGAAGTTAGATGCTAGATTAGATTAAGTTTCACCACCAATCTAGACAACAACTAGGTCAACAACTAGGCTAGCAACTAGGCCAACAATAAATTGTTGTCTGAGTGATTTTTTCTAGGATTTTTTCTAGTGATCAGTTGATGAATAATTGTTGTTCCTGTGATTTTTGTATAGTTTATGCGGAAAACCGCGCTCAAAATAATGTGATATGCTAGTTGATATGTTGACTTGACTAGGTTGACGAGTCTGTTGATGAAACAACGTGTGAAACAATGATTGTTGTTCATGTGATTTTTATATAGTTCATGCGGAAAACCGCGCTCAAAATAATGTGATATGCTAGTTGATATGTTGACTTGACTAGGTTGACGAGTCTGTTGGATGAAACAACGTGTGAAACAATGATTGTTGTTCATGTGATTTTTATATAGTTTATGCCAAAGGTTTATGCGGCAAACCGCGCTCGAAATGTGTAACCTAGTAAAATCGAATGTTTCATGATGCTATAGGCCATAAGATAATAAACATTTTTTTTTCCAAATGACTTCGATATAAAACCAAATAAAAGTATTTTTCAGCGTATTTCCATTATTTGACGTTTAAACCAAACACTAACTTGACCTATATAGACATCATTTTAATCACTTTTGATTCGGTTAAGCCTGAAATGAACCAAAGTTCATTCCTCCAAATCGAAATTGAAATCGATTAATTGTTTTTTTTCGAATGACAATTTATTAAATTCATTTATGAATGAACACTGAACAGTTTACAATTGTAAATTGTATGCAATTTCTTTCTTGGGGAACAAATCATTGATTTGGGTGAACTTGTTGGTTCACGTTTGGATCGACATCGTTTTGAATAACGTTTCGTACGTTTGGACCATCAGCGTCCACAAAACGAGGATCTTCAGCGTTTGCCGCATTTGCTGCATTTTGCAATTCCTCAGCTTCGTGAATCTTTGCCAAAAACTTGGAAAAAGAAAAAATATTGACAACCATTTCAATACAAACAGATTCATTATTGTATAGCTCATTAAACTCACGCGTTCGATCTCAGCCCGGTCGAGATAGAGTTTGCCGTGTCCACGTCCAACATTTACGTTGTTACCGAAGTCATTACCTACTGGATCATCCATTTTCTATTCTGCCTATTCTTTCCTCTTATTTTTAATTCCTTTATTGATTTTCTTGTATAGTTTATGGCTTCTCAGCTTCTTTTGGAAACACAAAGACGCAATAATACCAAAATGTATGTTCAGTAACGGAAAGTTAAGCGGGAACTGTCAAAAATGACAACATTTAGTTTTGTCTATAGAGTCTGTTAATGGCTCAATCTCTTTCAATCTAATACTACATTCCTTGCTAGCTTCAATACATTGATAGGTACAGCATCAAAATCAATTTAGAATGAATGTCACCTTTGTATCCATTTTATTAGCCATTTCATAACAGCATAGTATAATAATGGCTGAATTCAACAAAAATTCATCACCAATTTGCTGAATTTTGAGCAAAATCTAGAGCAAAATCCAATCGTGGTTGTCTTTTTTATTCAATTTTATTATTATAATCTCTTATTTATCTGCTCAGATTGTTTCAAACATTTTCTTTCGTTCAACATTTATTATAAATTTTCATTTGTTTCAAAACATTTTAAAAGCGATCTCTTCACTTTGGCTAAATCATTTTGTGGAACTAAGATATTTTTATCGGAGCAAAAAGAATCATCATTCGTATAAGTGGCCAAATAATTTTTGATGTGAATGAAATAATGAATGTATTCCTTCTTTGCTTCCAGAATTCCTTCGTTGCTACAGGAATACCATGTGGATAGTACTTCCACATCAGCCGATGCCAAAGCGACATCTTTGGTATACGGTTTTGGTTTTTTTATATCATTTTCGTTATCTCTATTATCATTCCTGACATTCCTAAATGCCATAACAAGTCCCACAATACAATTGCTAAGAACATTATCTTCGGAATCAGGCACGTTATTGTTCTGTTTAAAAAAACACCAGCTTCCTATAAGACAGAAAAAAATTAATAGAAATTGGAGTTGAAGAAACCCAAAGAAATCCAAGAATAAAACTCTAGATAAAACTTTGAAGATATAATGAGATCAATGTACCTATCGCAATTTCATTTAATTTAAACATCACTTCATCGTTCGCGTCTTTTCGTTTTCGTTTTACATTTTGGGTTCTCTGTGACGCATCCTGAACGCGTTTACAGCGATCGGAACTTAGTTTGTATTTTGCATCCGATAAAGTCCATATTAATTCAGATTTTGCAACTGTTTTCATTGTTCCATCTTCTTGCACCATATCAATGAATTTACTCCTTGACGAACTACCAAAATGGACATCTTCCAAATCATCATCATCATCTTCTTCTTCTTCAAACTCAACGTTAATGTTCGTTTGAAGCAGTTCACATTTCATAATATCAGAAGAAGATATTTCCATGCCAAGATTCGAAGCCATTTTGAGCCCATCAATGTGAGCTCTTTGAATGTCACAAAGTATTTCTTCGTCCGTTGGTAGTTCCACTGGTGGATTCCCTTCAAAAATCTTGTTACTCCTTGGGAATGAAATATTTCCATTTCTCAATCTCGACAAGACAATTTCATTCATCAAATCCACTCTCGACACCAAATGAAGTAGCTCGTATAGATTGAAATTAATTTTCGTAAAGTTCGCAGTACCCATTGATCGCAACTGCCTGAATTGATGTTCGCATGGTTGGCTCGAGAACAGGCTTGGAATAAATAGCTCTGGCTTTGAACTATTTCGAAGATTTCGTATCAACTGAATCAATCCATGGGCATTTATTTCAATACATGCATAAGCATTGGCTGATATGAAATTTTGGTCAGTTGTATATATATTTTCTGGTCTTTTCAACCATTTTCGCCAAGCACGCAAAAAATATACGGCCTTCCATATACGATATACACGTTCACGAGGTTGTAAATCTTTATCTAGGAAGCTCGTTGTGACCATTTCACACATTTTCAAATATTCGACGGTCGCTTCAGAATCAAAGATTTGATGCTCTAGAGATTGCACCACACGCGGCCGCATAACTTTCTCCAGTGAGCCGAAATTCTGTCGATCCTCTGGGCATATATCAGTGTACACGAGCCCATGAGTTTCTTTCGGGACCGAATTCAACAACATTTTAATATGTGTGACAGAAACCAGCTTCTGCCCCATCGGTAGCACTTTAGATGGCTTCAGCATGCAGTTGCGCAATTTGGTCCCGACGTGTACTGTATCTTGTATACAGGCTGTAAACTCGCATTTATGAAAAAAATTATTCAAACTCTCTTGGGTTAGTTCAAATGAATTGAGAGACGTTTTTGAACGCATGCTGGATAGTAGACGACTATCGCCATCAGCCGAAATTCCTATGATATCAATTCCATGTCTAAAAAACCGAATGAACAAACAATCAGTTGCGAGGAAAAACAATTCGTTCGATTAAAAACCGGATGGAAGAAAATTGCTTACTTTTTCAACTCATTTGCTATGTAAGCCCATCGATTAACTACATCCGTTGATTTAAATTTATTATCCGTGCCAAAAATCTGAAGAATAAAAGGCGGAGCATTGGGTTTGAGTGGTTGTGCGATGATCAAATAAACTAATGAAGCGAGTGGAACCTCCATGAATTGTCTAATCGCTTCCTCTGATTCAGCCATAAACGAGTATGTTTTTGGACATCCGTTTGTTGAATCAAGTGGTAGGACTAAACCGACAAGTTGGTTTGAAATTGTGTCACATACAACTTTTTTCACGATTCCAGAGGCATCTTCGGAGAGGAAAACTGATTTCGGGCCTCCGATGTGTTCTAAATAATCACTTAGCTCCTTCGACCTCAATTGACCTTCAATTATTTTTTGTTTATGCTTTTGGAGATTATGTCCTAAATATAGAAACAGATTATGTTGTGAGATATCGATTGGAATAGCATCAATATTGAAAATTTCAAATGGTCATATCAGCTGTTCATATCATACAAGTACTCACGAATAGTGGAAACTTTTGGCAATGGTAGATTTGCAGCGAGTACTTCATATGCAGCGGCTCCACTCATCATATACATATACATTGAAAAATTGGTCAACACCTCTGAATATCTATGAGCGGCCGGAACTTTGTTTGCATTATGTAGAGCTGATGAAACTAGCTCCTTAAGAATTCTTGAGAACGCCGAATTTTCCAATTGAAATGATTCTGGATCAGATGAAATCATATTCTGTGGTATTTTCAATACCATCATACGATGTGCTGGCAGAAAATTGAATGAAGATTGCTGTTGGTATAATTTTTTGTGACATTGTGGCATACTTTCGAATGAATTTCGGAGATCTGCGTTCAAATATTTCTCCATTTCATCTATCGAATTCTGGTCGATGTTTTTCAAAGTTATTCTATTGTCGAAACCACACTTTGTAAGAAAATATTGCAGGCATTTGCATAATTGTAGATTTTTGAACAACGTGTTAGACTCATGAGTTGACTAAAAAACATTTGATTAGAAAGGAGTACGGGAAATATTTTAAAATATGTTTGGATTTGGATTTACTTCAACGAAAATTCAATGTTTTGTATATAAATTTGTTCGACGAAATGATGAAAATGAAATCAAATCAAATCAATTTCTCTTTAAACCTTCGAAAATTGTAGCATTTTCATTAAAAGCAACTAGTTAAACATTTGTTGATTTATAATGTTCTACATAACGATGTATATAATACGACTTCAAATCGATAAAAAAAACAGAACACACATTGACAAAAAATGGTTTTAATTTTATGAAGTGTAATTTTCGTCAAGATTGATTTGAAAAAATATATAAATTAACATAAAAAAAATTGCAATATTTATTATTACCATTCTATATTCGACTTTAAACTGATGTCTAGACTGATGTACATTGCTATCTGTGAATCGGTAACAAAACACCGATATTTGACGTCATGCATTTGACATTATTCTGTCTAACTCGTTTAACTCACGTTAACTTGTTAAACTCATACAAACTCGAATGGTATGTTTGAACTTCATCGAAACGTCAAAACTCGTGATTGTCAACACGAGCGGCATGCCCCTAGAAAATACCAAAATGGCTGCGTACTTTGGTATTGTTACAATTTTCACTACAAGCGTCTTGACAATCTGACTTGGTACAATGGAATTCATAGCATTGGATATAGCGCCAGAGCTCCATGATCGAGATGGGGATCCAGTGCTAGAATGTCCTCGTTGGCTCATAGTTTCTTTTCCACTTCGAGTTCCGATACCGATATTTGAGATTCTGATCTGGATCTGTCTCTATTCAGTTTAATTTTCAATGAGTTTATCGGCTTCACAAATTTGGTTATTATTGTCGATGTTCGATCCAAAATCAAGTGCTAGAAAATCAATTGAAATTAATTAAAGAACTAAAAAAATAAATAGAGCTTGTTGAGCTTACCTGTTGCTGTTGTTTTTCACTCTCACTCTGTTTTTCTTTTCTTGCCATCACAGAGAAAAATATGTTGGTAAATATATATGGTTTGGTGGTATTTCTAACGTCAAAATAATTTTAATGCATTAAATTTACCACTTTTGTACATACATTTTACCGAAGCATCATCAATTCGCATATATTTTGAGAAATCGATGATGATAGGTTGAGAAACAGATGGCGGTGCTATGAAAATGGTTGCTATTGGTAAAATTGATGTGTAAAAGTGGTAAATTGAATGTATTAAAATCATGACCGTGTTTGTACAGACATTTAAACTTCAATTCTTTTCAAATGAATATATATAAAGTAAAGGGGTCACTAAATTCGAAAATTTGAGACGTTCTTCAAATTTCTACAGTTTTTCAAAATGAATGAATATGATATGAAAATAAAAAATCCGAACGCTACTAGATTGCAATTGTTTTTATTGCGAATATTAATAGTATAGAAATGAATGAATGAATGAATGAATGAATGAATGAATGAATGAATGAAATCACATGCGGGGGGGCAATGGATTCCATATATCACTTGTTGTTGATCTTAAAATTACAGTTGTCATGACATGAGCTTCTGTTGTTGTTGTTGGTGTTAATTGGATTTCTGTTGAGACTAGGGGCATGGGCAGCGTTGAGCTTGCTTCTCTTCTTCTTCACTGGTATGCAGATAGTTTACCCCCATGTACACCATGAAAAATAGCACTTACAGCAAAATTACACAAAAACACCATCGAATAAATCGGCCGTATCTTATCTCACTCCTAACTGTTATGGATACGGATTCGAAATTAATATTATTTAAATCTAGCTCTAGCTCCATCTTATTTTTCTTAGGCTTAGGAAAAAAATGGAAACTTTTTTTTCAATGTTTCCTTTATATGCACCCCCAAGAATTTGATAAAAAAAAAAGAACACAATGTTCTAATCGCGTATTTAAGACTGTAATATGCACATTGAGCATGTGTTAGTAGCTTACAGAAGAATAGAAGATACTAACCATTGATGCGACAAATTTTATCACCTGATTCTGAATCCATTTTCATCGTGAGCACACTGCAAAAAATCGTAGTAGATTTGTATATACACTAGAGTGGTAGGCATTTCGACTTTTGTTGAATTTCAATCGGCATGATGCATTTTCTATGGAGGTTAGGTATAAAAATTACCCCTGTAAATTTTCAGACTGATCGGAGCACGTTTGATGGTGCCTCATCGGACCTAAAGGTACTTGACTCCAGGAATTGCTGATTTTGGCCAAAATTCCCATTTTTAGTCAATTTTAGAGCCATATAAACTTGCTTTATGTTGATATCTTTGGGGGATTTTGACTTTATGTCTCAAATATAGTGTTATACCTTTGATTCATACTTTGGAGTCAAGAAAATAATGGATTTTCACTCAGAATACGACCAAAAATGCAAACAAAGGGCCACAAATAGAAAAAAAACACAATTTTGTCATATTTGAGCTCTTTTTTGTATGGAGTAATTGTCTTCAAACTTTCTCAGAGTTATTTTTTTACTTAACTCATGAGTTATGTAGAGTTTTGGAGTAATTGGTACTCTTTGTCGTGTACCTCTAGTGCAAAAAATCTCAAAAATCGGCGATCTGAGGCGAAAATTCTCGTTTTTTGGCTCAAAGTGCAGAATGAAAGCACATTTTACAATTCTCGATGACATTTCCTGTTGATTTGGTTCAAATTAATCCGGTTTGATGTCCATATGATAGTTCTACGATGAATATTTCGGTAGTTATAGGCGCACAAAGTAGTGTTTCTCTCGAATATGCGCGAATGGCCGACTTAATGTCATATAGCCCGCAATAAGAGCGGCCAAACCATTTTAGAAAGACTTGCATTCGACTTTGCATTTTGTTTTGAATTTCATAAAATGTTGAATGGTGCACAATCAAAAGTGTCGGCTTGTACTCGAAATTATTAAAACGTGGCCATTTTGTCTCCTTAATTCGATAGAGATCGTTGTTGTTTTGAACCACAGCGTTTAGTAGAATGCCATGTTTCTCAAGAAAGCATCTGCTTAACGGACGTAATGTACCATTTTCAATATCATTTTTAAAAGAATATCCAGCCAAATTCATTGATGATAAATCCAAGTTATTTCAAGCTCTGTCTACAACATTATTTTAATGCTATTGCTGGTTTTGGATCCCATATTTCAAGAGATGGCATATCCCAATAAACATTGTGTAACGCTTTTTTTGCCCAGAGTAGGCTTCAATTTTGGGTCGATTCAGGCAATCAGTTTGGCCTTAATTATGCCCGAAAAATAATGCCCAAAGTAGGCTTTGAGTTTGGGTCTATTTATGCAAACAGTTTTATCTTAAATAGGCCTGAAAAATAATGGCCAAAATAGGTTTCGATTTTGCGTTCATTTAGGCAAACCGTTTTGCCTAAAAAGTGCCTAAGAATTATTGCCAAAAATTGGTGTCGATTTCAGGTCAATTTAGGCAAACCGTTTGACCTTAATCAGGCGCTCGATCATCTGAACCGATTCAAAATGAACTGAAATAATTCAATGAATTTCTCAAAAATCAACGTTTTTTTATGTTCAATTAATATAACAATTTTTTATTAAGAATTTTATCGGGAAATTTATAGTCATTATCGGAGAATCGGACACATTTTCGCACAAAATCACCTAGGCTTCGCCGAAACCACTTCGGTTAGTTTTCAATAATATCTATGTTCTAAGCTTACACTAGTGTTATGTTTGCTATTCGGTATTGGCTAGTTTATAGTTTTTCCATTTTCCATTTCGTATTCCATTTTCGCTTTATACAATTGTATGGCTGAATCTTTAACAAATCGTCGAAACGGGTTTCCGTTATGTATATACATCACACAAAAACACACTATTTTAGACATATAAATATTTAGTTTCCGTTGCAAGTGAAATTCGATTTCGTGAGGAGGTTTTCAAGCGATTGTGAGCACTGACGCTTCTCTCAACATCTGCAGGGTGAGGCATACAGACCTCAGTTCGATCAAAAACGGTCACCAATTCTTTATGATCGTTCGATTTCGAGAGAGCTTTGATTATTTCACGAACACTTCCGCCACATTTATCTGCAATCTTTTGATATATACTTCATCGTATTGCAATTGCAAATTTGTGAGATTAAGGTCGGAACCAAACATCGTATGAATTTCGCGTGAATTAGCACTCTTTTCGAATTGTTCGAGTGGTTTGATAAGTTCATAGATCAATTGATTAAGCCATCACTTTCAAAGTGCTCAAAAAGACGAAGTATAATGGAATCAATGATGTCGCTGGGAATTGAATCATTCATTATTTCATGGCTGTTAGTCATAAATTGTAAAGAAATGATGTCTGATATACAACATGCAAAAATTTGAATATTAAATGTGCATTTAGTGGTTTTTTTGGCTAAATTTGTCAACAACCGACTTTTTGATTAAGAGTTGCACTTTTCAGTTAAGAACTACCGATTTCCGCATGAACTACCCCTTATTTCCTGACTTGTACTAAAATAAAACGCGTTCGGTGCGTTGCTGAAATTGTGTTTTTTTACATTCTCATTGGCTATCGAAAACACATCGCAACGCACCGAACAGTGCACTAATGTACTGAAAAATTGTTTACAAAATTCAAATAACTTTTTTTTCGGCACAAATTTTGTATTTTGCATTTTGCTTTTCACTTGTCACTCGATTTTTACCTCGTTCAGAGGTTTTTTATTTGATTCTGAGTTATTCTGAAAATGATTAAATTATTTATTATTGATTGTGTAATAAAAAAAATATCTAGGAAAATATATAAAACCAAAAACATACTTGCAACCACAATTTTCAAATTTAGCATAATATTTCCACAAATCTTCTGATGCAAAATTAACGGCTTTGGCAGAATTAAACCCTGTATTAAAACCATCGTGGTATGCGCCCTCCCAAGTGATTACAAACTGACCAGCACGATGAATAGCTTAAAATTTGATAAAAAAACAAAAACCAAAAAAACTTTTAAGAAAATACGTTTTTTAAACAAGTCGAACATTTTTTGTAGTGGGTGAAGTCTGTAAGTTGATTCTTCTCGCGGCGCTGTCAATTTGAAATTTGGGTGTTTTAGGGCTGATTTTCATAAAACTTCACTCAAAATGTCCTTAAAGAAGTCAATAAAACTTCATTTTTTTGCCTACGTATGGTTTAAAAATGTTTTTCCGAAAAAAACTACGTAGGATTTAATGATTTTTTGTACGTCACTTAAAACAATTTGAATTTTTTTTGTACCCAAACCGGAATAGTGCCCAAAAATGTCGCAGAATTGTCGATATTCCGTAGTAAACATGTCCCAAAAGTCATTCGAAATGTTATCCAACTTGTTTATACAACATTATTTTGACTTATAGAATTGATATAGAGCCAAAATTTGATCTAGTATGATCTAGTGACCGAAAGTGCTCAATTTGTTGAGAATGATCGATTCAATCCAAAAATAATAAAGCCAAAAAATGGCGTCAATTTTTTGTATTTCTATGAAAATCAGCCCCAAAACACCCAAAGAACATACTATCACGTTGGACCGTCACTGAGTCTCAGTGGAAATGAGATTTCAAATTACATAGAAACGAAGTGACAGTCCAAAAATGATATAACTTTGAAAGACTGTTATTTCAAATTGACAGCGCCGCGAGAGGAATCAACTTACAGCAGTGTTGCAGTATGTACTGTTCATTTCTGATGGACTTGTACATCGAACAATGTACCATGAAAAATGTACAATGCGCCGCTTAAGTGTGTGCAAAACACGAACGCAACGACAGTAAGAATGTATTAGTGACGCAACACATTGCTTACCGTAGACACAGCATATGTTGCATGCGCATTAGTGTGCATGGAATAAATGGCCCACAGAAAATAATAAGGTTACGTTTTTCTCAACTGACAGTTGAAATTCGGTGAATTCCAACTTTTTTTGTATGACGGTTGGAAGAATTCCGGAATTCAACAAATTCTGGAATTCAACATTCTGGAATTCAACAAATTCAAAAAAGTTGAAATTTGTCCAACCGACATACAAAAAAAGTTGAAATTCACCGAATTTCAACTGTCAGTTGAGAAAAACGTAACCTCATTATTTTCTGTGCATTCCATCGCATCACTGACTTACAGACTTCACCCACTACAAAAAATGTTCGTATTGAAGTGTACTACAAGGTACCCCTACACCAATTTTGATACCACGTTTAAAAAAACAATCGATGCACCCTACCGTATATATAGAATTCCATTTGTTTCCAAACATTCCGCGGGGTTATCATACCACATTTATGACGTTAAGGTTGATTGCAGTCTGTTCCGGGAAATGCAAGTCTCGCTAATGCTTCCACCTGAATTCCTCCGGGATTCCATAACATACTTTAGCAGCTCCGTAGTGGTTATAGCTGACTGAATTTAATTTTTCTTTCTTCCACATACAAGGCAAAGCTCGATCCATTCACACCAATATATAAATAACTTGTGTGACTTCCTTCCATCCATTTCGATCGATTCATTTTGTGGGTCAGCGATTCTTCCTTTGTAAAATTGTTCAAATTCCAGTGCTTGACATCATTCGGAAAGAACGAACCATTGATATTTTTAGCGTATAATAGTTTTGGCAATGTCGTAGATTTCCGCGGATAACACTGCTTCTTCAACATGGTACAGAATGATGTGATCATTTCATCGCCAGGTAAACTTTTCTCCTGCTGCCCCTCTCTTTCACCGGCCATCCGCTTAAATTCGGTGATGTTGACGTAATTCCATTTTTCGGTTCACCATCACTTCGTAATTTGTTAATATATTTAGAAAATGAATGGAATTTATCCCAAGTTGGTTGAAGAGCAATTGCCTTTGACATCATTATTGAACTTTTTTGATATTAATTAATTTTGTTCACTAAAATATTTTTATTTCGTGTTTTAAAACAATTTTTTTATACATACAATAAATTAAAAACACGCATATCTTTTCATACATATAGATATATACGTTTATACGAGTTTATATATTTATATATTATATTTCTATAATATAGATTTGACGCATCAAAACGAACTGAGTGATAGCGTCAACTGCATGCGCCGCAAGCTAAACGAAGTATGTGGTATGCGGCAGTTTCTGCATGCGGAATTGCGCATATAACAGAGTTCGTTCAGCTTACGGCGCATGCGGTTGACGCTATCACTCAGTTCATTTTGATGCGTCAAATCTATAATAGAAATATAATATATAAATATATAAACGTATATATCTATAAGAATCGCAAACTCTGTTTTCAACTGTCTCAACAAAGATAAATGCATTCAAATATGACACTATACAAGTTGACATATGCATATGTAAATATGTATTGTTATTTACAATGTATGTATTGTGCAACCTTATACAAATTGCTAATAATCAAATTTTCGAGGCGAATGACGTCGGTCCGAATGATGCCCAAATCTTTGTTGGTTGCATCAATTTTTTTCCCAACGAAGTCGATTTCTGTCTTCAGACTATCGATTCTTTCACACAATTTCGCGCAACTGCGTGACCTAGATATACTAGTACACGTGTATAAACATTGCTCGAATGATATTTATAGACAGTATATCATTTTATTTTACGAAAAGTGGACCATTTCGCTTGTATATTCTTATTTTGGAATTGTTAACGGAATTCCAAGTTGAAAGTGCTTTTTCGGTGAAAACTCAAGCAAAAAGAACTCAGTCAATGATACACGCACGTGGAACTGATTTCATTCGTAATTCAGGAAGATCATCACTCATCTTCATCCGCAACTTCATCTAGATCTTCGATTGCGAGTGTAAAAACCATCCCACAAGCGGAAGCTGGCTTTAAAGAGGTCGAATTACGATTTTTGGTGGAAGAAGGAACGGGAATGTCACACGTGAGAGCTGCTTCTCTTCTTCACGAAACATTTGAAGGAACACATAGCGGTGCAAATTTTGATCCTGCTGTACATGGTGTACGCCCTCGGGCAAGAAGAATTATGCAGCGACATGGCCTTCCATTTGGAGTTGGTGTTGGCGTTGATAAAAATGCATAATTTTACATCTTTTACCACCAAAACTGCTGGTAAAAATGCACTTTACACCCAAACACATTTGATTTTACCTACTTTATTTTATGAATTGATTCCATTCATAGAAATGGATTGAAATATCCAATTTCAAACTTTCAATAATTTGTTTCTTCGATTTCTCGTGATTCAAAATAGCAGATTTGGAATGAAACCAAATAGAAGTGTGCACGGGTCCAGGCACAATAGGTATGAAGCATTCGTTCCTTTGAAAACTCATTGTGTACAGTCTGGACACAAAATGTGCACAATAAATACACTTTAATTCATGAAAAATAATACACAACTGTGCACAAGTTGTGTCTGATACGTGCATATCTATGAATGGTGTACTTTCTACTTATTGGATGTGCACGTAAGATGTGCAAATTAAGACTCTTTGTGCAAAGTAAGTAATGCAAATGCATGCACGCGCTTCATACAAAAACTTGATGCATTTTGCGCATTGGGGATTCCTTTTATTTTGGCTGTTTCAATCTATTGAATGGTTTGAACTCATTCAAAAATTGAATTAAATGTGTATTTTTTTTATTCTAGGACTCTTGAAATTCGAACATGTTCGTGTTCGTTCGGATTTAATCGAACACGAACCGAACGAACAAAACCGAACACGTTCGGTGCGCAACCCTACACACAAAGAAGAAATTGAGTACCCTTAAGGTTAGAGTAATCGGCTCGTTCACTCTGTTTTTTTTTTATTCCGTTTACTCCAATGTCATTGTAATAAAACACATTTCTCCTTTTCGGTTCATAACTTCTCCTTAAGTTCTTAACACACAACAACATTCACTGAGCGCGCATCTCAGATCGGTGTAGGCTATGCAAATGTGTGAGTAATATGTATCACAGCACTGAAATCAGAGTAAAGGAAATAGAGAAAGGAGTAAACTTGCCGATTACTCTAACATTAGGAGTAGTGTTACTCAAATTCTTCTTTGTGTGTAATATCGTTGCATACCATACAACAGCAACATTAATAAGCGAAACAATAACAACAACAACAACGCATGATTTTTTTGAAAAAATGTCATGATTTTATAGATTCATTTGTAGCATTCAAATTTCAATAAAAATGAAAAAATGATCGTTTTATAACCACCACTTCGCCTTGAAAATACGTAACATAGAATTCATATATCGAATGCAGTCCACCAACCAATCCAATAATTGCAGGAAGCCTTGGCAAAACTCCTCCAAGCCATTTTGAACCAGTTTGCACCCAATTTTCAAATCGGTTAACTTCCATCCTGCTTGTTGCAATTCGCAGTAAATTATTTAATGGTACAATTTCCATTTTATCGGTTTGATCTGTGGGTGTTTTACTGTTCGTTCTTTTTTGCTTGTTCGATTTGATTTCCCAGTTGTTGTTGACTTTTTGTCATGATCTTCAAAATTATATTCTTTTCCCCTGCGTAATTTCATTTTAATGTTTAAAATACAATTATTCAAAGACATGTTGATCATAGAATGAAAACTGAAAATTGATTGCCTTATGTGTATTTTTCAATATAAAATAATAGTATTTATAATTATTTGGTGTTTGTTTTTTGAAATGAAATTCAAAAGCTTTAATAATTTTTTGAAATGTGAAAAAACTCACTCAGTCACTCGATTCACTCATGCCCTTGCATACATGCATATGTGATAAATGAACGGCTCTGCTCAAACGGAGCCCATAAGAAGCAGACACGCTGCTTGCCGTTGTTCACATATATATGTAACCCATATACGGCTTTTTTTTAAGCCCCTCCCCCCGAAAAAACGGTTTGGATGAAATGTACAAAACTATAATACTATTGTCGTCTAATGTTTACACTAAACAAGCAATTATTTAATATATATTTAAAAAAGTTTTAAAAAATTAACATTTCAGACGAAAATAATTAATTGAAGCATACTTTTAACATTTTGAAATTGAATATTGATCCAAATCGGCCAACGTTTTAAAACTTAATCGTTGAACGATTAGATTTCGAATCATTCAACAATTCACATTCACCGACGATTCACCCCCGATTTGTTGGCCAATTGTAATCGGTACCGACGAGTATTTAACGATATTAATTTTTTAAGACATTTTTCGTCTTATTTTTGTAACAAATTTTTATCTGTGCAAGGAAAAATTGTCAAAAAAAGTTAAAGTCGACTTTACAGATTAAAGTCGACTTTAATTTTTATAGTCCGAGCACTTTGAGCCGGCATAAACGACTGTAAATTAAACTAAAATGAAAAGAAAAAGAGACACAATTAATTTTATATGATGCAATTATAGAAAGAAAAAGCTAATTGAAAAATGTCAGCCAATAAAAAGCAAAAATCAAAAATGGTAAATTCTTTAAGAAGCTATATGAACAAATTTGATTTAAAACTGTATACATGAAATATCTAAAAATACAAAATTATTGGTTTGGATAACAATTGTTGGAGATTTTTTTTTTCAAAAATGTCTAAAAATCTAAATAGTCGTAAATAGCAAATGCACTCAGACAGCGTCCAAGGAGGGGGCAAAATGTTGAATAAGATCTCTTGTCAGAAGTTATGTAACTGATGCGTCTATTTAATGAAATGTATCAAAAATAATTTTAAATGGATAAATGAAAAAATGATTTAATAAGTACGATCGTTCAATCAGATAAGCCATTTCCCTAGCATCTATAGCTAATAAGCTTACAAGCATCTGATTAGCCATTAGTTCTGACCACTAAGGTGTTATTTCCCAGGACACGATTGGGTCACGATTGTAATCGTTGACGATTTGTGCCCTTATATAATCGTACAAAAAAATGGTAAAAACAATCGTTCACGATTCCAATCGTGTCCTGGGAAATAACACCTTTAGCTAGTTATTGACTGGTTGTATATTTTAATTTTAGTTTTTAAGGATCAATTGAGCAAGATATTTTGCAAATTCTGCCGTTATTGTGCATGTCCGCACTTCTCGGTTTGTGTATGGAACAGAACTCAAACAATCTTTTACCATAGAATCACTGTCAGAATGACAGAATCCAATTATTACATGACCTTTATTTTTAATCAGTTTTTTGCTATATTACAAATTTTCAAATGCAAATTCCTGTCCATTTTCCTTAAGGCAGGAGAAAAGTCGTATATTGTGTCGTAAAATGTTTTTTCCAAACTCCTTTTCTCGATTATTTACCCAGTTGTTACCACTTTTTTCTCCGTGGCATCCACGAAATGCGACTGAAAAAAACCACCGCACAAAACCATCTTCGATATTTTGTTTATGCTCACTTAAATTTATTCCTTACATTTTTCATTCACTTGGTTTTAATTCACTTTGATTAGATTTTATTAAACTTCTCATTCACTGTGTTTTCACCATAAATTAAATTATATGAAATGACGGGAAGAATAAAAGCACATGTATTCAGCTCCCAACGCACGACGAGACAAAATACAAAAAATTGTCGTTTGTGTTGCTCTAGACTGGTTATTTTTTTCAACATATGATGAAACCTGCGAGTATAATATTTTTTTTGTGTGACACTTTTCGAGACAAAAATTTTGACACCAAAACCAATTCGATCCGATGTCGGGATCCCGTGCTGGATTCAGTTGAAGTTTGACAGGTCGAAAATCAAGAATTTTTTACTTTTTTTCCACTTTTGCTTGGTTTCACCTGATTTTATCAAATCTTTTTTACCATTTCCCCGACATCGCATCGAATTGGTTTTGGTGTCAAAATGTTTATCTCGAAAAGTGTCACACAAAAAAATATTATACCCGCAGGGAAAAATTTCATCATATGTTGAAAAAAATAACCAGTCTGTTGCACTGTATTAGCCTATGCATAAGCTATACCATCATTTTTTTGTATCCTCTCTGTTCTATTCGCTGTGTGTTAATCTATTCGCATACCGATGGTATTTCGCCGGCATCGTATTCGTCCTGGTCAAATTGCATTCACAATTATCGCTGGGAGTACCGGGCACACATCGATTGCATTTCGGCGTCTTTGTATCCGTCCCGGCCGAATAGGATTTCCAACTACTATTGGCATGCAGTTTGTGTCATTTGAAAGGTATTCAAGTCCGCTTGACGTTTTACAAACAATGCACAAAATGTATCTTCATGCCAAAAAATCATGGAATATGAACAGTTGTGAAAATGTACGAAATTCTTAGAAAATCGAAATTTGATATGAATATATATCGAGAAAGTAGTCTCACATCGCAAAATGTATTTTGTCGCACAATGTTTTGTGTTGAAAATTAGTCATATTGCAGTATTCATTTCATTCTCTCTTCAAGTCAGGATTACGAATGTAATTCAATTTATTTGATTTTTTTTTGTTTTATTTTCATCAGTGATACGAATCGATAGACATCAATAGACAATACGATAGACATCAATTGTATATTCATGTATATGGACAATATACCAAATACTGTGTGCGTGTGAACGGACTGTATGCTTGTGAGTGCTCACTGACAGCGCTGCTTGCGTATGTGTTAGTCAAAAGAACCATTGTACATTTTTGGTTGTCTATCATTGTATATACATTGGCTGTATAATATACAGTCTATCTCGCATCACTGATTTTTATATGTTTCGTCGTTTTTGGTGTAATCATGGTTCATCTTTTTTCATCGTTTATCATTCATCGTTATCTATCTTGGACAATTCGAAATAATCCCAAGATAACCCACTATTAACTGAAAATTAGAAACAAATGTGTCGGAAAAATTATTCAGATTATCGGATGTATTTGAATATAAATTTATTTTAAAAACGTTCATTAATTTTAGCTAAGTTCAAAAATGTATATTTATTTATTTGTCTTTAAAATTTTATTTTATATGTCTTTCGTATTGTCCAAATGTTAATTTTGATGAGGTGGTGGTGTTTTACATTAATTATTTTCAGCTTTCAGAGCGAATGTTGAATAGAAAAAAATTGTGAACTCATTCCAAAATGGCGTCATTTGGGTGAGTTGGAACGGTGATTTTTGTCATTGCAATTATGAATTCGCTTTGAGTATGATCGAGAATCGTCATTGAAACCATTTTAAAGTGTTTATATTGCATTAAATTGACATTTTCGGTGCTTTTAGATAAAGTTTAACCATGTCAGCTACATACAAACGGAAAATGGTGAATCTGATCATAATGAAGAAGATGACGAAGCTGATGAATAATTTACATGTCATTTCATATTCAATGCCAATAAAATGAATAAAAATTAAATAAACTTTCGAAATCTGGCGTGTTTTCTTAATTTTTCTACATTTCCAGACATTTTTACTAGGTGTCCCAACTCACCAAAAAAATTTTTGGCCAAAAAACCACCCTCTCACAAAAATGACCATAATTTTTTTTCTCGTGTCAAATTGAAAGAAAAGCTATGGCAGGGAGTTAGCATTTGAAAAAAAGCTTTCCAACGGTGTATCAAACTTCTTTATATCATTATCCGGAAAAAAATTGTGAACGAGAAACGTAACTAGTTCCAACTCACCAGACATTCCCCTACTAGATTTAATGAACACGAGTACTCCCCTTGGGCCTCTTTCTTGAAAGTTGTCAAAACGATACGCTAATTTGAAATTTGGTAGCTCAGGTGTGTCGGTCGAAATGGTTTGTGTTTCGGCAAGAATAAGTACATCACATCTTGAGTACCACAAGTCATTGATGATGCGTTGACGATATTTGAAAAATGATCGGACGTTGTGATACGCGACGACTGTACCGGTTTTCTGCTCAAGTGTATTGTAGCACAAATGTAGCTGTTTTTTTGTTTTCAGCTCATTTAACTCCAGAATCACAGGATCATCAGGATTTGGTGCATTCGGAACTTCAAACTTGTGCAGAATACACAGGTTTTCGAGCCTCGTCACTCTACTTAGTGCCACATACCAGAGCTGACGTGTTGCTCGTCCCTTTGACAAATCCTAAGGGGTTTTTTACTACTTCATAAACGTCAAAAGTACCCACAAGTACTCCATCAGTATCTCAATGTACTGCCGTCTACTAACACAAAACTTTGATCCATTTGTATGTGCGCAGTATTTGTTGAAATCACACGCTATACACAACTGTGATGAGATTCACTCTTCTCGCTTCCTTTCCATCTCTTCTTTCGCACCCTGAACCAGTTAGCATAAGCAGTGTTCATCTGTTCATATCGCACACTGTCACAGATACTCAAATATGAAAAACAGAGATGCTCACAAACACACAAACATTCATTTGGTTTCATTTGGAAATGACAAAACGACGTTTCAATGATGTGACAGTGTGCGAGACGCACGGATGAAATGGATCAGAGTTTTATGTTAGTAGTCGGCAGTACATTGCGATATTGATGAAGTACTTGCGGGTACTTTCGACGTTTACCAAGTAGTAAAAAACCCCTCGACAAATCCTCACACACTGAGTCATATGTTTGTCCTTGTGATTTGTGAATTGCTCCAGCTGGAATTAACGGAAATTGTTTGCGGAACAGACGTACGTTGTTGGGGTCTGAATAGATTTCATTTGTGATTTTTTTTATAGGCACCCAGTCATTGCAAAATCCTTCGATGCCTGCCATAGTATGATTCACCTCTGACTTAGCAATTCCTCCCACATTTGATGAAAATTCGAGAAATAGAATCTTTGATATTGACGTTGATTGAAACCATATATTTAATGCCGCTCTTTAGTTGGAGTTCAGTCGGTAAGTTTCCTTGATCGTGAATGTTTCGTTTCAAGAGATTGCTCAAAGAACGCCCTTTTTGCTGGTTTGGAACATTTTTTCCTACTCTGTCTACTGCCTTTACAACGTGCATTTTTCCTGGATGGCTTGAAATTCGTTTTTGGTTATATTCGTCGACATCTTTGTTTGCATGATAGAGGCGAATCGCTTCTTTCGGGATGTTTTTGTCGTCTTTCACAACACGTTTCTCTAATAGATCGTTATCTTGTGGAGTCATTTTGCCATAGGCAAAATTGTTAAGAGCTATGATGAACTCTTTTCCATTTTTTTGTCGCATAATCTCGGTTAATTCAAAGTATTTGAAGTTGCTCCAAGGATTTCCAAAAATTCCCGTATCAGAATTATTGAGTGGCATGAAAACTTGTTGACCGGTTACGGGTAGCAATTGCATTAAATCACCTGAAAAGATGCTGGAAACTCCGCCAAATGGTTCTCTACGAGGACATTTATATTCTTTATTGAATATTATTTTAAAAAACTAATCTTCTTGGATCCGCAGCAAATCTATTCAATACTTCTTCCTGTAGATTTTTTTTTATTTTGATTTGCCATCTCTCGATGAACGCACAACATACAGTTATGTTTACAGTTATGCCTACGGTTTTCGTAGGCAGCACAGTTGTACTACAGCCATATTAAAATTGACTGAGGATTTACATGAATCAATTTCTGGGGGTAAATGTGTCATATTGGTTCTGCTGGACTTTTCAAATGCATTTGGTTCCGTTGACCATAAAAGGCTTTTACAGGCGTTGAGGGGTGTGGGAGTTGGCAATGCATCAATGGGGTGGTACAGGAGTTTTTTAAATGGATGGAAACAGATTGTTAAAAATGGGGATAAATCCTCACAATCACAAACAATAACAAGGGGAATTATTCAGGGAGAGAATAATTCACAACTGTTTTTCTCGGTATTTATCAACAATATTGCAAAATACATTAAAAATTGCAAATTTGTTATGTTTGCGGATGATGTCCAAATATACATTGAATGCAATATTGATGAAATAGAAGACGGAATAAAAACAGTGAATCAAGAATTGGAAAACATTGTCGAATTTTGCAATGATTATGGGATGGAAATAAATGCATCAAAATCTAATGCATTGATAATTTCTTCTAAAAATAATTTAAGAAAATTAAATTATGATAATTTATCGGACATTGTGGTCAATGGATCAACGGTGCAATATGTGGACAGTGTACGTGATTTGGGTTTCCAGCTAAATCGTACTGTAGCGAGTGAATGTCATATAAAGTGCATTCAACAAAAGGTTTATGGTGCTCTAAATACCATTAGACCATTAAAAATGATATTGCCGGCAAACATAAAATTACAATTGATTAAGTCATTGATAATTCCAATTTTCGACTACATGGACATCGTTTATCACAATTATGCTGTGCATGGCACAAATGGTGAAGCGGAAAAATTGGAAAAATTGCAAAATATGTGCATCAGATACGTGTTAAATGTTAGAAGGGGGGAGCATATAACACCTCACAGAAATGAACTGGGTCTCATGAAGCTTTTTGACCGACGCACACTCCATATAGCGAGTATGATAAATAAAATAATTAATGACGGGGCTCCACCTTATCTAAATGAAATTATATCAATCAATAATAATAATACGCGATCGGCCAATAAATTAATAATAAAAATGCCAATGACCAATTTCCATAAAACCTCTTTCTCTATCGGTGGACCAAAATTGTGGAACGGCATACCAGAATCAATTCGTATTATCTTAAATAATAATGATTTTAAAGTAGAATTAAGCAAATATTTACTTAAGAAAGATGAAATTTAATATAATTCAACAATTTCTTGATGTATTAGATATAAGAGAATGTAATTGGCCTATTGGCAGCATGTGTCAGTGATCATTGCACGCGCAGCTTAGCGCAGATCCTGTCACCGAATAAAATAAATAATAATAATAATACATAAACCTGCAATACATATATAAAATTCAATTTTGAAATTTCATTCAAACCAAAGGCGAAATTGTTTAACACTAAGCCGGTTTTCTTCCATTGTCGAACGTAGCCACGTTTTTACTCTCCTCAATGTGCTGAACGATCGCTCTATAGTAGATGTTCTGCAAGGCTGAGCCAGAGATATGTGGATTACACGTTTCACTGAAGGAAAAAACATATCTGCTTCTTTGAGCGCTTCAATCATATCCACATTTTGGAGTTCATCAATTTTTTACTTTGCCAAATTGAATTCCACAGTTCACTTTCACTTTCCAGATCCAAATTGTAAAAATTGGAAATCTTTGAACACGTCAATTTGAAATCATCAACGCTGGCTTTCAGAATGTCATATGGATGAAGCGAGAACAAAGCAAAAGCTGGCGAATTACTGTCAGAGAATCGATCTTTTAACGAACGAGACGTAAGTATAGAATAATCATCGATTTCTTCCAATAATCAGACAAGTTTTCGAATGGTTGGTTAGAAAGGCGCGTCTGTCGTCCAACAATTCTTGGTAACTTCAATTCTATATAAAGTTTTTCAGCCATCTTGTTTGCATCATCCAATTGCGCACTGAAATAGATCAAGACTTTTTGATTGCAGAACATTTACAATTGGCTCAAGTAACGCTGAATATTTTGCAATAAGATAGACGCATTTGATGAATGAAGAGTTTGTTGCTGCCGAGTGTAATTGAAAAGCACCTTTTTTCGTGGCCACATTACCTACAGTCGAAAGTGTATTTAAACCATCCAAGAGCATTTCAAAATTACTCTTGAAAATTGATATGCTTTTATATTTTTGGAACCATCGTGTTTCACAAAAAGCTGGAATATTTGGTACATATTTTCGTCTCAAAATTGACTCACGAAAAAAATTGATAATATCTTTCATTGTAGCAATTGTATTTCGCACTTCTGGGAGACGATTTAAATCGTTCACAACCAGATTCAGTCTATGGCTCGCACAGTGAAAAACAATGCTTTTGGATACGTTTCTCGCATTTTTTTTGCACTCCAACCTCTTTTCCAGCCTTTGTGCTACAACCATCATAGCCTTGGCCGACGCACTCATCGGATCCAAACCACAGCTTTGAATAAATTGATCAATAGCCCGAATAGAGGTTGTTTCTGCATCCATTCCATTTAGTTCGACGAATCCCAAAAAATCCTCTCGAATTATTCTTTTCTTTCCGTCAAAGAAACGGACGCCGATTGATGATTGCTCTTTTCCGGATATATCAGCGGTTTCGTCTGCCAATATGCTATAAGCTGAGGCATTTTTAACTTCTTTAATAATCATATTCCTAATTGTTTCTCCAATAATATTTATAATTTCGTTTTGAATTCTCGGCGATGTGCATAAGGCATTCTTATTGCCATTTTCGATGTGATCTCGGAGTATTTCATCACCAAAATCAATTTCAAAATGAAGAAGATCATTAAAATTACCTGAATGAATACAATGCGAATTTTCAATCCGTTTACTTCATAAATGTGATTCTAAAATATTGTAGCTTACCGCTATATCTTTCCCTTTCAAAGGCAAATCATGTATGCCACAAAAAATTATAGTTGAAACTATCAACGCAAGAATTTTCCGATTTTGTTCAATTTGTTTTTGATACCCAGGCACCATCATAATATCTACTGGTATTTTGTCCAAGAAATCCTTTGCGGCCTTTATTGAATTCGTGTGCCATTGACTGGAAGTATGTTTTTTGCAAAACTCGTGCATGTTTTTATATCGAGTGAAAGGTGTAGTTATGAATACACCCAAAACTCCTCTCACTGCCATAGGTTCTGACATAGCCTCCAAGGTCTCAGATGACCCCCCCCCCCCTTATGTTTTCGGACCCCCTGTGAATTCGTGGACCCTCTATGAATTTTCAGAGCTGAGGACCTTTTTTAGGTCCTCAACTTTCTCTGAGACTCAGTTTACACTAGATAGAATGGGTTTTGAAACGGATTTACACTAGATAGAATGGACTTGAAAATCACTTGCACTGAAACTCGGTTTGTGATAATGTGAATATTTCACAAAACCAATTCAATTCATTCTCAATTCGTTTTAACGAAACATATTTGTATTATTTATAAAAAATCAAAACGCAGACAATTTGAATCATAAACTGTTTTATGTCTGTTTCATATTTTGACTTTACAGAACATTCCACTTACATATTGATTGTTTCACTCAGCAAGAGTGGCGTGACTCAGTGTTGATTATCCATTTTCTTATTCATATGGATCTAGCTGTTCTCAGCTTCTCTTTCACGTAATGGCATTTTTATCATTATTTATCGAACGTAGCATTTCAAATTCAAATATATTTAATGGGATAAATAATGAGTATATATAAAATGCTCAGTTATTTAATTTTTTGCTCAGTTAAATATTAAATTTGCTCACTCCCAGTATATATTTTATTAAATTCTCAACAAAATATTCAAAAGTCTTAGTTAAATATTTGAGTACGCATGGTAAGTAGTTTCGACATGTATTATGTAAAACGTCATATTTAACCTCACTTTGGCGCCATCACCACAGTGAATCAGAAGTGATTTTTTTAAATTGAAAGTCTTAAAGAAAAATATTTTAAATTTTGTTAACTAATGGCTGACCCACCACTATATAATTCATTTGACGACGTCGAACAGACGAAATGCTGCTTTTGTTTACAAATTCATGACGATGTGATTTCCTTGGGAGACAAATATTCATACAATGGCATTACAGTGCATAATTTTTGTTTGGTAGGTCACATAAAATTATTTAAAATCATATTGCAATTAATTCGATTGTCATTGCAGCTATTTTCAGCCAATCTACATTCAAAAAAAGACAATTCGGAAGAAGTACTGGGTTATACTAGAAGTGACATCAAGAATTAGATTAGACGAACATCAAAACTTGTAAGTGTGAAACACATCCCATTTTCAATGTTGCTTTTACAAATAAATCCATATACTCAAGATTATGGTGTTCCATGGTCATGCTTTTACATAATGCTCGATTTGTTGTGAATTTTAGAAGTGACATATCGAATTATGCTTTTCATGAATCACTTGTATTACAGCAGACGCTCGGAAATTAGAACCAATTGGTTTTTCAGCTGGTTCTAATTTTCGAAAGGTTCTAATTTCGGAGCGTATTTTGAAAATCGATTTTTCATGTCAAAATGGAGAAAATCAACACATATATTGTCATATCAGTTGAAATATCTTTGGTTTTTATTGATATATGAATGGAATTTTATAATAGAATCAGTAATCAAATGAGTTATTTGTCAGGTGACTCATTTTTCCGTCATGAAATCAGTTATTGAGCTTTGTTTTTCGTTTTATTCAAATGAGAAACAACTATATCAGAGCGAACAGCCAGTAAATTAGACATATGTTTGGTTGAGAGTAGACATGTTTGTCCGCACCATTTGAGCAAATTGTTAACACTTTCAATCGCTGATGAATATGAAATCCGTGGCTCGTTGATCTCACCATTCATTTCGACGTCATTGTCCGAATCATCGACATCAGTTTCAATACCCGTATCATCAGAATCTTCTTCGAATATGTCATCATTCCATTCATCTATATCACCTGCTGCTATACTGTTGTTTGGAGCAATTTTCGATAAAAGCATTTGAGTTTGTTGGAGAATTTCCATGTAATCGCAATCTTGCTGAACCAATTCAGATAACGGTAAATCGTCCTCCTCATCGAATTGACTTGAATCCCAATTCATTATTTTGTTCCACGATTTTGCAACGACACTTTGAGATAGTTCATCCCAAGCTTGTTTCAGCAATACAATAGCATCCGAAATTTTGTGTTGTTTTAGATATTCATGCACATCAACATCATCTTGTGCAACCAAATGACTCAATAATTTATTCCGATATATTAATTTGGTCATTTTTATTGGATTGCAGCGGTTACATTTGGTGGCAACAAGAATGCAACGATATTACCATCTTCACTGTGTAGTTCTTCAATCGGTGCATGTGCAGAACAATTGTCAATGACTAAGATAGCTTTCGGTGGCAAATTATTCTCTTTCGAAAAACGACAAACCTATACGAATAAAAAAGAATGAACATTGGTCGAAAAAGTTATTTTACTTTTGAGGATTTAACACTGCTTACTTCTTCGATAAATATTTTGTGAAACCAATTGTGGAATATTCGCGATGTCATCCATGCTGCTTTCGAGTTGTCATAGTGAAGTGGATTATGAAAATCTCGGAAGCACCTTGGGTTCTTTGCCTTGCCGATGACTAACGGTCTCAATTTATGTGTGCCATCACAATTCGTTCCGAGTAAGATTGAAATTCGCTCTTTCTGAATCTTCCGACCGGGTGCGTTTTTCTCACATGCGGCAACATATGTTTTGTCAGGCAAACAACGGAAAAACAATCCACTTTCGTCTGCATTATAAATTTGTGCATTGGTCAGCCCCATTTCGGCAATTTTGGCACGAAATCGATGTATGTATGGTGTAATCAACTCAATGTCACTTGAAAGTATTTCACCACATATCTTCAAGAAACGGATACCGAATCTGCGTTTGAATTTTCCAAACCAGCTATCACTTGAAACGAAATTATTTGATGTTTTTTCTGGGTACATCGATTCAAACAGTTGTTTAGCCTTCGCTTTCATTATTGGACCACTGATTGTACATTTTCTGTCGCGTTGCTTCAAAAACCATTCATATAATTGATTCTCCATCTCCGGATACTCGGACTTGTGCAATGTTTTTTTCTTGGCGAATTGGAATGTATTCGAAACTGCAGCCACAATGTCTTCTCTTTGTGATTTGATGTACGATATAGAAGATTTGGAGACACCATAATCAATAGCTAAACGATTCGCTTTCACACCTTTATCAAGTTTTCCTAAAATATCTGTTTTTTGTTCTAACGTCAACGTTGTTTTTTTACGTTTTTTGTCATTATTTGCCGACATTTTTTGATGATAATATTAAAAATAAACAAAAAAAAAACGAAAAAATCAAAATATAGCGCATTGAAACCAATTCCGTGAAGCACTTGTTCGAATACTAGCGACATTCGATATGACTGAGATTTCAATGGATACTCAGTTTAGTTTCCATTTATGCACAGCAAATAGAATAACAATGCATGAACACTGCTTGTGTTGCAACGGTAAATTCGCCGCTTCACTCTTCATGTCTTTTAAATGTAAACAAATGAACTAGAATACTAAAAAATCGAATGCAAAACGGATTGTGGTGTTCTTTTTCGAGCGAATAAATGAAAGAAAAGAAGAAAAAAAAATCCGCTCGGAAATTCGAACTTTTTGGTTCTAATTTCAGAACGTACAATGTATCGACGAAGCTGGTTCTAATTTCTGGATGGTTCTAATTTGTGAACGTTCTAATTTCCGAGCGTCTGCTGTATATCGAATAGCTTTGCTAGCTTAACAACGATTGTCAATACATTGAGTTTTTTTTATTTGATGCATTTAATTAAGGCATGTTTTTACTAAATGTTTACAATTTGATATCCATATTTTAATCGGTATTTTCATTTTTTGACTTAATTCCTCTTTTAAAAACAAAAAATATTAATTTTAATTCTCAATTTTCCAGATCAATAGATTTTGACAGTTCGATTTCGCCATCGTGTCCCAGTTATAGTTGTCCACGAACCGAAAATTGTCATGTTCGGTTCGGTTCGGTTCGATTTTACCCGAACCGAACGAACATCGAAAATCAGTACATTCAATCCGAACAAACACGAACAAACACAATCCGAACCGAAATTTTCGAATTTGTTCGATTTTTCATATTGTTTTTAAAAGAAGAATAACTAAAAACACAAAACATAATCTCAACTGTCTTTACTTTTCCTCACACCACGTGATGAAGTAAAAAACAAATGCTTGACAACGCAAAAGATCCTCCAGAAATCCGTAATTTTGTCGTAATACTGCAATGCGATTTCAAACGCACACACTACACCATGGATAATTATACGTTGTTTTGCTTATTGAGACAACTCGGATTGCTTCCCAGAAAAGGTAAAGCGCAAATCAAGTTCAAACCATTAATGGAAAATATGGACAATTTATGGAATCAGTTCTTTTACACTGAAAATAAATATTCGTAAATTGTCGATGAAATTTTTCGTAGATCTTTTTTTCGTACATTGTACGAATATTTGTTAATTGAACGAAACATTCGTACATGGGTTTTGCACAAAATATTCTTCATTACGAATTTTTCGTGAAATACACGAAGACACATTCGTAACGCTTGAAATCGCTCGTTTATGTACTGAATTTAGTGAATTGTACGAAAGGAGTTGTACATTTCACGAATATGATGTGTAAACAGCGGAGGTGCATTTTATACTTGAAAAAATACGAATGATTCGTACAATGTACTAGCTATTTGTTTGCATATGCGCATGATTTCAATTCATTAGTATTATTTACAAAATGCTTTGTACATATTACGCATGCTGCCTTGTCATGTTTTGCATTCGTAGAAACAAATTGAAACCAGACGCAGTGCAAACTCTTAAACGAATTATTCGTACATTGTACGAATGAAAAATATCACAAAGCGGAATGCAAAAATGAATAAAGTAATATGTCAATGTATTTTGTTGTATGCGTTCACGAAAACATTCAGCGTTGTTGTGAATATGAACGAAGTTTTATTTGTAGTTGCTGTTTTCATGTATTTATGAACACCGGTAACACATACTTTAGTCATTCACTGCGCACATCATCCTGAATGATAATATTGTTGTCGTTCTTGGGGTACAACACTGTCACTGAGGAACTTTTGTTGTATGTGTTCAAAAATACATGAACACCGCATATAAAAATAAAACTCTGTTACTATTCACGACAACGTTGAATGTTTTTGTGAACAGATACAACAAAACCTCTTGGCTTTGACATATTACTTTATTCATTTTTTCGGTGTGTATATCAAGACAACATTGTTGTCGTCTGTAAGCGACATGCACCAATTCAGTCCTCTTCGAGATTTGCATCATTGTCGCTCAGCAGCGACAACATTCAACACGCTGTGAAACATTGTTGTCACTACTGAGCTGGAGAAACTTCATTGTATGCGTTCACAAATACATGAACAAGTCAAGTTATTTTCAATTAATCCTCGTTCATATTTATCAGTTTTGGACATGTCAAATAGATCAGTTCATTTGGAAAAGAGTGTACATGCGGAGAATAGAATGGTTTGTGCGACGTAAAAAGGAATTCGATTTTCGCATTCTTTCCGATGGTATATCAGTTTCGCTGCAATTCGTATCGTCAAAATCGGAGTCCACACTACTCGATTTGGATAAAATCAGAGACGATTTCTAACAAAAGAAATTCAAAAAAGTGCTAGGTATTGATCCAGGCCTGAACAAATGGAATTCAACTGTTCAACACGATTTCGAAACTGGAAAAGAGGCTTTTATCTATTGTTCAATCTCAACCACATTCAACGCGAATTTCGAAAAATAAAAATAAAATGAAAATGGTAATGAAACCAAACATATGAAAATTCTAAATTTGTGTTAATATTCATTTTTTTAGATTTTTTTTTATTTTGAAAAAATCCGAACATGTTCATGTTCGTTCGGTTTCGGTTGTGTTCGTTCGGATTAAACCGAAAACGAACTGAACCGAATACAAACACAAAAAAATTCATCCGAACGAACACAACTCAAACCGAACATGTTCGTCGAGAGCTATAGTCCCAGTGACGGCCACCGCAAGTGCTTAAATCCGGTTTTCGTAAAGCCGGCTTTATGGCCGTAAAGCCGGCTTTATAAACCGTAACGGTCAAAAAGCCGGCTTTATGGTTTATAAAGCCGGCTTTACGGTCATAAAGCCAGCCTCATGGTCATAAAGCCGGCTTTACGAAAACCGGATTTAAGCACTTGCGGTGGCCGTGATAGTCAAACTTCAAGTGGAGTGAGTTCGTGTTCCAGTCCGTGCAGTGAGCGTTTTTCAAATGAATCAGATATTGAATTTGAAACAAAATCTCCAGATAGGAAAAAAAACGAATTCATCAAAAATTCACTCTTGTTCGATCGTTTGAAAATGAGAAAGACGCATTGGATTTCATTGGGAATGATCAATGTTGGTCGGCTTACTACAAAACTAATTCTGATGATGGTGTCCCTTGTGAAAAAAAAAACGATTACCAGCCAGTCGACTGTTAGACGACTATAGTCGATTAATTTGGGACAATAGACGTCTGAAACCGATTTTTATGTACTCTAGACGGTTTCAGTCGATTGCCAATCGATTGACAGTCGATTGCCAATCGATTAAGAGTCGATTGCCAATCGTTTTCAATCGATTGTCAGTCGTTTTTAATCGATTTCCAATCGATTGCCAGTCGTTTTTTGTCCCAATTTAGCCGTTTGCCAAACGACTGTCTGTTCAATCGTTTTATTTTCACAAGGGGTACGCCACAAATATAGGTGCAACAAAGTGAAATTTTGAGCAGCAAGACAATGTGCAGCCAGTATTTATCTGTTGTATGATTCGCGCAGCACAATGATCCATCTATTTAAATCAACGAGTGAACACGATCACGATGAAAATGTTCATGCAGTATATGAAATTGCCAGTGAGACAAAAACTGCAATTCGTGATATGTTTGACATGGGCGTTTGCAAGCCCAAACAAATTTTAAACAACTTGATGATGAAGAACTTTGAGCTTCTCGACAGGCAAAAATTTGATTCATTTTTGAAAAGCCTTCGCGCTGAACGTGACGGCAATGCCAAAATCAACATGAATGATTTGAAGAAATGGCTAGAAGACAGTTCTGTGGTGCCTGTAGAAAAAACCAAACCATTTATTGTATTATCACTGTCAAAAATATATTTCTGTCTTTATTTCACTCTAATTTGCAGTAAATTAAATGTTTCGGTCTCGCTTATACGTTACAAATTGAGAAGATCGCACCAAACACAGTTCAAAGAGTAAGAGAAATGTCTCATCAATACATTGAAAGGAATATAACATTTGATTGTTTATTTTTTTCGGTCACCACACAAACACATGCTGTCCAGTGTCTCTCGCTGCAAGCGAACGTGCGTTTCAATGTATTGATGAAACATTTCTATTACTCTTCGTACTTTGTTTGCTGTTGTTTTCTCAATATTGAATGTATAAGCGAGACGGAAACATTGAATCTAATGTAAATTAGATTGAAATAAAGACAGAAAGAAATTATTGTCAGCCACCGTACATTATGAACTTTTATTCGACGAAAAGAATCCGTTTTTTCGATTTTTTGTACCATCAAAACAACTATTGTCATTAATCAAAGAAATGCATCGGAGTGGGCGGGACTATTTTAACGGTGATATAAAATGTATGAAAAATGCCATTTTTGATATTTTTCCGAAATATTTTACTCTCGAGGGACGCCCTCCCACAAAAGATATCAACAAAGGGATGATAGCGTTTTAATCGGGATGTCACAAGGAAAAATTTGAGACCTGAGCGCGCTTTTTTCACTTAATTGTTCATAAATCGACCCACCCTACTGCATATCCATTCTGAATTGAACTTAGACTTTGCTGGATTCAATTTGAGAATCTCACCAGCAGTAGCTTTTTTGACAGATCTTTTGAAAAAAAGACAATCACAGCTTATGCATACATATTTGGGCGTTTCGGCTCTGTCCGCAATAAATTTGAGCAGTACTGATTTCTGGTTTAACGGCCTTTTTTGACTGAAGTTCTTTCACCCAAATCTCTCGAAATTCCAAGAGTTCAGATTTCATTTCGGTAGATTCTTTTGCCTTAAAATATTAGCTTCATTTTGATTTCTTTTCGGCTTTAGCTGACACCGATATACCGTGATTTCTGTAAACATCATTTGTTGTTGCAATCGGTAAAGTTTTTTGAGTCTGTAAGCAAGCAATTGACGCTTCGTATGATTTTGCAAACGTTTCGCTTTGTTCCAATTGATTGCAATGTAAATAATTGTTTAAGTGTAATTTGCGCAAGTATTTGTATCAAATTAGGTGGTTAACATGCAGAATTTGTCAGCTGTGAAACTAGTATGAGCTCGCAATATTCATGTTTCTTTGAATTGAATTTAAATATAGGGATTTGCGTGAATTACTACTCAACGAATTCACACGAATCCATTGATTTTTGGTTGAAACTCTTATATTTCTTGTGAGTTTTTTGAGAATCGGGTAACTCAGAAGCCTTTAAAGAAGAGTAACTTGAAACTATATCATGTTAAAATTATGGGATATGACTAGTGATGGGCATTAAATTTCCACCCGGGTAGATGGGAAGAAAAATAATGGAAATTTACTGGGTATTTTCCCGAGGCGCAAAATAAATTCCCTTTGTAAAATTGGGAATTTATTTTGAATTCGAATTTTTCAACATTTCAATTCAATTTAAATCGTTGTTTTGATTTCCACATGCCGTGTGAACGACCAAGTCACAAAATGAACTCAAACAATGCGTCTCGTTCACACGTTCATGCTACAAATTGAAGTCATAATTTGACATGTTGTTTTTCAAATTTAGGATAAATTCCCATAAATACTCATTAAATTCCCAAATTGTCCGGGTTTTTACCCAATGTTTCTTCCCGAATCTCCAAAATCGGGGGAATTGCCCATTACTAGATATGATATTCTATTGGAGAATGAAGTTGGTGCTCTTTTGTACTTACCTTATTAAGGCGAGTCAAATCAATCTGTATGTATTACTGTTTTAATCCTTAATACGAATTTTTTCGTGTAATTTTCAATACGCCAATCACAATTAAAGCTCCAATTTTGATGATTAAACGTAAGTTTTTCACAAACCAACACAATACGAATTTAGTTCCAACTTACTGTAAAGTTTCCAAATTAGAATACACTGACCTAATTGGTTTGTGTATTATAGCCATTATTCTAATTAGGTCAGTGTATTATAATTTGGACCCTTTACAGTATAGTTTAATAATATGTAGTAAGTTAGTTTCATGTGAATTTCAGATTCTCTAGCACTTTTTTTCACACTGCATTCAACATTGAATAGAATTTTACTAATTTTCAATTCCACTCACGCTAACTTTTAATCACAGATTAGTTTTGAGCCTAAGAATCCATAAATCGTATGTTATACAATTTAAACATTTTAATTCTTCAACCACACACTGACTACAACTAAATGGTTGACAGATGAAAAATCATCTAAAACACGAGTTTATATGACATTTCGTTTAAACTGACAGATTTCAGTTGAATAATCATCTAGTACCATACTAAAAAAATACAAATGAAATTTGTTCCGTACTAGATGATTTTTCAGTTAAAATTCATCAGTTTATATGAAATATCATATAAACTCACGAACTAGATGATTTTCCATCTGTCAACCATTTATTTGTAGTCAGTGTGCAAATTGATAGAGTTGTGTTTCAGTTGAACAAGAATTCAATGTGCTTGTGAAAACTCGTAGTTTCAATCTGAAGCATTCGTGCCGTATGAAATATAACAGATCGCGTGCGTTTGACATTTCAAACCGAAAGAGACGGCACGAATCTGTACATACACAGGCGACGACGACGACGCCATTTTGTACCGGAGGTGCCAGAACCGAGTATCCAAATGAAAAAGGTGCAAATCAAGATTTGTTCGCATGGTGAACTGAGACTCTGGTCAAAATTTGAGCCCGATTGGAGTTCATTTACTCAAGCAATGTAGAGTTGAATTTTTGAGGCAAAACCAATACTTTTCCTGAGCACATTTCATGTGCGGAAAAGTAAAATTCAGTCTCCATAATTCAGCTAATAAATTCAGTTTATAAATTTAGTTTTTAAAAAATAATATCAAAAAATTTGGCCCGTTTTAGAAAATTCGATTTACTTTATTCGTTCGATCTCCACGATTGTCGACCATTTTGACGCTGCGTAAGTGCTGCGTAACGTTGAGGATGGAATTGAGTTCGTCCAGGTTGATTTGTAAAACAACCGTTCCACTTCTGTAGATAAAGGATTCAAAGACACAAGACTTCACATAAAATAAAAATGTAGTAAAATTTACTCCAGTTGGAGTAAAGAACGACTAACATTTGTAGACTGATGGTACACTCCACTATACTTTTTAAAGGCATGGTTTGTACCTTAGCTAAAGAAAATCATTGAAACGTTACTCCTTCTTTATTTAAAATGTATGGGAGTTTACACCAAAAGCAAAAGCTTGGAGTAAATTTACTAACATTTACTCCAAAATCTATGGCATTGGAGTAAACGCCCAAACATCCAACTGGAGTAAATTTTACTCCATTTTTGTTTTGTGTGTTGCGTCATCAATTGTGTAATTGTTTGCTTCGTCCGATGCTCAATAGCTGCGTAATCGCCCTTTTCAGCAGTGGGTCGATCAAAATGTTTCCCATCGAAGATGTGTTCGTTCCCATGCCAATGGATTCGAACCTTGAAAGAGTCGAGATAGCTGTCGTCCAAGTTGGACGGTCCAACGAATTGTAAAATGATTGTAAATCCAAAAACTGGATTTTGCCCAAAAATCGAGGACATTTTCAAGAAAAATCGAGGACATTACAGAGAAAATACGAGGATATTTTTTAAAGATTGGCGTATTTTAAGTCCTCGTTTCTTGAGAAAATTTTCGCTACATTATCGATTTTCGAGAAAATTTTGGAGATTTTTCCGTATTTTCCACGTTTTTCGAAAATTTTCCACAGAAAATAAACTACAATCCTGCAATGTCCTCGTTTTTTTCCGAAGAGTCCTCGGTTTTCTTACATCGTTTTTAAGTTTTCATAGCTTAAATTTCTTGAAGAAATCGAGGACAATCGTTTAGGGGGGCAGCTCCTGGATCATGATCTACCACAGTATAACACGAACAAACAAATTGGCTGTATCTACGATAACTTCCGAATGCGATGACGGAATTCATTCAAATTTTGACCAAGGATGGTTGGTATGAACCAGTGTGGTGCACGGTCGGCAACTTAAGGGGGGGGGGGACACGTCGATTGAATGAGGGGGGGGGGGGTAGCTCGAGCTCGAGAAAAAGTTGAGGTCAGTGTAACTGTCTGTGGAACCGCGCGAAAAATTGAACGCATCCAGGGGGTATTGCACCAACTGTCTACAATTTACAATTTTATGTAAATGTGATTTACATATTACAATTACTTGTAAACAAATTGAAAAAAACTTGTAAACAGTATTTAAACAGCTATTTAACCAATCTAAATAAAGTTGACGTATCATTTTAATTGGATATTCGTTGAAAAGGTCTTTTCTAATTCTACCTTTTCAACGAATATTAACTTAA
Organism: Aphidoletes aphidimyza; assembly: GCA_030463065.1. NCBI lineage: Eukaryota > Metazoa > Arthropoda > Insecta > Diptera > Cecidomyiidae > Aphidoletes > Aphidoletes aphidimyza. The sequence goes on along the minus strand of CM059998.1, from coordinate 8,641,475 downwards.
AATAATGCGTATAAAAGTATATACATTTCGCTGGTGCTGGTGTGTTTACTTCATTTTTCGGCATTAATAGGAAAATTTTGAGGGGTGTCCAACTAAGGGTAATTTTTTTTTCAGCTAAAAAAAAATGAGTAAAGACAAATTATTGTATTTGCCATTACCTTTCAAACGATACCACTACCATCTCAATTCCACTTTAAAAAAAATATGTCAGAAAAACATAAGGGTGAATATGACGTAATTGTTGTAATAAAAGTATATATAAGAAAGATGTAATAAATAACGCAAGTTAGTCTGCTAATTACCTTCACTCCATTCGGTCGTGTTTAAATTACTTAGTCTATTATTTCAGCGGTATCAGCGGATTTTATCTAACATGGTAGCAAAGCAAAGTCGCTGAGTGTTGTTTAAAGTATAACAATTGTTTTTTCAACCGTGACAAATAGAACTGTAAAATTTTCTGTGTGAAAAGAACTCGAAATTAAACTGGAAATATTCAAGTATTCATAATTTTTCTTTCGTGTGTAAAAGTAAAAAAAAAAAAAAAACAGCGACAATGGGTAAAGAGTTTGATATAGTAAAATTTACCGGCTCCGAGAAAAAATCTGTTAGCTTTTAAGGGATTATCAGATGCCCTAGAAATTGATGATGATAATGCGGTTGTGCTAAAAGACGCATCGAAGCTTGACCAAGCAAGGGCATTATTATCTTTGAGCGTCGAGACTCACATCTTTGCGCATATTCAAACCGCATCAAGTGCATTGCAAATATGGAACATACTAAAAAATCTCTACGAAAATCGAGGTGTTACTCGCCGAATCACGTTGTTACGTGAGTTAATATCTATTCGACTTGAAGACTCGGATAGCATGAATGAGTATACCACTTCAAACAAATTGACCGGCATTGGATTCGAACTAACCTCTGAATGGCTGGGTGCCATCATGTTAGCCGGATTAACCGAGGAATTTCGTCCACTGATAATGGGAGTCGAGGCTAACAATGAAAAGATTACGGCCGATTCCATTTCATCCAAACTGTTGGATATGCAAGCTTCAAAATCGTCAAATGCATTTTTTAGTAAAAATAAAAAGAAGTTCAAAGGCAAGCGTAAATACTATACGTGTGGTTCACCAACTCATTTGAGCAATAAGTGTGACCAAAATACCGAGAAAAATAGCAAGAACGACAGCAAGAACGACGACAAAAAAAACAGCATTTGTGGCATTGATGTGTAAAAAATCAAGTGACGATTGGTATGTAGACTCGGGAGCCTCGCGACATATGACACCATACGACAAAGGAATGCGAAATATCAAGAAATCCAGTATTACCGATATAATGGGCGCGAATAAAAACACAATGAATGTAAGAAAAAGCGGCGACTTGACAATTCTATTGAATGAAACTGAAATTCAAGTGGATAACGTTTTACATGTGCCTGATCTTGCAGTTAATTTGCTGTCTGTGTTTAAAATATGTGAAAAAGATAATACAGTGTTCTTCGATAAACGCGGCTGCACAATAAAAAACGCAAGGGGCGATATTATTGTATATTGTGAGCAACGTGATGGTGAATATAAACTGAACAAGACAAATGAAAAGTGCATGATGGCAAAAAGTGAAGTAAATGCCATCACATGGCATCGGCGTCTTGGTCACATTAATTATAACGCCTTGCAAAAAATGAAGAAATGTGTACCGGGTATAAAATTCAGTGAAAACAACGAAACAAAAATCAAGAATTGTGAAGTGTGTGCGCGTGCTAAAAGTAGCCGTTTACCGTTCAAATCAAGTGAAACGCGATCAACTGCAATTCTGCAATTAATGCATAGCGACCTAATGGGTCCAATGGAAATACAATCTATTGGACGTGCAAAATATTTGCTGACCATAATCGACGACTATTCGAGATATGTATTTGTGTTTTTCCTGAGAAATAAATCCGATGTATTCCAGCGTTTCAAGAATTTTAAGACATACATCGAAAACCAAACGGATTCAAAGATAAAGGCAATCCGTACAGACGGGGGCGGGGAATTTTGCTCAAATGACTTCGATGAATTCTATAACAAGTTTGGAATTCAACACCAACTTACAACTGCATACACTCTGCAACAAAATGGTGTTAGAGAGCGTATGAATAGAACGTTAACGGAGAAAGCTAAGTGCTTACTTTTCGACGCAAAATTACCCACCTCCTATTGGGCAGAAGCAACGAATATGGCAGCATATTTGAAGAATCGATCAATAAGCATGCAGTTGGGTGATAAAACACCATATGAGTTGTTCTACAATAAGCCGATTGATCTCAGTGATTTAGAGGTATTCGGAACACCAGTCATGGTGCACATTCCAACACAACGACGCCGAAAATGGGATGAAAAAGCCACAAAACTGCTTTTTATCGGTTATGATGACGACTGTAAGGGATTTCGATGTATTGACAGAAGAACAAAAAAGATACGCATTAGCCGTGATGTAATTTTCTTCGACAAACATCATCAAACGAAATCAATCTAAATTTCAGCGACGAAGAAATCGAACATTCAACGGAATCAAGCGATGATGAGAGTCAGAGTGTATCAACGATAACTGAATGTGAAACGGAAAATGTTCTCGAACACGGGGGTGCAGTGGGTGGCGGAACACCACCAGATTTAAATGAAACACTAACGATGTCACCAAACGACGATAGAACAAATGATCCTGATTACTCAACACGAGCAGCAGTGAATAACAATCCAAGTGACTTACGTGTTAGTACACGAAATAAAACAGCAACCAGACCTTTTCAACTAAATACGTATTTTACTTTGATGGCTGAGCCAATAACAGTAAGAGAGGCTCGCGAAGATGAAAATGCAAAAAATTGGATTGAAGCGATGAATAATGAAATGAAATCACACGAATCAAACCAGACTTGGTCCTTGCAACCACTACCAAAAGGCAGAAAAACAGTCAAATCAAAATGGGTTTTTAAAGTAAAAACACACAATGAAGAAGTACGTTTTAAGGCCAGGTTGGTAGCTAACGGTTATTCTCAACAATACGGAATAGACTACGAGGAAACATACAGTCCGGTCGTGAGAGTGATTTCACTAAGAATTCTATTTGCATTGGCTGTGGAATGGAATTTAAAAATTCACCAAGTCGACGCAATTACAGCATTTCTTCAAGGGGATTTAAGTGAGGAATTATACATGGACCAGCCAGAGGGGTATGAGGACGGTACATCTCGAGTATGCAGATTGAACAAGACCATATATGGCTTAAAACAAGCTGGAAGAGTGTGGAACAAAAAACTCACAAGCTCATTGATTAAATATGGATTTAAAAAATCAAACCTCGACCCATGTGTTTATTTCAGTGTAACCACCAAGTTAATTGTTCTAATTTACGTGGATGACATGTTAATTTTTTATGTGAACAACGACGATCTCAAAGACATTCGTGACAAAAGACAGCTGCCCCCCTCCCTAAACGATTGTCCTCGATTTCTTCAAGAAATTTAAGCTCTGAAAACTTAAAAACGATGTAAGAAAACCGAGGACTCTTCGGAAAAAAACGAGGACATTGCAGGATTGTAGTTTATTTTCTGTGGAAAGTTTTCGAAAAACGTGGAAAATATGGAAAAATCTCCAAAATTTTCTCGAAAATCGATAATATAGCGAAAATTTTCTCAAAAAACGAGGACTTTGCATAAAAATCGTAATTTTCTACAGCAATCGAGGACATTTAAAAAATGTCCTCTTATTTTCTCTGTAATATCCTCGTTTTTCCTCGGTGATGTCCTCGATTTTTCTTGAAAATGTCCTCGATTTTTGGGCAAAATCCAATTTTGCCCTCCCCTTGAAAGAAATCCTGGCTACGCCCATGCCCAGAGTGTCACCGGTTCGCACTGTTGACACAATGATCACTTTCCGCTGTTGCCCTTGGAATGTTTCGGCTGTTCCCACAATGATTTTATCATATCCCATTTCGGCAAGTCCAAATTTCATTGCATTGTTGACTGTAAGGGGTTACTACACCAATATCCGATTGTTCCATCTCTCGATCATTGATTCGTAATTTGGATTGAATTTCGTTGACTCGAGCACTAATTTGACCTCTTCAGTATTGTAGCTGCCCAAACATGCATACAGACATATTTAATCAATAAAAATAAAAGCTGTGGCATTAAAGAAATTTCATGAAAATTACCTGGATTTGGCTTTTGTTTGTTTGCATAAACCATCAACGGAAACGAATATAACTCAGAATAGAGCTGATTCCTCCGTAATTATTAATTCATCTGAAATATGTATGAGAGTCAAGGGGCAAAACACTACCGAAAAATCAAATTCACCAAGAATAAGTGTACAAATACCGAAAAGACCCAAGAAAGACCGAAAAGACCGAAGGTGGACCGAAAAGAACAAAAATAAAAAACAACACACACCGTGTCTCACACAGCTAAAGCAACGGTATTCTATGTATATATTTCACTATTGTTCTTTTCAGTCTATCTTCGGTCTTTTCGGTCTTTCTTGGTTCTTTTCGGTATTTGCACATTTATTTTTGGTGAATTCGGTCTTTCGGTAGTGTTTCGCCCCTTGATGAGAGTACAGTACGGTATTTTAAATATGAACTCAAAAAATGCAGAAGACTCCCTCAGCAGTCAAAATATTATACATAAAACTAACCTCTCGCTTCGGGCTCTAGTTTATTTTGATAGAACAGTTCATTGGGAACTTTCAAAATATCTTTGTGCGACCGATAATTCTTGATTAATTGCGTAATGTACTTGGGGTAGTAATTTTCTGTGGTTGGATTTCGTTGATAAAAGGCAGCTCAAACAATTGCTCCATGAACGATTTATTGAAGCCAAGTTCCTTTGCGTACTTTGACCTAGTCATTGCACTTAGTTGCTTGGGGTCTCCAGCCAAAACGATGCAACTGTGAACTTTTCCATTCGGTTCTGTACATAAACCTTTTTCAAAACACATACCAGGCAAATTGAATGTTGAGATAAAATATTTTCAAATTAGAATAGAAACTGAAATCTCACCTGCAATTGGTATTAGTGAAACAGTTTCATGTGTACAAGTGCATTCATTGGCACGAACTAAACAACCGGCTTTCAAAAGAGTACATACCACCACTCGAAATTTGTCGCCTTTTTATACGACTTAGCGTACATTCTGAATAGTTCAGAGTCTTTCAAAACTTCCAAAAGTCGCTCCGAAATTTCATCACAGGCCGAATTTGAGTTTGCGCACACTAAAACATGATTTTTTGTTGTTCGTACAATATTCTCGTTGGCTGCAACTAATGTCCTTGTTTTTCCAGTTCCTTTAGAAATAAAGAACAGATTATTCAACATTCAGTCGCACGGTATTAATTAATGAAAATACTAACCTGCCGGATTCTCAGGAGATCGCTATACCATGTGCACCTTGTATACGCCCTTAATTCGAACATATTCATTTATTATAAATTGTATCAAAAATAGTTTATGGTCAGCATGAGAAATAAAAGTTGATTTTGAAAACAATGATAGCGGGTCGAGGCTTGACGAAATAGCCACGCGAAGCACGTTTAAATTTGAATTTCCTTTGAGAAGCTCAAGTTTCACGAAATGGTCAGCAGTCTTACAAATGAGGTGTGTATCACGGCAGGGCCTCCTTTGAAATCGTGAGCTAACAAACGCTGCATCCAGTTTTTTATTTTCATCAAATACTTTCCGGCAAAGCTCACATGCCTGTGTGCTTGCAAAACAATGAGTATTCAAAATGCTAACACTGAGTGTTAGCCTTCAGAGCAGTGAATCGTGTTAGCGCAGCACACAATTTTCAATTTTTTTTTATTTCAGTCGCTCAACGGTAAATTGAAAAAAAAAAACAAAACAAACATTGTGTGCGATGAGATTTCGATGCGCAGTGAAAAGAAGTTGAAACTGAAATCAAAATTTTTATGTTGAGCGTCCTTCGCCGAAACATCGACATAGCTCCACGGCTATCACTAAGTCAGAAAACAAAATCTTTATTGTTTGGGGTTTTTGTGGTTCATACAAAATGGAATTGAATCGGTCGAGTGAATCGCTCGTGTACCCGTGTACACAGGTTTTTTGTGTGTGCTAGTGGTGCGTTTCAATGCCAAACCCTTGTGAATGAGAATGTGTGCCCATGTGCCCGTGTGCTCGTAATCACAATGTATTATCCGTGTCAAGAAATTTCTTTCTGTCTTTATTTCACTCTAATTTGCATTAAATTAAATATTTCTGTTTCGCTGATATGTTCAAAATTGAGAAAATTGCACCAGTGGCCATGCGTCTTACATTCTATCAATTTTATTTTTCCGGCTCTTTTAAAATTCTTTATAATATATTTATTGGTAGCCCTGAAAAGGGCTGTTTTTAGTCTTAAAAAAGACTGTTTTATTTTTGAGATCGCAACTTCTCACAATACTTTGCTGTACTTAGCTTGTTCTTTATCAATATGATGGTGATGGTGCATACCGTATGGCGTAAGAATGTTTTGATTCTCGAGTCAGAATATGTTGGTTTTGTATCGGCAAATGTTTTAGAAGTGACAGTCTTCATAATATTGTAAATATTTTTAAAGTTGGTGGCCAGAGACTTCTTTTGTTTGCTTCCTCGCCATGAAATATTCTGCCATACTTCATCTATGGCAATAGAACGAAGCAAGCTCCTGGTGATATCGGTTTCATCGGTAAAATGGCACAGCTGAAATTTTGTCTGCATTATGTATACATCATTTGAAAGTTGTTAAATAATGAACTATGGGAATCTTAAAAATCCAAATGACACTTACCAAAATTTTTTTAATCGTTGACTTGGTTTCACATAACGTATTTAGTCTCTCCAGTTGTTCAATATTCGTACATTGGAAATCTTCGATGGAGAAATCTGGGTCATAGAGATAGGTGGTATCATTTTTAGACACATCATCATGCTCATCATTTTCTCCAGGCAGTCTCTCCATGATTCGGCTGAACATCATTACATTTTGTCTTTGATAGTTTCGAATCGTTTCAACCAAACGAGAGACTGTAAAATATATCATAATCAATATCATAAAATTCAAAATGTACAGATTTTTTCATCGATTGCCATACAATCAGAATTTTCCTTGTGATCACCGACACAGCCACAATATTCACATGAAATGTTATCCAAATAATTTTCAGAACATTCGTTTATGTAATCTTCTTTTAGGGGATCGACCAACTCAGATTTTGATTCTAACATAAAATACAAAAATATATAATGATCACTTGATTAATGATATTTATCACTTACCTTCTTCCATGTCAACTTTTTTTGTTTGGACGATTAAGGCAATTATTGAAAAACACCGACCAATGCCAATACAGACTTACATGATTAATCAGTTTCTATTTGCTGGTTATAATAAGTTGGGTTAATGTCGTGCCGTCGTTAATGTCATTGAGTAAATGTGGTCCGTTTGAACGAAGCAAATGAAATGTTGCCATATTGAACGTTCTATTTTTTTTTTAATTTCAAGAAAATAAATTAAATGTAAAAAAAATTTACATAATATTTTAATAATTGGCAAAAAGTATTTTTCTATACGATATTTTGTATTGCGTCAAAAAAAACTTTAAACTTTGTCTGCGTAAATATGTACTTGTTACGAAAGCGTAAATAATTATTTGTTTCGTATATTCGTTTCTGTCATTTGAATGTTGATTGCCGAGTTGTTGATAGCGCTTCATTTGATTTGACAATAATAATATATGAACAAATAAATAAATAAAAATAACATCTCAAAAGCTGAAAAGAATAACATCTCAAGTAATTTTCTAAAAATAATACGGTTTTCTAAAAAATAAAACAAGAAAAATGGATTCGCGATACTGAATCCACGATTTATATCATCGAAAAATTGAAGGCTTGAACAAACAGTTGGTGATTCTGGGCTTCAAACACCTTGGTTCAAACTTGATTTCGTGTATTTGGCTTGACGAATTGGACAACTTCAACCAGCGTCACCTCAAAGTTCAACAGGGTGGTGCTTGGGTGTAAGGAAATACACCGTACCAGCCGGTGCAAAATGAAATTTGTTTGGCCAAAGCAAGCGATAATAAACAATGGTACCGTTGTATTTTCTTATCAGAAACTGGTGCAAACAAAGCGGATGTTTACTGTATCGATTTTGGAACACGTTTTCAAGCTGAAAAAGGCAACGTTCGGGTGAGATTTGAAAATAATTCGAACGATTATGAAAATGCATGTTTGCAAAGTCTTGGTATAGCAAGAATGACTATTATTTACAGCGCATTCCCATTGAGCTTCTGTACACCGTTCAAACGATCACATGCCGAGTGAATGGTGTTAACTACGAGCAAAAAGAAGAAGCCTTTCAACATGGCCAGATCATCATCGCAAAAACTATTGTTTTCGATCCAGTGACTAAACACCACAGCATCGACTTGGAAATTTGAGAATTTCAACAAAGCATTTCGCCTCACAATTTCAAACCATCGACCGTCCAAGATAAAATCAATATAAACATTAGCATTTAAGAAAATATTGAAATATTTTCCGATAAAAAATCAAACCATTTCATTTCGAATCGAAAATGAAAACATACTTTCAACAAATTAATCACAACAACACCGTCAAAAAAATCCAAACAAATGAAGTAATGTTAAGAACAAAGCAAATGTGAACGTTAGACAATTCAAAAATATTATCCGATACAAAACCAAACCATTTGTTTAATTCAATTTTTTTCAGAGAATAATGACAACCACCATTTGTAAAAATGTCAAAGAAAAACCTGTTCATGATATAGTCTAGACTAATTTCAAAATATTTCGATCCAATTTTTTGTGGCGCTAAAAGGAAAAAAATCAAAATTCCTAAAAGCTTATTTTAAAACCGGCGGGTTTTAATGCGGCCGCATTCAATCAACATTAACTTAATTAAAAGAAAACAGAAAAAAACGCATGATGGTCAACTTATTACCAAAAGAATTCCACATTTAATAATTATCTTTCTTATGTCATCACAAGGTAATTTGATATTAATGTGTTTAAATCGTTTACATTATTGTATTATGTATTTAAGAAAAAATTGATATGGTTATTCATTATTTCCATATCGTTCTTTCATTGTTTTCCCTTTTTTGAACTTGCTCGTAGATTTCTGCACTTGGTTCTGAACGTATACTGTTTGCCGAATTCACTGTCTTCTTGCTCAATTTCATTTGAATTTGTAGAAAAATCATCTTCAGAAGGGCTGTTACTTCGTGACGTCACAACCGTTGTACCAATACAGTTACTAAGTTTACGAATAGTTGTACGAGAATTCTCAAGTTTTATTTCAAGTTCAGATGTTAGCGACCTAGAATCAATTTGAAAATTTGATTTATTCAAGTACAAACAAACATGCATAAAGACATACTGTGGATCATGCAACTCCGAATCATTTGCCCTTTCATGTGATTGAACGCCTTCAAATGCTTTCGAGTTGCTTGAATCTTTTGAATTGTTCGGGGGAAAGTCAATGCTTTGATGTGAGTCATTTATTGACAAATCTTCGACCGTTTTTTCTGGGTTCATATTTTCCTTGTCTGGTGAATTGTTGATTTCTGTAGATTGTTGTGAGTTTCGTTCAAGCGAGTAGGGAACGTCTTGTTGGATCGATACTAGAGTCAACGCATCCAGGCGAGACAAATCAGATCTAGAAAGAATAAAAAATGTAATGATTCGTAAGAAATTTAAACAAGAAAAAAAATTATGAGGCAAAATGGAGTTGAACCTTTTTCTGTGTTTTCCTCAAGTGGCTGCACCATAAGAGGTGGTTTGCAAATGCGCTTTTCTAGTGCACTTTGGCTGGCAGATTTCTACATTTGTGATTTCACTGAAGAATTATTTTGCCTAGTGTGGAAAAAATGAATTATACTTTTCGAAACATTTTGAGAATTAAAAACTCCAAACAAACCTCTTTTGAATGACTGGTTGGTTAAATTTCACTGAAACTTGAGTGACCTTGTTCGAGTCCATATCGTTAGGATGTCGAATTTGGTTTAATGAAAGTGGAATTGGTTTAATTTTGAGCAAAGAAGTGGAATCATCCGCTAGCGGATATATATCAGAGCTCTGATAATTTGAAGATGATACAAAAACATAATCGTTTAAAATGGCAAATGATCAGTTTCAGAGTGTTTATGAAATAATTTGAACTATGAATCGAATAGAAACAATACAAACCTCTCTTGACCAACCGGCTGATCCAGTTTCATTTTCGAATCCATTGCATCAATAGAACGTGGACTGTAAATGAGAAGTTAAAAAGATTAAATTTTACATTTGACATGGACTTAATTTTGCAGTAAAATATTAATGAACGAGCGTGGAAAAAATCATTCAAAAGATCATACCTTTCATCTGTTGTATTTTCATGTGATTGTGTCATGTTTCTGGTCAAGTTTTCAGATTCATCATCGGCCAAATCAGAGTCAGAAAATAAGTCCATTTCTTCAATGACACGTGGACAGCCCAAACATTGCCAAAACGATAACTGAATATAGTTTGCTAGCTGAGCTACCAGATGAATATGCGACACGTGTTCATACGAACTCTGTGTATGCGGCACGCGCGTCCAAACGAAGTGTGTGGACGCGTCACATTCTCGAACGAAGTGTATGAAGTGCGGTATGACGCAGGCGCAGCAAGCTAGCGCATGCGTACACACTTCGTGTCAATTTTTTTTTTTTTATTTTACGACGGTTTTTTCGTTGTACCCATTGCTCGGGTACAACCAATTTTCTCCGATTTTGCAAAATGACTACACAATACTTCATCTTGCTTCGTTGAGAGTTATTCTTCGACTAAATGAATTTTCATTTTGTCGGGAGAAGAATACAGAAGCAGCGTGAAGTTGTTGACAGTTCGACTCGAATACCGTCCGCATTGCAATAATACGGCGAATATTCGCAACGCGTATATACGCAAATGTCTCGTCGGGTTATATTCAATGTGATGTCAGTTGTAAAAATTGAACAGTGGCGCCACGAACTTTGCCTTTGAATTCTACAGTAGTTCGACAGTTCGCCGTTTTTCACAATAACAATTTGTACAGAATCCGTTAGGTTGGGCCATCGGATATGCTGCTGCTTGTAATTCAACCATTCTATCCAAGACTGCCGAATCATTATTGCTGATGTTTTCTAACTCGTCTGGTAAAGAATCATGCTTGACAGTTCATGTAAAACAGAACCAGTTTGACGTTTCCATTTGATTTACATTGAGACTTCAGCTCAAGTCTCAGCTCAAGTCTCAATGTAAATCAAATGGAAACGTCAAATTGGTAAACATTTGGTCATCGTTCTTTATGATTTAAATCAGAATGGTGTTAACATTATTAATGGCAATCAATTTCATAATAGTAAAATGATCAGACAACCACTATACATACTAAATATTTCCCCAACCTTAGGAACATTTTCTCAGATTTAAACAAACAATAATGATAAAAGAGCACATAAAATAAAAATATAGTTAGTATTGGAGTTTACTCCAAAATTCGGAAGCTTGGAGTAAATTTACTAATATTTACTTCAAAATTTATGGTATTGGAGTAAACTTCCATACATTTTGAATAAATTTACTCCAACTAAATTTATAAATTTAGTAAATTTTACTCCATTTTTGTTTTGTGTGAGAATATATGCGAATTTGTAGCACATAATTTGACATAGAATTTGAAAAACCGTTCGTATTTAAAAGAAACAAAAATATAACTATTTTCTTAAAAAAATTAATTTATGTTGTCAAAACCTTATTCAAAATATTCAAGATATTTGTTTTGTAGTCACGTTAGCATTGAATCAATTAAATAAAAGAGTTGAAATATTTCACTTTTAAAATGCTAACTTCTATTAAAACGTTGAAATTAGCATCTGAAGATGACTGCATCGCTGTCGAAAAACGTTTAATACGTTATAATAAAAGTTAGCATTTAAAAAGTGAAATATTTCAACTCTTTTATTTAGTTGTCAAAACCTTCTTTGACAAAAACTGTGTTTTAATCAATGGTTAAATCTTTTCACATAAAAATGCAGGAATTTTATAGTAGGAAATAAGGCCATGGATCATAGATCCAAATTGTATATTTAGCCGCATTTGCTGTATACAGATTCACTGATTTAGTGAAATTTTAGTGAACCTGTATATAGCAAGTGCGGCTAAATACAGAATTTGGACGTGTATATATCCATGGCTTACATACAGTGTTCTGTTGGAACAATCTCCATTTTTCTCGAATGCAAATGCACACTCATACAGGCACACACACAGAGAGTCACGTACACCGATGATGTGAAAATAGGGATTGCTATTAGCGCCTAATCGTTAGGATTTCCTATTACACATAAAATAAAAACGTAATAAAATTTACTCGGAGTTTTACTACGTTTTTATTTTATGTGTAGCATTAGCTCAATGTATTGACTGTTTTAATCTAATTGAAGAAATGAAAACACTTTGATTAAACATATGATTTAAATAATAATGATGATACGCATAATAAAATAAGATGATATTGAATAATGAATATTAGGGTGGCCCCCTTTGATTTTTCCACGTAAAGTGTTGGGGGACACCCCCCAGTTTTGTTCTTTGGGTCAAGACAAAGATATGTGTAAAATTTCAGATCGATACAAGGCCTCTAAACCGTGCCTGTAGACGAGTCTTGATACCAATTTCCAATATTCGGAATTTCGGGAAAATTTTCACAATTTTGTGTCTGTAGACCTCATTTCTCGGTCAAAATTAGTTTTTTAAAAGGGTTTTGGAAGTTCTTTACTCCCTCTCCAATTTATATAGCCAAATGATTGAAAAAATATATTGTGCTTGTTTAAAGTCAAGAAATTCGAATTTCATTGAAAATGTGAACTCATAAAAACTCATGTATTCTAGAGCATGGTTTACTTATTTGGGGTGGTGACTCTCCTGCGAGACAAAGCGGGCAGATTGAGTTGAAAGTCTCGGAGGAATTGATGCAGTTTGGTGCATTTGTATCTCCAATATGTTTGAGTTTTGGGGTTAGGGGTAGTAAATTCCATCTTACCAACCGCTGCAAATAATCACATTTTGTGAAGGCCAGAATTTGGTGCCCCCCAAAAATACCTCGATCATCATTTATGCTCTCATGCTTCAGCCGCAAAAACGTTAGTTTTTTTTCAAAACCAAATAACCCAAAAACACCGTAAACAGATGTTTCAAATAGTTGCTTTTCGATCGTTATTCGAACTACTCTCACACTATTTCAATCCATTACTTTTATTTTTCCGAATTTGAAGGTAAATGTTTTATAGAGTTAAATATGAGTTCAGTTATAATTGAGTTCACTTTTGCACGGGCTGATTCGGTTCACCTTCCTCTAACGTTTGGATTCGTTTTTCGTCGTACAAATGTCACTTTTATTGTTTCATTTCATAGAACTAATGTTTATTTCAGTGTAAAAAAACCAAATGATTCTTAAATAAAAGGCGAAATAGGAAAGAGTAGATTATTATTAGGAATTTTGCATGCTTTTCATGTAATTTTACTTGGAATGTCTTTTCGTGCGTCTGCGATCAAAATCAAATTTAAAACATAATTAAATCGGAAAATAGTTGATTCGTAAAATATGACTGAATGCTATGAATTCGTTTTTGTAAGTGACGATTTTATTCAGAAAACTGAGTAAATGAATTTGATAGAATTTTCAAAGGTGATATGATTCTAAACATTGATTCAATTCTGAACATTCTCCCGGGGGAAAATGTCATATTTTGTTAATGAATTTTGAAGTTGAAAAATGACTTCCGATTGATTCATGTCTCCATTCAAAATTACGACTTGAGCTGGTACGGGTTTTTTATGATGAATTAACCAATCGTCATGAAATCGATGGAGTAATTTCAAATAGTTCAGATCAATGAGCTCCTCTTCTGGTCGTCCTCGTTGCCTGATTCTTTGGATGATAATTTCCGGTGAAGTTCGTAAATAAATGATTAAATCAATCTGAATACTGAAATGACGTTCTATGAAATTGAACCATTGTTTCAAAATTTCGTTCATTGCCGGGTGAATTTGATTTTGGTTGGCTTCGATGAAACAGAATTTGTCGCTGTAGATTGATCGTTCCATTATCTTTACTCGTTTCTCATTGGGTTTGATGTGGTTTTCCAATAAAGTAAGTAATGCATAATTTTGAAATGGGTAGGTCCAATGGTGAGGTTCGGTATACATTCGATCCAGAACATTGAAACCATTGAGATTTCGCCATTTTTCCACGGGTTCAATGAGAGTTTGAGTGTTTTTAATTTTAGCGAAATAGTTTAAAAGCGTGCTTTTACCAGCTCCAATATTCCCTTCCAATAGCACTGTTATGGGTTTAACCAGATTCAATGAAATGCGTGATGTTAACAATATTACTTCTTCCCTGAGATCTTCTTTGGGCTGAATCAATTCTTGAATGTGTTGGTTTTCGTTGATGGGTAACGGTGACAGTTTAACTATTGGACGTTTGAATATTCCATTAATGGTTTTGATGGAACAAACTCGAACCAAACCGTCTGAGCCTGGGTGGGTTTGAATGATTCGGCCCATTAACCATTTTGTCGGAGGTAAATTGTTATCCTTGATGAGAACAACATCTCCGATTTTTAGATTGTGTTTTCTTTGAAGCCATTTGGGTCTGTTTTGAAGTGATTGCAGGTAGTCTCTCTGCCACATTTTCCAGAATGAATGAGTCCTTTTAAGTAATGTTCTGTAGCTGTGTGTGGTTGAAACCTTTTCATCACTGCAATGGGGTTCGGGAAGGGTTGTTAGTGCTTCTCCGATAAGAAAATGACCCGGAGTGATAAATGTGAAGTCGTCGGGATCATCAGACATAGGTAGGTATTAGCGGTCGGGAGTTTAAGCAGCTTTCGATCCGAGCTAGTAAAGTTGCTAAATCATCATAGGTTATGAATTCCTCGCCGATGATTCTTTTGAGATGATATTTAACACTGCGGATGTTTGATTCCCATAAGCCGCCAAAGGATGGAGCCGACGGTGGATTGAAATGGAAATTCACTCCCTTGTTGGTCATGTTATTTACCAAATTTGGGTGTAAAGATTGTAGGAATTCCTTTTCATCCTTCTCGAGAGCTTTTTTCGCACCGACGAAATTGGTTCCGCAGTCTGAATATAAATCAGAGCAGAGACCTCGGCGGGATATGAATCGTTGAAATGCCATGAGAAAGGCTTCTGATGATAAATCGATCACAGGTTCCAAGTGAACTGCTTTCACACTCATGCAAATGAAAATGACGATGTAGCCTTTATAGATTTTGCTACCGCGAATCTTCGATGTGCGAAGTGATATTGGTCCACAGAGATCCATTCCAGTGTGTAGAAATGGTCGATTGACGGTTACCCTTGCAGGTGGTAGGTCAGCCATTAATTGAGTTGCTGTTGAACCCCGAAAGCGGTGGCAAACGATGCAATTCGTGATCACCTTTCGAATGTAATTTCTTCTTCCGAGTAACCAGTACTTTCTTTGCAGTTCAGCTAAGGTGA
The DNA here is from genome assembly GCA_030463065.1 of Aphidoletes aphidimyza. Taxonomy (NCBI): domain Eukaryota; kingdom Metazoa; phylum Arthropoda; class Insecta; order Diptera; family Cecidomyiidae; genus Aphidoletes; species Aphidoletes aphidimyza. The sequence continues at coordinate 8,625,896 of CM059998.1, read as the reverse complement.
GCTGAACCCCAGCATGTAGTGCTTGATAATGGGTGTTGCTGATGATTAGTTCGGAAAAATGGTGATTCTGTGGTAATATCATGGGATGTTTCTGATTAAAGCTTAAATCAGCGAACGATAGTCGACCTCCAATTCGCAGTAGACCATTTTGATCGATGAAAGGATTCAATTTCCAGAGTCGATTTTTGAACTTCTTCTTTTCGTTCTGGGTTTGAATGATATTTATCTCCTCTTGAAATTGTTGATGTTGAACGAAGGAAACCCAACGATCGTTTGCATTCGTCAATTCACTTACGGAAAGATGACCGACTCTCACTGAGTTTTTGTTTTTCAAGTAATTGAAATAACGTCGAAACCATGCCGTGTATCTAAGTAACTGAATGTACTTGGAGCAATGTTGAAGTAATTTGTTGGTAGGTGAAATTTCAATGTTGAGTGTGTGAATTGCTTTTCCCTTTAATTCATCCCGGACTGATGATTCATTCGGCTGTTCGGAACCGTTATGTTTGTGTATAGGCCAATGTTCCTCCCCCAGAGGTAACCACGATGGGCCGTGAAACCATAGGTTGTTTTTAATGAGGTCCGAAGCAAGTAGTCCCCGAGAAGCCAAATCGGCTGGATTTTCTTCTGATGAAACGTGATGCCACTGTGATGGTTCAGATGCTTCTTGGATTTGGGTGATTCTATTAGCGACGAAAGTTTTCCATTTATGTGATTCTCCGTGTATCCAATGAAGTACGATTTCGGAATCAGTCCAAAAATGAATGTCATTTGGTTCGATTTTTACATGGCGAATTGCTTTCAATGTGTATTTCATTAGTTTGGCCAACATGAGAGCCGCACAAAGTTCCAGTCGTGGGATGGTTAGCATTTTTACTGGAGAGACTTTGGACTTTGAAATGATGATCGAAGTGTATATCTGGCCATATTTGTTGATGCTTCGTAAATAAATTACGGCTGAATACGCAGCAGTTGATGCATCCGAGTATCCGTGGAGTTGAATCGAGCATTTATTTGGTGTTGTGTTGATCCAACGGGGGATTTTCAAATCGGATAGTGAGCCGAGCGCTGCCGTGAAGCGTTGCCACTCTTGAATAAGTTCGGTGGGTAGAACTTCATCCCATTCCAATTTGAGCGACCATATCTTTTTCATGAAGATTTTGGCTTTGGAAATAACTGGTGCAATGAAGCCCAATGGGTCGTAAATACGAGCTATGGACGATAAGACAAATCTTTTCGTTAGCAATTGTTCAGTGTAATTGATTTTAAAAACGAGTAGATCGGATGAAGTGTTTCAAGAGATTCCCAATGTTTTGATGGTTTCTTCGGGATTTGATGAAAGCGGTATGTTGACTACACGATCAGTTGATGGAGCGGCTTGTAGAATTTCATCCGAATTACTTGCCCATTTTTTTAATTCGAAACCGGCTGATTTATAAATTTGAATGATTTCTCGTTGTAATTTGAGAGCTGAATTGACGTTATGAGAGCCAGAAATTGTATCGTCCATGTATGTGTCTTCTTTCATGATGTCAGATGCTTCAGGGAATTCGGAATGATTCAAATCTGCGAGTGTTCTAACGGTTTGGATGGCTCCGCAAGGTGAATAATTGAGACCAAAGGCGAGTGTTGTCATCGCATATTCTTTGATTGATTCAGATGGATGATTTCTATGTAGAATTCGTAGAAATGTTTCGTCGTCTTTATGAATTCGAATTTGACGATACATTTTTTGGATATCGGCCATAAAGGCAATTTGGTGGAATCGCCAATTGATGAGTATTGCAATTAAATCACCCTGAAGAGCTGGACCGGGGAATAAAATGTCGTTCAAGGATTTACCGTTGGAACTTTTTTTTCGACGCATTGAACACAGCTCGTACAAGTGTTGAAGTGCTACTTTCTCTTATTACCGGGTGATGAGGTAAATAAAAGGAATCATAAGCTAAAGTTCCACTCTCGGTGAAGTAACGGCGGTCCCTCTCCGTGTCCGTGACTTCTCTCATGTGATCCTGAGTCAAATAATCCATTATAATTTGGTTGTAATGGTCAAGAAATCTCGGATCTTTGGTGAATCGTTTTTCAAAATAGAGAAATTGGTGTAGTGCATTTCCCCTTGATTGTCCCAAAACCGCATCCGGATCAAGCTCTGTTCGGAAGGGTAATTTGATGATGAAACGACCATTTGAATCACGACGATAGGTTCGATTGTAGTGATCAATACAAAATTGTTCTTCTTTGGTATATTGTCGGGTTTCAGCAATGTCCTCAATTTCAAAGAACTTTTCAAGTAAGCGATCGGTGTTGAACGTATTGATTGACACTTGTTCGTTCAGCTTATGATGATTGTATGTTTTTCCGAACAGGATTCAACCCAATTCGGTTTTAAGAGCAGTTGGTGTTCCCCTTTCGCCCCTGCGAACATCCGGTAAAAAGATTTCGCTGCATATTTCAGCTCCCAGAATCATATCGACAAGGCCATGTTTATTGAAGTTTGGGTCTGCTAGTGGTAATCCATTTAAGTGAGGCCAATTTGTGAAGTGGATCTCTTTAGAAGGTAATCGATTCACTAGTGATTTCATAACCAGTGCATCCACTGTTGTGGTGAAAGATGAATGAAATGATTCTATGATGAACGAAACGAACGATCCACTTTGGGATTTGGCAGAATCCAAATGTGTGATATCAATTGAGCAACGTGTTCTTCTGAGATTATGGCTCTGAAGAGCTGCTTCGGATATGGCATTAGCTTCTCCCCCCAAGTCGATGAGAGCTCGCATTGTTAATACGATTCCATTAGCACCTTTAACTTTGATAATGGCTGTTGATAGAAGTGTGCTCTGAAAAAGTGAACGTTCTGTTTCGACTTTCGTGGTGAGCATAGTTTTCGGATCGGTTGAAGTGGAAGCGACTGGTGTTTTGTTGAGAGTAGTGGTCGACGGTGTTGTCAATGGAGCAGTTGAATGCAATAATGTATGATGTCTTGCTCCACATTCACTACAGTTTCTTGAGCTCAAACACTTAGCTTTGGTATGTCTATCAGATAAACAATTGTAGCAAAGCTTACTGTTATTGGTTTTTTCCCTTCGTTCTTCAACTGACATTGCCGAAAATTCGGGGCAAGTACGAATACTTTGTTTGTTGCCGCATAAAGCACATTTCAAAGTCTGCTTGGATGAAATCGATGAATCTCGTGAAGGAGCTTTCCTTTCGATGTTTCCAACAAACGATTTGACTGATTTGCGAGTTAATTGTTGCGATTTTTCACCAGTTTCCGGAGATTTATCCATGCACACACAGAAATCTATGAGTAAAATATCAATGTATTACTCCAATCATGCACAAAATATAGGAACATTCCAAACTGGAGTACATTTGTATTGGTTTACACCAATTCGGCATAAATGTCAAACTGAAGTTTCAACGAATTCCATAAATTTGGCGGTAAAAGTTTGACATTCATACTGAATGTATACCGAATTGGTGTAAACCAATACAAATGTACTCTAGTTTGGAATGTTCCTATATTTTGTGCATGATTGGAGTAATACATTGATATTTTACTCACAGATTTCTGTGTGTGTGTGAAGTAATTCCAATGTGCGCAAACTCGATTGAATTCTGTCGTTTACATCTTTCAAGGTTGGTAAAGTTTGTTTCGTCACGGCTGATTTCTCAAATTCCTTTCGCGTTTCGATAGGAAGTTTTTCGATAGCCAAATAAGCAATAATTGGATCAGATGCTGTAATATCTATCCCGACGTTTTTGAGAGCTTGAACTGTATCGTTGACAATGCTACTCAGATCTTGTAGTTCTTTGATATTTTCATTTTTGTTCTTTGGAAACGACATCAGCCGAGACATACCATCCATAAAGATTGCGCGTTTATTTTCCTAACGTTCGACCAATAGATTCCACGCTGTTTGATAATTTGATTCTCGAATAGGTAAATGTTTGATGAGACCTTTAGCGGGTTCACTCAATGCGTTCATTAAGTATTGCATCTTCTGAACTGGCGGCACTTTGGCATTGTCATGAATACCCACTCGAAATTGGTCCTGGAAAGAGTTCCAATCAGTATATTTTCCGGAAAACGAGGGTGGATTAAGAGGTGGCAATTTGACTGGGGAGACGTTTGAATTTGATTGAAGAGCATTGATGAGTTGTAATAATCCCGGATTCAAGTGTTGACTGGAAACTTGATCAGTATTTTGATTTTGATGAAATGTATTTAATAATTCCTCCATTTTCGAGAAGAGATTCAAATAATTATTCTCAAAGGTATCTGGGATTTTTTCTTGAAAATATTCATAGCTATCACGATCTTCGATTTTGATTGCCATAATCAATTCTTCATGCAATTTAATGAATTGAGCATATTCTTCGTCCAAAATGGCAAGCTTTTTTGAAAGTAAACTCGTTGATTTGATAGTAGCAGCTGTAGCTTCAAAAACTTAGCTTTGTTGTATCAACTTAAGATTTCTCGCCGTTTGAAGTTGAAGAGCCTGATGTAATTGAATTTCGTTCATGATGTGATGACTCACTTTCGGCACCAGAAATAAATCGGAAAATAGTTGATTCGTAAAATATGACTGAATGCTATGAATTCGTTTTTGTAAGTGACGATTTTATTCAGAAAACTGAGTAAATGAATTTGATAGAATTTTCAAAGGTGATATGATTCTGAACATTGATTCAATTCTGAACATAATTGATCATGTTTTGTCACTAATATTTGTGATGGTTGTCTTGAAACACAGTGAAAAGTGGAGGTAAACCGATTAACCCCAAAAAAATCATTCTCAAAAAATTGGCTCTAGCCCCTTGGAACAAACCAAAAAAAAAAACAGCAGAAATTGCGTATAATGCCCAGCTATCATAGGGTACCAGACTCAACACGAAATCGGTCTGGTTCGGAAAATATTTGGAAAAAAAGAGTGAACCAAACTACACCGTCCTCCCCGAAATGGGCGCTAAATTTCAGCATAATTCATTTTTTTGGGGGTTATAAAAAATGTTTGGCTCGGGGTTGAGGGTAAAGTGGCCAATCGCAGTCAATAATTAAGCACTAAATCCTAGCCTTTAGTAAATGTAATTTTCTGCGGCGGCTCGTAAGATGGAATTTACTACGTCAAACCCCCAAAACTAAAAAAAAATCGGAGTGAAAATGAGCGGTATTAAATAGCACCAATTCCTCGATCAACACATTTTGTCCCGCAGGAGGGTCACGACCTCAAATAAGTATACCATGCTCCAGAATACATGATTTTTTATATGAGTTCACATTTTCAATGAAATTCGAATTTCTCGACTTTACACAAGCACAATATATTTTTTCAATTATTTGGCTATGTAAATTTGAGAGGGACTAAAAAACCTTCCAAACCCCGTTTAGAAAACTAATTTTGACCGAGAAATGAAGTACACAGACGCAAAATTGTGAAAATTTTCCCGAAATTCAGAATAATGGATATTGGTATCAAGACTCGTCTACAAGCACGGTTTAGAGGCCTTGATTAGCCATTTCATCAATACATAAACAATCATTTTACCGAATTTGTTTTCTGTGTGTGGTGGATTTGTTATTGCTCAGTTGAAGAAATGTAGCAAAAGAAAAGCTTGTTGGCGAGCTGTTTACGTATGTAGGCCTTCGCAAAATGCGACACTATGTATAGAGCGAGTGTTTTACGTGTGAGTACACAATCAGAAAAAAAAATCCGATTTTTTTAGTGTGGAATTTTCATGTGTTGTGACAAGATATCGATTCCACTCCGCTTCCAGGGGTGATACGTTGTGAAATACATTATCGATAGTGATTTCAGGTAAATTTTAACTATTAAAAAGGTTGTTGAAAAACAGCATTCATTTCATCGATTGTGGAGGGCGTCGTTGGCAAAGCGCCTGTTTTAATTTCTTGGAGACCGCGCTCAATTTTTTCCAAATTGAGACTGGCGCTTTGATTTCTATGAGAAGTTAAAAAAAAAACAAAAACAAAGTTTTTGTGCGACAGAAATCTAAAATTTCTTTTTAAATGAAAATAAATCACTTACTTGACCATTAAATCAATCACTTACTTCAGTAAAAATATCTTTTACTTTGGCAAGCCGCCGGCCACCAGCGACTTTGCGCAAATCAGAACATTTTGTTTTCATTTGATTAAGCGCCTACCAATCGCAAATATCACTAGTGTAATTACACCCGTACGAACGTGCTGTTTATGATCCGTTAAACCACAGCCCGAGTATTAAAAGCAAATGTTTTACCGCTGCGAAAAGCGCCATCTCCGCATTCTCAGTGAACTATGAGCCAATCTTGAATTCATAAATGATAAGTCCAAAAACTCAATGCTGTGAATTGAAAGCGGTTTCACTGAAAATACACAGGTGGCGCTTCGAATAGCGGTAAAAATGTATTGCCATACAAATGTATAGGCCGCCATGTTTAATATTCGGGCTGTGCGTTAAACGCACACACTCGTCATTGGACAACAACAACAAGTGAGAAGCACAATCACGTTTGCTGAACCGAAAAATCCGACCAAAATCGTGCCGCCTAAACAATTGGTCATCACACAATGTATGTAAAAATTGATGAGTCAATTGTTGCCCAACAATGAACTTGTTTGTGAAATGCGGTTTTTATCAAAGAACAAAAATTTTTGACTCACGAGTTTATTTCACTTAAAACGGAATAATGAATATCCATGATAACAGTGTGACTAACGAACAGAGACTAAGTACCAAAAATGGAATTTAGTCTCCTATAGGAGAGTTAGTCTGATTTTTAAAAAAATGCAATATTATATCATTAGATGAACATTTTTACTTAAAGTAGCCCTTAGTAGAAGCGCAAATTAGGTAAAAAAAATGGTTTAATTTGGGTGGTCATTTTCACCCAAATCGGGTCTTAACTAAAGTACAAATTGGGGATGTTTTTTTTGCCCAATTTAGGTAAAAAATCTCACTAAAATTAGTCATTAACTGAAGCACCAATTTAGTTTGATTTTTCAAAAAATATCACTCAAATTGGGCTATCACTGAAGCATAAATTCGGCAGTATTTTTTTGATCCAATTTGAGTAAACATCAGTGTTCTCAATCGGGGCAAGAAGTCGCCCCGAGCCCCGACCGAACATTTCGGAGCTGACCCGAACCAGACCGAGGTTTTGATTTCATATTTATCGATTCGGCCACAAAATCGACATTTCAGAAAATTGGATGATGAATGATTCGTTGAACATTCTAGAAAATGCCGAAGCAAATAGTGAAGTCTCTAAAGAAGACACTTTGCAAGCAATATTTATTTATTTATTTATTTATTATTTGGTTTTAACGTCTACTTAAATAAGCCGACAGTACAGTTTAGTTCTTCAAAGTTCAGTTCATTCAATAAATATTATTAGTATTATTAGTAATTTCAATCAATATCAGTAAAAATCAATTAGAACGTTAAATAAGTTAAAGCTTTTTCAGACAGTTTTAGTTAGTTATCACAGTTGTAGTAATCAGTCAGTTATAGTGCGCTTAGTTGTATTTAAAAAAAAATATAGATTGAATAATAGAATCGACTAATATATAGAAATAAAGAAATAATCCCACTAGGAATCAGAATTCATCACATAATAAAAGAATATACATAATATAAATATAAAAATAAAAATCACATTTTGATTGAGTCGCCAAATGTGCTATCCGGTAAAAGCAACAATTTGTTTTTGAATTCATAAAACGGTAGGGTCGGGTCAACGAAAAGTGCAGCATGATTAAACGCCCGACACGCATTGTTAAATGGAGAATTCAGACCATGGTCCGTTTTTGAAAATCTTATTTTTATGAATTCTGGATTTCTTAAAGTACGAGTTCCCGTATTCAAGTCGAGTTGTCCGCGTAATTCTGGAGAATCCAACCTACCGGAGATAATTTTGTGAATCCATAAAGCAGCCGAATTCACTCTGCGTCGAATGAGCGAAACCAATACAAGTTCTTTGCACCTCTCAACATATGGTTGCAGTACATATCCATTCTCTTCTCTGTTTAGATTGTCTTTGTGAATGAAAATGACTGCTTGTTTTTGTGTACTCTCTACGCGTTTACGATGAGTTGAATGAGATGGTGACCAGATGACATTCGCAAACTCCAAGTGTGATCTCACCAAAGATCCATATAACAATTTGGCATTGTCAACATTGAGTGTTTTGTAGCATTCTCTTTTAACGAATGCGAGTCGATTGTCGGCTTTTATCTTTGCAAATTCCATATGGGAAGTGAAGCTTAGTTTAGTGTCCATAATAACACCTAAATCGCGGATTTCCTCAACTCTCTCAATAGGAATACCCTTGATATTATAGTTTGCCTTAATTGTATCCCGTTTCTGTGTAAAAGTCATGATTTTGCACTTTTTTATGTTCAATTCAAGGCCATTATCATCACACCACTGAACAAATTTAACAATTTCCTCCTGTAGGATCATGGTATCAGCCATACATTTGATTAACATGGCCTTCTTTTTATCATCAGCAAAGTTGAATGACTTCGAAGGGCCATCTTCACTATCCGAGTCATCAAAAAATGTCAGGAAAAATAATGGACCCAAAATCGTTCCCTGACCAATCGCCGAATGAGCAGTAAATTGTTCCGATAGCGATGATCCCACTTTGACACTTTGCTTTCTGTTGGCTGAATACGAATTGACCCAGTGAAGCGTTTGATTTGATATTGGGAATCGTGATAGTTTACGAACCATCAATGGCTGACTTATCGTGTCGAAGGCTTTTTTAACGTCCGCATAGAAGACATCCACCTGAGCTTTTTGTTCAAACGCTGAGTGTATGAAATTAACAAATTTCATCAAGTTTGTTTCAATGCATCTATTACTCACAAATCCATGTTGTTGTTTGACAATTTCGGAGTAATGATCATTTTCATTTGGTCATTAACTATGCGTTCAAAAACCTTGGCTAGGTTTGACATGATTGCGTGGTCCAGATGATAATTGTGATTCTGAAGATGACATTGAAAATGAACATCAAAATGAGATTTGTTGGATAATTAATCTAGTATACATTCATAAATCAATCATTTCTAAAAGACCTAAAAATATATTGAAATGTACTTTACTTCACTTTAAACTTTCAATCAATAAACATCATAAAATAACATTGTTCCAACTTTTATCATTAACATTGGTTATGGGCCATCATTCATATTGAGAAAGTCAGGGTATTAACAATGGAAACGAAAGTAAATATCGTAAAGCTCAACAACACCAATTACTTCAATTGGAAATATCGCATGGAATTGCTACTAATGAAAGAAAAAGCTTGGTATACAATTGACACCCCGAAACCATCAACTGCAGCTGAAAAATGGATTCAAGACGACCAAACAGCACGAGCATTGATTGGACTAAATGTTGAGGATAATCAACAAAAACATATTCGCAAAACAACGGAAGCAAAAGCCACATGGAATGCATTAAAAAAGGTTCACGAAAAAACATCATACGTTAGCAAAGTTTCATTAATGAGACAAATGTACGAAACGAAAATGCAAGAGGGAGATGACCTCGAACAACATATGGACAAATTATCAAATATATTTCAAAAACTTGAAGACGTCGAGGAAAACCTTTCTGAACATTTGCAAATCGCGTTGATTTTAAGCAGTCTACCCAAGAGCTGGCACACAATCGTTACTGCTTTAGAAGTAAGAAAGGATGAGGAATTGACTATGACGCTTGTTCAATCAAAACTCTATGATGAATCAATAAGAAGAAAAACATCGTCAGAAGACAATGAAGATAAACTCCTTAACATCAAAAGCAAAAATTTGACAGAAATTCACACTCGAAATACAATCAAACTAGGGAACAAGGCGAATATTCCGAAAAAAATTACCAAAAATCAACTTTATTTTGCTATTTTTGCAAAAAAAAAGGAACCATCTAATGAAAGATTGCCTAAAACTTAAGGCATACAACGACAGAAATAAGGCAAATTCACTTGAAGAGGGGGAAGACGATGAATATTTGCTCAACATTACGAGTACAAATTTTGAAATCAAATCAGCTGACAAAACCGAATGGATACTCGATTCGGGAGCAACTTCTCATTTTTCAAGTGACAAAAATTTGTTCACAGATATGATTCGATCCAACGATAAAAAAGTTAAAGTAGCAAATGGATTCAATATTGATATCGCCGGAAAGGGATCCTGTAAAATTCATTTTAAAAATGCAGATGGAGAAATTTCGAAAGCAACTTTAAGAGATGTACTATTCGTACCACAATTACATGGAAATTTCATATCAATTCGCAAGCTTACTAAAAACGGACTTGTGGTGAAATTTCATGAGGACAAAGCAGACATCATGGATAAGGCAAAAATATTGACAACAGCATATATAAAAAATAATTTATTCAAACTGGAATTGGATCAACTCAATGGCATACATGAAATTGTCAACGGGAAACTTTGCATTCATACAATTCATCGTATTTTTGGACATCGAAATAATGAATCACTTAAAAAAATGCTGAATGAAAAACTTGTCACTGGTATTGAGCTAATGAATTGCAAATGTGAACCTATGTGTACTATATGTCTACAATCAAAAATGCACCGAAAATCATTCGTGAAGGAAAAATCAAAGACAACTACGAGAATTCTTGATTTGATACATACCGACATATTGGGACCAATGAAAACACAGACACATACAATGAAACGATATATGCTAACTTTCATTGATGATTACTCGCGCTATACAAAAGTCTATTTACTAGGACAAAAGTCTGAAGCAAAGGATAAAGTGATTGACTTTGTAAACTTAATGAGAAATCAGTTTGGCTTCAAACCCAAGAAATTTAATTCGGATCGTGGCGGTGAATACATGAATCATGAACTTAAACACTATTTTGATCAACAGGGAATTGAATTTCAATTTACATCACCATACACTCCACAATTAAATGGAGTGGCAGAGAGAAAAAATAGATCTATCATTGAAATGGTCAGATGCATGTTAAACGACGCAAATTTACCTAGACAATTCTGGGGCGAAGCTGTAATGACTGCAAATTACATCCAAAACCGAACAATCACATCAGCAACAAACAAAACACCATACGAATTATATTTCAAAAAGAGACCACACGTTAAAACCTTGAATATTTTTGGATCTACATGCTACGTCAAAATACCAAATCAAAAGCGGCAAAAATTGGACGACTCATCAAAAGCTTTAATTTTATTGGGATTTGATGAACACAACTCAAGTATTTATCGCTGTTTTGATCCTGAGACGAACAAAATCACCTTTAGTAGAGATTTCATTTTTATTCCAAAAACAAAAGACGCTGAAAATGAAACGGAAATCACTTTCGAAAGGGAAATAAATCCATTATACGTTCCATTACCAGATCCAGATGACAGTGAAAATGACACATCTTCAGAAGAAATCACAGACGAAAACACAAGTTCATCACCAGAACCTGAACGACAACCAATCAGAGTATCCACACGAACAAACAAGGCACAACCACCGAATAGATTTGGCTACAATGAGAATTTTGAAGTAATAAACGCAATCATTGAACCAAAAACTTATCAGGAGGTTCTTAAGGATTCGAATAAAAATGAGTGGATGAAGGCCATGACGGAAGAAATGAATTCACTTACAAAAAACGAAACATGGACACTTTGTGAACTTCCACCAAATCGAAAAGCTATCGGATGCAAATGGGTCTATGCCATCAAATTTGATCAAAATGGAGAAATTGATAGATTCAAGGCGCGTTTGGTGGCCAAAGGATTTTCTCAAAAATTTGGAATCGATTACGACGAGGTGTTTGCGCCGGTTGTGAAAAAAACAACAATAAGGATTCTACTATCTATCGCATCACAATACAAACCTCCAGGATTTGAAGCAAAGGGAAATGAACATTTGGTATGCATACTCAAAAGAAGTCTTTATGGTTTAAAGCAGGCAGCGAATAGCTGGAATGAGGCCATAAACGAAACATTGATAACATTTGGTTTCAAAAGATGCTCATATGACAATTGTCTCTATATAAAACGATTTGAGAATGGAAATTGGTGTATTCTATTAGTATACGTTGATGATTTATTAATAACTGCAACAAGTGATAGAATAATCGAACAAGTTCAACGAGACATTAATTCTACATTTGAAATGCGAAATTTGGGTGAAATCAATAAATATCTCGGAATCGAAGTGCAGAGAATGAATGGAATTTACAGCATAAATCAGGAGAAATTTATAAAGAAAATCATCACTGAATACGGAATGGAAGATGCCAAAATATCTAAAATCCCTCTTGATGCGGGATATGAAAAACACCAATTAAATGACCAACAATTCTTACCAACAAATGAAAAATATCAAAAGCTCATCGGATCCTTATTATTCATCGCTCTCAATACACGACCAGATATTGCTACAAGTGTTGCAATTCTTTCGCAAAAAGTCAGCAAACCAACAGAATACGATTGGAATGAACTAAAACGAATCGTGAGATATTTGAAGGGAACAGCGCATTATCGACTTCATTTAGCATCGAATGATACAAACAAAAAATTATATGGATTCGCAGATGCAAATTGGGGAGAATGCCGCGATGATCGAAAATCAAATGGTGGTTATTTATTCAAATATAATGGCGGGACAATTAGTTGGCGAAGTAAGAAACAGCAATGTGTTTCATTATCGTCCACCGAAGCAGAATTGATATCACTAACCGAGGCTACAAAGGAGGCAATTTGGCTCAGACGTTTAATTTCCGAAATCGATCAACAAATTGAATATCCGATTATTATTTTTGAAGACAACACAAGCAGTCAAAAAATGGCAGAAAATACGAATCCATCAAATAGGACTAAACATATTGATGTCCGATACCATTTTATTAAGGATAATATCAAAGGGAAAATCATTTTAATTCAATATTGTTGCACTGAAGAAATGATCGCTGATCTTTTGACCAAACCATTATCAAGAGTTAAATTTGAAAAATTAAGATCAATGATGGGAATTCATTAATTCATGTAAACTAAATTACGAGAGGGAATGTTGGATAATTAATCTAGTATACATTCATAAATCAATCATTTCTAAAAGACCTAAAAATATATTGAAATGTACTTTACTTCACTTTAAACTTTCAATCAATAAACATCATAAAATAACATTGTTCCAACTTTTATCATTAACAAGATTGAAAATAGGGATGCCGAGGATATATATGATGGAATTATGGAAGAAGAAGACCAGCAGCGTGCGCTCATAACTATTACGGATCATTCGGGAAAGAAACAACTTATGCGGAAAAATACATTGGTTTGGTTACTATCCGAAGGCAATAAAAAGATAAGTAGCGATCGTCTGATTCGTGTTCAAGAAAAAAGTAATGCTGTCAAACCTGGTATTTCAAATGAACCACCAATATCAAATATAGTGTACAAGTCAGGGCATGTCAAACTGGGGGATTGGTGCTTCTTTAATGTAGAATCTGAAGCCAAAGGAATGATTTATATTGGTTTATTACATGCATTCAGATTTTCCAACCGCAAATTAGTGAAGGATAAAACTTACAAATTTGACTCTGTGAATTTAGTGGACAAAGCTAATTTAACTAAAGAATTAGAAGTATTATCAACGTGGTATTTTGTTAATGATAAGGCTGTTTTGGTCCCGGCAAATGTTGAAAATCATTACTTCATTAGTATGGAAAAACCCGGAATACCCCCCCTCTGCGCACCTATGATTTCAAAGCAATGGAAAATGCTATTTTAAAACTCATTGCATAAAAATCTAGATAAACATATTTTTGTGTTAGGATATGCATTAAATTGAAATCAACATAAAATGATAAATAAAATTAATAAAACTAATTGTTGAATTTTCCAACTGAGTTAATACAAAATTTGCATTCATTTCTAGATTTATTTTTTACTTTTTTCATATGTTATATAATGTAGGACGAACCCAATCGGTAATTTGAAGAGATTTTAGTGAGATCGCTAGTAAGGTTTTCGGTTTTTTTGGCGAAATGATAACTAGAATGATATCCGAATTTGTTTAAAATGTATTATTTCGATTCATTTTGGATTAGTAAAATAGAAGAAAGTCATAATATAGGCAGGATGTAGCTAACGACAGAGCGAAGAAGATGAACGAAAACACTGAAAACGTGCCGAAGTACTTTGTCCTTGATACCAGCTTCAAGCTGTCGACCGTTTGTTGTTTTTAATTCTAGCAGCAAACAGTTATCGTATTTGCCCCTGAAAAGTGAAAAAAAAATCATTTGTTCTCTATTATTTCATAAATCAATTAAATTACAATAAAACTTGCCTTGCAGCTTCTATTGAGGCACTCCTTGCGTAAACGTTTTTCGATTTGTCCAGCCTCTGTATCAGTTAAATTTTCCCGGTCGATAGGCAACTGAGCATAGATTGCTTGAAATGGAAGTTGATTACAAATGGCATTCCATTCAAATACTTCAGTGGCATCGACTTCTTCGGTGTCTCCATAGTCGACATAGAATACCTTCAAAGCATGTTCGAATCACTAATTTATCAACTAAATTTCATTTTATCAATTTCGTTCTTACCGAAAGTTTGTCGTCCTTTACTAACTTCACCAAGGCATGATATATTTGCGCATCTCCAAATCCGTCTGTATAATATGACAAGATCGTTTCACCAGGCGCTTTGGATAATGGTAATTTGAATTAGATTTCCAAAAAAAAAGAAACGAAAATAAGACCTAGATAAAAACCTAGATAAAAACTTACATGGAATGTGACAAATTGGGATCAGTTCAATGTTTTGTAGATCGAATTGGAAATCATCAAACTGACTTAATTTATCGATATCATCGGCCAAAACGACATATATTTCGTCAGCGCTGATGACGGCCGTTGTTATGACATTTATTTCAACGCCAATTTCAAGTGTTGATGGCACAAATGACAAAATCTTTACTTAAATCACGTTTTGAAACCAATTTAATTTTGTGAATGCAAAACTCTAGGAGTAGCTGCTGAATTGTATATCTGTCAAATTCAAACTATCGCAATTGATGTTAGAGTTAACTGAACGATTAAAATCAAAATAATAGACTAGAAAATGGCACTCTAGATAGTACTTCATTTTATATTCTGCACCAAATCTATTCATTATTAAATTCTTTCAAAGTTTTAAAGTTATAATCAAACAGGAATGGCATCTTCCATTGGTATGTTCAGTTGCCTTAAATGTGCTGAATATATAATTGGCAGTTCAGCCGATGTCCAGGACTTTATTGCCGAACATATGTGCGATTGCACTGCTGAAGCTGAAAAAGCAAACAATTTGAAAAAATGCATCGCTATTTTGACCAATGGTTTGAGGCAAGGCCTAGAGCAAATAATGCCTCAACAACCAATAAAACAACAGTCTCAACTATCACGTAACTTGATATCTAGCTAAATATTTGATGAACTGTTTTTATAAATTTGATGAATATTGTGAATCACATGAAAAATGTTTCATTGTTTGTTTCAGTAGCAAATTCAGAAGGTCGATTTGACCAGTTTCCTGAAAAAGAGCTAACTAAAGCACCGTTTTTGCCACCGCCAGCACCACCGCCACCACCAGGCTAGTTTAACAAAAGTTTTTCTTCACATATTGAATGATACTCACAGAAAAATTTCAGAGCGGAATGATAAATCGGTTTCTCAGACTATTTCAACCGATTTCTGAGCGATTTTTGCACCCACAATCGCTCACATAAACCCAGAAATCAGTTTTATAGGGACCCAGAAATCAGTTTTATAGGGACCCAGAAATCAGTTTTATAGGGACCCAGAAATCATTCCGCTTTGATTTTAAACCGATTTTTCGGTTTGAAATATCCGAATTTTTTTTTTAGAAGCAATTTTCCGGATCAAAACGACCGTAGATTTTTTTTGTGAGTACTAGTTCATGAATAAATATTGATGAATGAAAATTTATTTCAGGACGTGCACCGCTCGCGGATTTGAATGGCCGCTCAAACAGAGCAAAAAAGAATTCCTAGAAAGTTCATATTGTTTTTCGAACAACATGTAGATAATTTCTACACCAAATTCGAACATTTTATTGAATCTACTAGTGAATCCAACAGCCTATGTGAATATAGTTCTATATGTAAAAATCTGCATAGAAAATTAACACCATAAGTACAAATACTGAAGAATAGATTTATAACCTTAGTTATAACCATTACACCAAATTCAAAAGACCAGTTGAAATAAAACATACTGAAAAAGCATCCAATTAAAATAAATATATCGATAATAAATCCAATCAAACTCAATTTTGTTTTTAATTCATGACTATGATGATGTCTATGTTTTCTCGAGATTTTATTTTGAATGTTGTTCATTAACATTCAAACACATACACATACATGTCCCTTCGCTGAGTGTGTAGTGAGCGACACAGAATGGGGCACAGAAAAGTTGACGCTTAAATTGACATTTGTACATTCAACAAAGATTCAACAACTAGAATTCAACTGGCGATTTGAAAGGGAAAAGTGTTGAGCCAACAAAATCCATCTAAATTATTTTAAATCTAACTGTCGTTGATTTGCTGGCTAGTTCGCTAGTTAATCCGTTCCAATAAGAAAACATGAATTCTGAATTTTGGGCATGTTTTAAGTGTGGCGTTTTTTCGCGGGGATCGCATGATGAAATCGTGTTGCAGTCCAAAAAACATAAAGCATCGTGTGTGGAAAATCCAATTGAACGTGAAAACATCAACAAAATCATCAAAGGATTACATGAATTTTCATCCGTTCTGCCGCCTCTACCACCGCCACCAATTCCAAAAGATCTGTTGCAAGGAAAAAAACCATGGTACAAACCAAACAGTGCGCCAAAAGAATCAGTTGTTCAAAAAGAAAATATGGCTTCAAATCCACAATTACAAATGCCTGTTCGTGTGATTGACGAAATGAAAAATGTCCACAAGTAAGTTTCGTTATTATCATTTCGTTGTACGTATCATTTTATTTCGTTTTACTAAAGCTTGTCTTTGTTTTTGATGTAGAGAAGGTAAACCATTGAAACGTGTGGCTGAATGCTTGCCTCAACGCTTGAAAAACGATTTCCCAAAAGATTTCTTTACGTAAGTTTCCAATAGCTTTAAAATTTCAATTTTGGTATAATATTTTTGTTTTTTTCTTTCTTTCATTGTTTTCGATGTAGGGAAGAAAAACCACCCAGCAAACCACCCAAACGCTTGCAAAACAAGAAGTCAAAGTTGAATCGCTAGCTAGATCGGAAGCGTTTTTCACAGTTTTTGTGTTATACACAATAAATTAACTTAATGACAATAAAGATTGAAATCGGTAAAAACTACTATATTTTTTTTTTATTCGTTTTTTTTTGGCTAGCCAGCCGGTATATGATATATGAGATCATCATCATTGCTAGATCTGCTAGATAAATTGAGGTTAAGTTTATACCGGCATATAAATTGAGCGGTGTGTTACGTAAACAAAACACTCCATATGTTTACATTTTCACATATGTTTTGAAATTAGATTTCACGTGTGTTATTGACAATATGTGAATATAAACAAACCCATATGATTCCAAACGTAAACAAAAACAGGTTTATTCAATGTTTTTATTGAAAATTAGAAGTGTTTACAAGCAGTACTGAAACTTAGACTGAAAATAAATTTGTTGACGATTATTTAACTACGCTAGTAACTACATGTCAAAAAATGTACATTCTATGTATATTCATTTCTGATTAAAATATTAACGGAAATATTATCTAATTTGATGAGACTTATGGACGTAAAAACACTAGTAAAAACAAAACATTAATAAAACTTCAATTGTATAGAATTTTCTCAAAGAGTGGATTAATCATCGATTACAATGATGACGGGTTTTAAGTTTCGTTTGGCTTCACCATTCAGAATCGGTTCATGAATTTGGTCAAACAAAGATTTCGGCTGGACAGGTCTTTCAGGAATAACTCTATCAGTAACCTTTAAATGCAATTTGAAATATTAAAATAATCGAGGGTTTGGATTTAAACGTTGATATTCAAAAGTTTAAGTGTACCTTTGATAGATTTTGTTTCACTGCCAATATCATTTGTTTGAATTTTTCAGAGTCTCGTTTTGATTTCCGTTGTTGCTTTTGTTTTGACAACGTTGACGGACTTCGACGACAAATTCTCTGATTTGTAGATAGTCGTCTGAATTTAGAAGAAAAATTTGTATTGAAATTCGAATGAAATATTTGATATTAAATTATTAATTTAATAAGAATGCCTTGTAGCCATTGCACGAAAATCATTGTTGCTTTGATCAGCAATAAAAGTGCTTTGTGAACGTGTTCGAACCATTTTTTTGGTATTTCAAATAGAACTTTGACTTTGAACTTGACTTTGAAACTATAGTTTAAACTGCAATATATTTTTCGCTTAATTTTTCGTTGTGTTTAGCCGATGTGATTTTATGAACAGCCTGCTGGAAAGCCTAGTTTACAGTAATGTTTGAATTTTACAATGTATAGTTGGCTAGATAGCTAGCTAGCTAGATAGTTGAATTTGGTCATTTTGACAGTTGATATGCGACCACTACAAACTCTAGTACAAACTAGTACAAACTTCTATACATACTTACATACTCTAGTACACACTGGCTTCATCATTACACTGTATAATTCACTAGATAATGCAAGTGTATTAGTTGAACAAGCTAGTGAACAAAGCAAGTTGAATTTGCAACCAATACATATGCAACACTGGTCAGACGCTATACCGATGAAGTCTGGCGTGAAGTTTGTAATAACTAGTGTAATATTCACATGTGTCACAATATCAGGGATAATACTAGGCATAATATCATATTTTAGCTAGTATTTTAGTCACAGGAATAGTTTTCAACAAGGTTTGCAAATATTGCTCAAAAGTTATCTGCTGGGATTGAAATGGATAAAACAGCTAGCAACACAGATATATGTGAATTAGTGGATGAAAAATCAATCGTTCTTTGTTTAAAACAAAGGTTTCAGACTAACAATATTTACGTGAGTATATAAATTGCGGAACCTAATAGTTTTGTTTGTTAGTTTATGTGTGACATGTAACAAAATATTCATTTAAATTTCACGTTTTGCAGACATACGTGGCTAAAGTTCTTATTGCCATAAACCCGTTTAAGCACATAAGCTGCCTATATTCGGAAGAGAAGATCATAAACTACCGGAAAGACTTAAATGATGAATTGCCACCGCACTTGTATGCAATTGGTAGGTTTTGAATCTAATAATCTTTAATTTTAAATTGATGAATTATGTTTTAGCCAACAGAATTATCCGAAGAATAGCTCCTGAGAGACCACAGTCAGTACTTTTGACGGGAGAGACTGGTTCTGGGAAAACGAGAAGTGCAATGCATATGCTATCTTTCTTGGGTTATTCATCTTTGTCTGATCATATCAAGGAACGCTTTTCTGCTGCAAGCTCTATTTTTGAGTTATTTGGCAATGCGGCAACAAGCTTCAATAAAAACAGCTCCCGATTTACTAAGCTAACAGAAGTGAATAATCAAAAGTTTTGTTTTGAAGTTGATTGCTTGAACCGATTATTTTTTTCAACTTCAGATTTATTTGAATTCGGACTTAAAACTGGCTTCAGTTCTCTTACCTATTACTTGAAAGCAACCGAGTCTATGCGCAAAATGAAAATGAAACTAATTTCCATATTTTTCATTCGTTGACATCCGCAATGGGAGACTTAGGCAAATGTCTCAACCTTGGTATCGCTTCAAATTATGTAGTAAGTCACATTTTGAATGCTTAAGTATTATGTAGTTTATGCACAATGTACACATATATGTATTTTTATTTGCAGTACTTATCAGACTGTCGGGGCTACAATCACTCAAATAACGTAGCAAATTACTCTAAAGATTTAGATGCTGTAGATAGAGCATTAGTCAAAGTTGGAATTTCTTATGAAGAGAAAATACAAATATACAAAATACTAGCAGCAATTTTACATCTAGGAAACTCTGTTCTTGAAGAAAATGGAGGAAAGTGTCAAATATCCCAACCATCGAGAATTCATTCTGAACAAACAGTTCGTCTTTTGAACATTGACGAGCAATTGCTTGAATCATCATTATTAACGCGTAGCATTGAAGTAAATGGTTCTGAACAAATTGTGTAAGTGGGCTTACGAGAAAGATACGTAATGGTTTATTCAGCTTAAAAGTGTATTGATATAAAATATATATCATTTTTTTCCGAATAGAATGAATTTAAGTTTATCAAAAGCAAACAAAGCGAAAAAAAGTTTATCAAAATTTTTATACGAACTTGTGTTCCAAGATTTGGTGCTTCTGATCAATGATAGTCTATCTAGCTCCACACAACTACACAATAAAATGCTTGTGAACATGCTGGACATAGCGGGATTTGGTAGATTTATTCGTAAATAATTGAGAAAACTATTATTTTTAATAATGATATTTGTTTTGTTATCTAGAATCATTCGAAAAAAATTATTTTGAACAAATTTGTATCAACTACACTGACATTAATTCGACAGCAAATATTCCAACCATGCGTTGGAAATACGTATAAAGCAAAGAAAGTTGGGAAGTTTCCAACCCTGGTTGGAAATTGACAGTTTTCTGACATTTCAGCACAATATTCATGCGCTATTGACACCGGTATAAACAAACATGAATATTTTGAGCTCGACCATTTGTCACAAAATAAAGTAATAAAAATGGATTATTCGAGTGACACACATTGTGTTTTTCGTGTATATCTTTATGACAAGTCAAAAAATATAATTTTCGAGAAAAAGGATGTGTGCAACTTTGATTATTTTATCCGTGTTGGTAAGTATAATAAATTGAAAATATAACCTCAAACACGTACAAAAAGTGAAACCAATTTAATTGATTCCAGTATTGCGAGAATTTGGTATTGATCCAGACTCCAAAGGAAGTGTGGTATTATGGGATCAAGAAAACGTTTTAATTCCAGAAGAGGCATACAGTATAATGGTTTTGCAATACCTACATTGCAATAGTTTTTCGATCAAACTGGGAATCAAATCCGATCCGAATGAACCATTGTTGGTTCAAGTGAGTATAAGTGTTGCTTTGAAAGTTTATTTGAATTTCAATTGATTTGTTTTGATTTGATTTAATCATATGTTTATAGGAACTGAAATATTTTTTGCTGCAGAATGGTTGCCGTGGCGCTTTTATCGAATCTGAATCCAATGAAGACAATAACCACCAATTAACGGACGAAACTGTACAATTTATCACGGACAAATTGATGGATTTCATCAATCTGAACTATTCTATGTATAAGTGGACTGATATTGAGGATGTTTGCAAGGCGGCCGTTATTTTGTTTCCGTACATTGAAATTGTATGTTTATTTTACGTAAATAATCAAATCTGAATCTAAAGTGAAGCGTTTACTTTTTTAACAGGAACGTTTGATCGACTCGAAGAAAAAAAAAGGTGCCATATACCACAAGGTTTGCTATTTCAAATACAAGAAGCCGCAAAAACGTAAACAACATCAAAATACGGAAGACGCAAATGAAGAAGTTTTGGTTTTCGATCACAATTCAAATTCACCAGGCTGTGAACAAGATGAAATCGACGAGCTATCGTATTTACTTTATTTTAAGACCTGTATCGTCGAACGTGATATCGAAATCTTGAAAATCAAGTTGTCTCAAACAATTGAAATGCGCGAATCATTAATTAAAAAAAAGGGAACGGATTTTCACAAAGCATTTCCTTTTTACTTTCTTCAGCCAAATTTGGTAACTCATTCGTAAAATATTTTTGAAAACATTTGTGCTATGACTTCATTCATTTTGATTCTATTTCATTTTTTTATTCACAGATTCTATATGACTATGAAATTCGCAAAAAGTCATTGGACCCAAGTGCATTGTTCCTCAAATGGCCGACAATTAAAGCCGAAATTCTTGTTTGTGTCAAAGCAGTAGAACGAGACACCTGTTTGAATTATTTTGATGAAGATATCGGGTATTTTGTAGCTCTGTTGAAGTTGATGGCTTCAAATCGTGCCAATTTGAACGAAATCGTGTCAAAATTCATCGTATACTCACAAGTAAATTTAAAATTTTAATTTATTTAACATTGGTTATAATAAATACTTAGTAAAACCCATTTATCTCACAAAGGAAGTGAATGACGATCCGAAAAATGTCATGGATCCATCAAACCATTATCCACACATAATCGCAATTGGAGAGAAAAAAAATGAAATAAAATGTTTTTATATTGCGGTTGAAAAACAGATCGTTCCGGTAATTCTTTTCAATTGTACGTAAAAAAATCAAATGTATTGATTTTTTCATTTTATTTTATTAGGTGCCAACCGATTTCAAAATTGAGCAAGTGTACGACCTCTATTTTAAACTTCATCACGTGTTTAACATTAAATATAATCCAATTCTTAAAAACATGATGGTTTTCATGGAACGTTTCATATATGGAATCGAAGAGTCCGATGTTAGTGCCACTGTGTCTCGGTGGGCTCGAAAATTTATGCCAAAGTAGACGAACTGATGAAAAGATCTGTGATTTTGAAGAGAGCATCTACATATTTTTATTTTTTGATGGAAAATAGTTTTAGTTCAGTTTAAATACCTTTCATTTTCGTTCAAATTGAGTCTCACACTCAATTTCGTAAAACGCCTTAGCAATGTGAACCAAATCCTTTGTTCGTGTGATTTTTATATATTTGATTCAAGCCACCTCATACATTTAAGTGTTTTTTAATATTTGAGGACGAACCTCATCAAAGTGAATTAAATAAAATAAAAGAAAAATAGATTCTTGTTTTTCATGGATGTAGTTTTAATTGTTTTTCATTTTAAAAATTGACAAGCAGTCTACAATGACATAAATATCACCATAAACACTTTTTTCTCATATGATGTTTTGTTTTTCATATCATTTAAATTGAGAATCGAAACTTGATCCTGAACATTAATTTTGAAACTGTTTAAAAACGAATCATAACATTCGATATCATAGCTTTTATCACAGAGGAATAACATCTGGTCATCGATTGGTAATATGTATTGAATTTCGCAAAAACAAGCTGAATTTGTGATCAAAAACCCTGGTCTATATTGAAATTCATTGACTTTCAGCGATTTCAATGTAAGTGAACTTTGAATCGAGCTCTCTGGAAAATGCATTGATTTTAATTTAACATAATAATTGTCAAAACCTTTGCACTCAATAAACGGAGTTTCTTTCCCATGTTCAATGTCATCATACAAAAATGACGGCGCGGCAAAAAACTTTTCCTGGTGCTTTTGAGCCAATGTTTTTTTTATGTTGGTAAAGTTTTTTGTCTTAAAGACGATACGCTTGAAAAATTGGTGCTTAGCTTCCATTCTCATTGCCCAAAATTTTATTACCGGTCCCATAGATCTTATGACTCCTATGTAATGAGTGAGAAAATGGTATTTTGGTTTCAGCGTTTGGTTAAAATACAATTTGTAGCATTGAAGATGCGTGGTTATTAAGCTAGACAGCCTTTCTAAGTCTGTTTCATTTATTTCGTCTGACATCAAAATTTGTATAATTTGCAGCAATGATTCAATAACCAACCAAATCGGCTTTAGTTCACTCTTATATCTGTATAATATAAACGGCAAATGTAAGATTAGACAACGCGCTTGAGAAGCATTTTGACCAACATTTTTTTTGTCTGGATTCAACTTGGATGGGATATTTCTCTTCGATAAATCGCCGAAATAAAAACAATGAACTAGACTCTGTAACTGTTCGATTGTAGCTATTTTTTGCTCGATTATATAATTGCAAACTTGCTCCAGTACAAATCCAACAATGCCTTCGAAAACATCGTGCATCAAGTCAACGGATACATTTTCAAGAATGTGAAAGTTTTCTAATGTGTTCAAAATGCATGCTGATTTTATGCCCTTCGATTGCGTTAAATTTGGTGGTGAGTCTGATTGGAGTTCTTCGATTGTAGCATCATAATCTCTCTTGTTCCGTAAGGTAGATGGATTTTCGGCTACCATTTGTTGGCAATCTTGCCGTTTTGATGTACACATACGGCAATAATAGTTGGCCATAAAACCACCGCTATAACCAAACAAAACATTGCCACCCAAATTATCGAATGAACAGCATGTAAGGGCTCCTTTCAGAATTTTTTTCTTTCCGGTAACAACACCCTTAGATTCCAATATTTTTAAATCTGCAACAATCATTTCGATGACGTTTTCAACATCTGCTAACTCATTTTTAGAATCACTAGCATCACTCAACGCTACCAAGTAAATATTGTCCGTCTTAGAAAGCAAATTTTGCGGAAGATTGTTTACTTGAAAATAGAAAGCTGTTATTTTGTGAGCACCAACTTTACTCTTCAATGGATCACATGGCTCAAAATCATCGGTGAATAGCCTAATTTGGATTGCAAGAGGATTCGAATTGAAAAATGTATTTGATTGATAAACTTTTCCACAGCAGAAATTGTGATAAGTTCCTTTTCCACAATTGTGATCCCTGATCTTATTGAAGTTCATGTATGTATCTTCGAAAACTGGATCACTAAACAAAGCTGACAACGTTTTGGTGATAGGAACAAATTGAAATGTAGTTTGAACGGTTTTTAAAATTGTGCTTTTGGTATTTTGGTCAAAGACGCGCTTAAATTTATAGCCCGATGACTTCTCCTCAGGTTGCACAAAATTCATTGTCGATGCCATCTGCTTTGATCTTTAAAAGAAGGATAATGGAATGCATGAGAGAATGAAGCGCGTCTATTGAAAGCTAAATATACATAACAAGCGCATACATATTTTTTTTTACTCTTGCGCACTCAATTTATTTCATTCACCTCTTGTACTGTGAATCCATTGATTGAAGGCTATTGAGACAATGCCCAAACACATCACCAACTATTTTATCCGCATCTGTGGTGGTATTTTTGAGTAAATATTCAACAGAATTTCTGTGCTCAGAAACCAATTTTTTCATAAGTGCCACCACTTTATCCATTTGTTGGTAGTCTAAACCAATCAATATCAATTCAGATTTCAATTTATTGTGAAATTTATCAAGCTCTTGTAATTGTTTTTCAACTAAAGAAGGAATTCTGTACATTGATTTTGCCATTTTAATTTATTTTTAAATTCAAATGATTCATAAAAAAAATTGAGGAATCACATAAAAACATAACCAAATGTCTAGCACAAACATTATTTCAATATGTCAATTTCCAACCAGGGTTGGAAACTTCCCAACTTTTTCTGCTTTATACGTATTTCCAACGCATGGTTGGAATATTTGCAGTCGAATTAATGTCAGTGTACGTAAACGAAAATGTTCAACAAATGTTCGTAAAATTAATGCTGAAAGATGAAGAAGAATGGTATGCAAAGGAATGCTTAATGATACCGAAAATTCCATTTCTCGATAACAGCATCATTTTGGGTAAGCATTAAACAAAAATCTTAATGAGTTTGAAACCGATATAGATAATTTTAATTAATTAATTGCTTGGTTTTATTATGTTCAACTTTCCACAAACCAGACATATCTATATATATAAAAATGGAGAGGTATTCGTATGAGGCAAATAGACTCAAAAACGGCTCTACCGATTTTGATGGTTTTTGCGTCATTGGACGCGTATTTAGCGTCCGATGGTTCGTGGCTATAAACGAACGCAAACAAACCATGTTAACATACTCAAAATCGCATGTGAGTGAGCATGTGTTTTTCCCATACAAATCAGTACAACAACAAATACATGGTACACAGAGACGTTGATCAGCTGTTCTACGTTCATGCGAGAACGGGGTGAGAGAGAATTGAAAATATCAACGTTTCTGTGTATTGTACTGTTATGTATGGGAATAACACGCGCTGTGGTCGTGCTGTTCAAAGTTGCGTCATTCAAATGTGTAGTTGAGAGAATGAAAAAAAATAAAATACTGGAAGTGGGTTTTGGTGGATCCATGGATCCACCAGAACTGCTCCCAGTTCTGGAAGTGGGTTTTGGTGGATTTTCAGGATTCACCAGATCCGGTTTCAGACTGCCCTGGCTCATCCTGAAGATCCACTTCCAGAACTGGGAGCAATTTTTGGGTCCACCAAAACCCAGAATTTTTTTTTCGTATTTTCTCAAATTTTTTTTCAGTGCGCACAATGAAATGTAAAATACACACGTATTTTGCCTCAAAATTTGCGGTTAATGGACGAATTCATTTTTTGGTTAGTTTGAGTGAACAAGTGTTGTGCTTCAATTTTCTGACAACCGATGCCGCAAATGGGCGAATTTATTTGTGGGTTAGTCGTATCTCATTTGTTTCATTTGTCAAATGTGAAGTGTTGCTTTTTCTAATAAGCGCAAGCGACGCCGCAAATGGGCGAGTATGAAATGTTATAGTTTTATTTTTTTTTTATCTCAGAGTGGACGTACAAAACACGTGATAGACAGATATGTTCCTTCTGTTGTGTCATTTGTCGATGCCACAAATGCTGAAACTGATTTCGATTTTTTCTCATGATACGTATCAATTCCGATGATCATTGAACCGGCCAATGGAATTTTAATGCTCCATAGTGAGCCACTTTTTTTTTGACTTTTTTGCAATAAGTGTTTCTTTTGCTTTTTTTCTTGGATTTTTTGTGGAGTTTTTACGGAAATGTGTCGGAAAAATTGTGACCATTGATTGAATAAAAAACGATACAAAACATGAGATTTTTTTTTTGCTTTTGTTGCATTTTGTATGCAAAATTTAATATGTTGATCACAACAAAAAATATATAGATCCACTATATAAGTGTTATTTTCATAACAATATTTATAACAACAAACAACATATAGATTCACTATATATGCACGTGTTTTGGCATTGTTTGCATGTCTCAATTGTTCCGTTTCAGCTCTGGTAGATTGGTTGCTATCCAATTGTGTGAAATGCAATGCAAACGTTTCGGTTCATCTAAAACTTCAAACATTATTTTAGTAAAAAAAAACACATCTTTTTATTTAGTAAAAATGCGATTGACTATTTACCGAACTCAATTGTGAACGCCATTCCAAACGCATTTTGGTTGAATTGTAATTTTGTTTCTGCGTTGGCGGCATGGAAGCACTTTTGCAAAGCTGTGTGATTTTCTTTCAGTTTTGCTATTTTCAAATCACTTACATATGGTGAATTGATCAATTCACGAACTGCTTCCAAATTTTTATGTTCGTAGTGAGTATGGAGATGAAGATATAACTCTTCATCTGCAATCACTTTGTGGCATGTGCCGCAGGATGTCATTTTTGTTTGTTTGTTTTCGGTGATTTCTTATCAATGTTTGATTGCTACTGATATCGTGAAGCGTTCGAACACAACTGAGTGGTGTCAGTGTAATAAATGTCAAATGTAGCATTTGATGATGAATTTTAGATGAATGTGTTTTATCACATGCATTTCGCTCAATTGTTGATGGGTGCTTTTTATTCAATGCCGAAATTAAATTCATTTTTTGGCGCTTCAAATTGTGACCATTTCATAGATTGATCGCTATCCAATTGTGTGAAATGCAATGCAAACGTTTCGGTTCATCTAAAACTTTAAACATTATTTTAGTAAAAAAAAACACATTTTTCTATTTAGTAAAAATGCGATTGAACATTTACCGAACTCAATTGTGAACGCCATTCTAAACGCATTTTGGTTGAATTGTAATTTGGAAATTGTTGCCGATTTACAAAATCTATTTCATGAGCACAATGAATTGGTTCAGTTATTTAAGATAGCACTTGATCGAATGCCATCAGATAATCATAAAATTGTTATTCGTGCCGATAAAACACCTGCTGGCCAACATGCAAGAAGATTTAATTCACCAACAATCGATGATGTTGCAATTGTTATTGTCGGGGACGAATTTCAATCGCGTGATATTGTGCTCCATCGTAGGAATGAACAGCTCCAACGTGTGTCTGAAACACACCGTTCTTATGATGCTTTACAATATCCGATACTGTTTTGGCAAGGAGAAGATGGGTACCATTTTAATATCAAAATGATTAACCCGGTGAATGGTTAGTAAAATTACGCAAAATACTGTTTTTACGATGATTTAATTTATATATTTGAATTTTTCCTAGGCGAGGAAACAAATAAAAAAGTCAGCTGTATGAATTATTATGCATACAGGCTTATGATACGTCAAAATGAAGATAATCATATATTGAAATGCCGGTAACTTTTTCATCAGTATGTGGTTGATATGTACGCGAAGATTGAGACCGAACGTTTGAATTAGAAAAAATTGCATTCTGAGGAATACGTACATTTGCGCGATGCGATTAATACTGATGGGAATGTGAATGACTTGGGTAAAATGATTATTTTACCTTCTTCATATACTGGCAGTCCACGTCATATGCATGAATATGCTCAGGATGCAATGACGTATGTTCGCTCATTTGGTCGGCCTGATTTGTTTATTACGTTAAGTAAAGTTAAGTTTATTAAGAGGTTTGCCCCTTGCCCACATTTTGATTTGGTTAATTGAAAGAATAAAGCCTGAGGAAATTGATGACATTATATCAGCGGAGATTCCTGATTCAGCAATTGATCCGGAATTATATGATGTTGTTATTAAAAATATATGATTCACGGTCCATGTGGTGCAATAAATCTTCGTTCACCTTGCATGATTGATGGAAAATGCTCCAAACGGTATCCAAGAGCATTAATTTCGGATACTATCACTGGTAATGACGGTTATCCGTTATATCGACGACGATCAACGGAAGATTATGGTAGATCGGCAATAGTGAAAATTAGAAATCAAGATATTGAAATTTATAATCGTTGGATAGTATCATATTCACCATTATTGTCGAAGACCTTCAAAGCTCATATAAACGTTGAGTATTGCAATTCCGTTGAATCCATCAAATATATTTGCAAATATGTGAATAAAGGAAGCGATATTAAATTTATTGCAATTGAAGGTTGGAGCTCCGATATTATGTTACGTCTTCGTAACATAAGTCAGCCACGACTTTGCAATGGTACTAGGATTGCGGTGAAAAAGTTGATGAATTATCTCATCGAAGCAACCATTTTGAAAGGAAAATACAAAGGCGAAGACGTTTTGATTCCTCGAATTCCAATGATTCCATCTGATTTGCCATTTGAGTTCAAACGTCTTCAATTTCCTGTTCGTCTTGCTTTTGCCATTACCATTAACAAGGCGCAAGGGCAATCTTTGGAAGTATGTGGCATTGATTTGGAGTATCCAGTTTTTTCACATGCTATATGTTGCATGTTCACGTGTTGGTAAGCCAAGTTCGTTGATTATATACACAGAAAATGGACAGACCAAAAATGTTGTGTATCAACGAGCCTTGCAATAATTTAAATAACGACCAAAATATTCATGTTCATTTATTTTTCTAGAGTTATAAGAAAAGTATTAATGCGCCAATAAATTTATCTGCTTTTGTCGAAAATATTCCAACTGCTTTTGAATTAAAAACTCAATATATGATAGAAAAATCTGTGTTGTTTGTGAAATCATTAATTTTCATATTTTAAAAGTGAAGCGAAGCGAGCTTGGCCCCGCTAGTTTGATCATAAATCCAAGGGAATTTTCAAAATTTTGGATGATACCATTAAAATTCAATGCCAAAGCTCAGAGATTTTTCTTGAAAATATTTTCTCAAGTTGGTCAAATCATCCGAAATTTACGAAGCCCAAACCAACCAAATATGAAAATAATGAATTCATTATTCGACACTTCGCTGGTGATGTTCTTTATAATGTTGTAAGTTCAATTATTTTTATGCTTTCAAAACCACAAAAAACATTTTTTATGTTGTATTTTATGCAAATTAAAAAATGGAAGACATTTTGTGATCAGGCTATGTGTCTATGTATACAGTTACAGTTACAGTTACAGTTACAGTTACAGTTACAGTTACAGTAATGCATTTTCTTGACTGATCGGTTTTTTCAATTTTTTCGCATTTTCGAAAACACAACAATTTTTAATATTTCCCAAAAATTTCTGCAAAAAAAATAATCACATGAAAAAAAATTAAAAAATTCCTCAGTCAATTTTAAGATCAAAGAATCCAAATTTACCCGAAGTGCATGGTTGCTGATTCTAGTGCTAATTTATTTTTCTAGCACATACTCGTTTCAAGAGTTTAAGAGGCTCATATACATATACTTATTTTGTATATTTACGCACGTATTATTTATTGTGTGGCTGTTTCTAGCCGAAAACAATGAAATACGTTTAAAGCCTAGCTTACAATTCCGATGAAAAAAACGGTGAAATTTTTTTTTGCCACGAAAAAAATCTATCGTGAAAATAAGATTTTTTTTCATTGCTGGTTTACATCAGTTTTTTTCTGCACAAAAAATATTCAAGCACAATTTTGCTTTTTTTCGAAAAAATAGCTATTTTTCATGTGCCATCTCACAAATGTTCACCATGATTTTTTTATATAGATTTGGGATTTTGTGTCTGTGTTTTTTGTGCATCTTCATTTTTTTTGCGAAAAAATAGCTATTTTAATAGCAAAATTTTGCTATTTTAAATAGCTATTTTTGGAAAAAATAGCGAATAGCTATACCAATTCGGCAAAAAATAGCTATTTTTAAAAATAGCTATTCCGAAAAAAATGCGGAATAGTTTAGCTAATTAGCTAGGATTTAAATACCTAAATCAGTCAATTTCCCTAGAAATTTCCAGACCAACAATTCAAAATTGGCCCCCAATTTTATGACTCCCGGTCAAAATCCCGAAAATGAAAATCCATAATACAAAAATCCATAAGCCAGAATCTCTAATGACAAAAATATATAAATGTTAAAATCCACACTACAAAAATCCCGAAAATAAAAATCCATAAAACAAAAATCTATAAGGGAAAATTCATAAGGAAAAATTTATAAGGAAAAATATGAACGGAAAAAAAAATATTTCAATTAGGCATTTTTCCGTTCATATTTTTCCTTATAAATATTTTAATAGAAATATATTTAGTTTTAAACATTGTTTTATATTTTGAACCAGTAAGATGACATGATTTCAGTGAAATATCGTAATTCAAAAATATTTTTTTTTGATTAACATATGAAGAAAGCAAATGAAATGAAGAAAAATTGAATAAATAAATAATAAAAAAGAAATGATTCAAAATATAATAAACCGAGAAAATATTGAAAAACTATAGAGTGAGATTGTTGGCGATGCCTCGTAAATAAGTAAGAGTTTCATCATCGTTCATTTCATCGGCGCGGCGCCGAAAATATTTCAATTGGGCATTTTTCCTTTCATATTTTTCCTAGGGGGTAATTGCAACGCCAAATATAATGGAATATTATGGAATATTGTGGAATATTTATTTATTTATTTATTTCACCAATAGCAATGCATGCCTAAGGTGTTTATGATGTTATTTACAATTTTTGCACATATTCAATGATATAACATCGGGCAACACCATTAATTCATCAATATGCAGTGATGTGCAGTAATATTCCTGATTGAGAATACTCAATATGCACGACAGTGAATATTGTGAATGGGTGTACATTTCTCTACATAAATTGGAATATCAGGGAATATTAGTGCATGTTTTGGCCTGATAATCTGCAATCAGCCCCAAGTATTTTTCCTTATGAATGTTTCCTCATAGATTTTTGTTTTATAGATTTTTGTTTTATGGATTTTTATTTTCGGGATTTTTGAAGTGTGGATTTTAACATTTATATATTTTTGTCATTAGAGATTCTGACTTATGGATTTTTGTATTATGGATTTTCATTTTCGGGATTTTGACCGGGCACCCAATTTTATTGCTGATTTATTTAAAAATTACACTTGAAAAAAGTGTTTTATTCTCAACATTTGCAAACATAGAATAAAAAATATTCACATGGGAAAAAATTGAAAACTTCATCAGTCAATTTTACAAAAGAAGGTTCTTCCTAGGTCCCTAGATTTTTCCTAAATGTTTTTTTTGTCGAATTTTTTTTGTGAAAAAAAAAGTTTTTCGTGTCTGCAAATTCAATTTTTACCTTTGATTTATTTCTGTGCTAGTTTTCCTGTCAAATTTTTATTCCACTCTTGTAAAACAAAATGTTTAGGTAGCCGTAATAATGTGTCAATAAATATATTCATTCAATTATTAGCAACAGAACGAATCGGTTGTGTTTTATTTTTACTCAGCTTACTTTGCGAATTATACCACACAAGAGGTTATGGTTTTTTTTTGTTCCACACGCTAAACTGCATACGTTTCAAGTTTTTTTTGTTAATTGATTGTGTTTCTTACGTTCGAGTTTTTTTTTTTAAATAAAAATGTCTTCATCAACGCCGAATTTTCCTAAACTTAAAGGTCGTGAGAATTTCAACACTTGGCTAACTTCGGCCAAGTCATATTTGATCATAAAGGGCTATATGGCAAATACTCGGACTGAACTTGCAACGTCGGCATCGGCAGCTGAGAAAGAAAAAGATGAAAAGGCGATGGCTGAAATTACGCTTTTATTAGAACCACAATGTTACACATACATTGAGGGTGCTAGTAACGCAAAGGAAGCGTGGAATGCGATAATCAAAGCTTTTTCGGACACCGGTGTTTGCAGACAATTGAATCTTTTGATAAGTCTTGTTACTTTGAAATTATCTGATTGCGATTCAATGGAGGATTATGTTCAGAAACGAAACGTATTATGGCAAAAGAATAAGTCCGTTGGTTTCGAAATAGGTGAACAAGTGGTTGCAGCATTGATGTTGGGTCATCTTGGAGAGCAGTATAAACCGTTAATTATGAGCATAGATAAATCAAAATTAACGGTCGATTATGTGCAGAACCTGTTGTTGCAGGAAGTGGACCCTGATGCCGGTGAAAAAAATGAAAATGTGTTCGCCGTCAAACAGAAGAAATTTCAAAGAAAAGACAAGAAAGTGAAGTGCTATAGATGCGGAGGACCGCATTTAAGAAATAAATGTCCAGATGCCGGGAAGGAAAGGGCAGATGTGGTGCTGTACAGTGCGTTTGCAATGCGGAACAATCGCGAAGAGTGGATTGTGGACAGTGGAGCCACGGCTCATATGACCCGGAGCGACGATATTTTACAAAATAAAGAGGAGCCAATAAAAAGGGAGGTCATTGCGGCGAGCGGTGAAAAAATGGAAATAAAGTGTGTCGGTGATGTGAAGCACAACGTGAAGATCGACGACAAAGTTGGCGAAATAACTTTTAGCAACGTGCAGTATATTCCTGGTTTGTGCACTAATTTAATCTCCGTTAGTCAAATCGTGAAAAAGGGATGCACAGTGTTGTTTGATATAAATGGTTGTAAAGTGATGAATTCGAAGAAGTGTGTAGTTGCAACTGGAAGATTAGAAAATGACATGTTCAAGTTAAATGTTGATGGCTCGGAATTTGCATGTGCTGCGAAAATCAGTGATGACTATGTACTTGCTCACAGAAGATTTGGACATGCAAGCAGCGGAAAATTGAGTTCTTTATTAAATAAAAACTTTAAAAAGACAGCCGTTTAACGATATCGGAAAAAGAGCAATTCAGCTACTTCAGATCATTCACTGTGTTGTGAAAGGCGTTAACGACACCCCCACAAACGCCTCTCACGAAACACGAGCGCACTTCACTACTTCGACGATTCACACTGATGTATGTGGGCCGTTGAACGTGAGGTCGATTGGTGGCGCAAGGTATTTTGTAACATTTACTGATGACTACAGCAGAAAGGTGTTTGATTACCCGTTGAAGGCAAAAACAGAAGTTTTTGCAAAATTTGTGCAATTTAAACAATTTGTTGAAAATCAACAAGACACAAAAATAAAAGTGCTGCGAAGTGACAACGGTACGGAGTACATAAATAAAAATTTCGAAACATTTTGCAACGCGCACGGAATTAAACATGAAAAAAGTGCTCCATATTCACCATCGCAAAATGGACTTTCGGAGCGCATGAACCGTACACTGATAGAAAAAGTCAGGTGTTTATTGTTTGACACAAAAATGTCCAAAGGTTTTTGGGCTGAGGCATTGAATTATGCAATGAATATTGTCAATGTTTTGCCAGTCGTCACAAATAAAAATATGTCACCAGATGAAATTTGGTTTGGACGAAAACCAGATTTGAGCAAATTCAGAGTGTTTGGATGTAAGTGTTTGGCAATGATTCCGCAGGAAAAACGGAAGAAGTTAGACGCAAAGTCAATTGAATGCGTTTTGCTTGGTTTTGCGAGTGATGCTAAAGCATATCGTCTTTACTGTAAATCATCGAAGCGTATTATTGTTAGCCGTGATGTGGTGTTTTTTGAGAGTGAACAATTGCAATCGGATGAACACATGGATTTTTCACAACGATTTTTCGCTGAATTCGAAGAAGAAGAAGAAGTTTTGAACCGTGGAAATGAGTCGATTCCCGAAAATGACAGTGTTTCTTCGAATTCAAATGGCGGTTCAAGTGATCCAGAGACCCAAAGTGAGGCATCGTCTGTCGCTTCAGAGAGAGAAGAGACAGATGAATCGACAGGCGGAAATGACACTGTGGTGGAAATTAGTGATTTTTCGAGTTCGGACTCATCACTTGATGCTTCGGGTGTGGAATCATCTCTTGACGATAAGCGTAACGATCCTACTTTTAGTACAAGAGCGGCGATTCAGAATACATCGGGTCCTACGACCAGAAGTATGGATCAGCTTTTAACTATGTGTGCGTTTTTTGTTTATGAAGAGCCGAAATCATATGATGAGGCAGTCAAGAGCAAAGATGCTGAAGTTTGGAGGCAGGCAATGCAGGAAGAGATGGATTCGCTACATAAAAATAGAACATGGACACTGGTCGATAGGCCGATGGGCCAGAGAGTAATCGATAACAAATGGGTGTTCAAAGTGAAAGTAAATCCAGATAATTCGATTGAACGATACAAAGCGAGACTCGTTTGTCGTGGATTTAAACAGGAGTATGGCATTGACTACAATGAAACATTTAGCCCTGTTGTTCGTTTTGCATCGATCAGAGTTATTCTGGCAATTGCTGCTGAAAGAAAAATGAAATTAAAACAATTCGATGTCAAAACCGCATTCTTAAATGGCGATCTTACAGAAAATGTTTATATGGAACAACCAGCCGGTTTTTCTGATAAAACTAATCGTGTGTGCAAGCTGAACAAAAGTTTATATGGGCTCAAACAAGCGTCACGGTGTTGGAATCAAAAGTTCTAAAATTTCATGAAATTGTTTGGTTTTCAAACAAGTTCGGCGGATTCATGCGTGTTCATCAGCAAAAAGGAAGATCGTTTAATGTTTTTGGCAATACACGTGGACGATGGATTAATTGCAGGTGACGATGAGGAATCAATAATTGAAGTTTTTGACTATTTACAGAAGCAGTTTGAGATCAAGAGGATGGAAATCGGATGCTTTCTTGGTCTGGAAATAAAACAGCAAACGGATGGATCTATTTTTGTACATCAAACCGCTTACGCAAGACGAATTTTGGATAGATTCAGGATGACAAATTGTGTTGCAATCTCCATACCAGCTGATCCGAATCAATCACTCTACAACTCGGACGATTCAGAATTGAGCAAATATCCATATCGTGAATTGGTCGGTAGTCTGATGTATCTGGCTATTGCTACACGGCCGGACATCGCATATGCTGTAGGAGTTAATAGTCGTTTCATGGAAAAACCAAATGTTATGCATGAGAGAGCTGCAAGGCGCATTTTTGGCAGATGACTTGCTAATGAGAAAGATCAAAGTGAAATTATTTATGGATAATGAGAGCGCCATAAGATTAATAAAAAATCCTGAGTTTCACAAGAGATCAAAACATATTGACATAAGATATCATTGCATCAGGGAAAGGTATGAGGAAAAAATGTTTGCGTTGTGTCACGTATCAACACATGATATGATAGCAGATACTTTAACTAAGACTTTGTCTAAAGATCGATTTGAATATCTTAGGGCTCTTATGGGCATTCAAAAATTGTCATAATTTTAATGATTGAGCAATTTTTAGGTCATTGAATGTTTGTGATTTTCGTTTTTATACATTTTTTAAATTTGTGCAATGAGGTAAACAAAATTTTGTTTGTATCAACAATTTTTTTTAATTTTTGCAAGAATCGGCAGATTTTACTTCGTTTCTGAAGCCAACAACAGAGTAGAGTTCAAATTAATTGATCAGTACAGTACAAACTATCAAGCAGTAATCATCAAAATTATCCACGTTTTCGAACAATCAAAGAAATTATATTTCATTTACATTTCATAATTTGTTTTAACATAAAAATTAATTGAAATGGGTTGGTTTGATTCATCGGAGGAGAAGATTGAACAGAAAACCGTTGATACGAACGGAAATGTAAACAATAACATAATAATACAAGAAGCAAAAGATACACACACGCAGGTGCTTATTAACGAGAAATTACTGGCAGCGACATATGTTCTGTGCGGCATCGAAATAATTAAATTGGCAACTTATTTATTTTTAAAATATAAAAAGAACATTAAAAAAAAATACAGCGAGCAAAACAGAAATGTGTAACGACGAAACAAATATGACAAAGAAGGAAGAAAAAGCTATGAACCGGACAACGAGTATCTAAACGAAACTAGTTTTTAATTTTTTTTGTATTTTTATAAAGTGTAATACACAAGTTTGTTCAGTAAAATGTGACGCAATGTTTTGCAAAAATTTTGTGAAGAATTTTGAATTAAAAAACAAATTAGTTGTTTTAGTTAAGTCAAAAAGAGGGAGTGTAAAACAAAATGTTTAGGTAGCCGTAATAATGTGTCAATAAATATATTCATTCAATTATTAGCAACAGAACGAATCGGTTGTGTTTTATTTTTACTCAGCTTACTTTGCGAATTATACCACACAAGAACTCTAATTTTTCTTTCGCTGCAAGTGTACACATAACTTTACGAAAAATACTAGGAAAAATATGAACTAATTTTCTTCCATTCAATGGAATTCGTTTCAATAATTTTCCGTAGGCCCATTTTATAGAAAAGAACCAAGACATCGTACCAAAGGCTATCAATGATATCTGTCAAAGTATTTTCATATGCTACAGAAATCCAGATAAAAAGAGCAATAAATATATTTCGAAAAGTAACTCACATAGTAAATCTGCCACTCATACGTTAAAAAGGGGGACGAATGAACTTATTAACAAACTCAACGAAACCGTAAGTTTAATTCCAAATTTCGCCCGCAATTCATGTGATTAAAATTTCACTATATAATTTCAATTTTCCTTTGGCTTTTTGATATGATTGCTATTTTGTACTATATTTGTAGGAGTGTTCGTTCATAAGGTGTATTAAACCGAACACAAATCAATGCAGTGTCACATTCAATGAACATTTTGTTCTACGCCAGTTAGTATCATCATGTTGTATTACATACCAACAGTTAATGCGGACAGGTTTTCCATCTCATTTGGACATCACTTATATATTCAATATGTTCAAACAACATCTTGATCATTGTGAACACTCTTTAAATAATCGAAAGGTCATTTGCAGTGAACTTATCCGATCATGCGGACTCAAATGGAAAGATTTCAAGCTGGGTAACACGAAAATCTTTTTTCGTAATGGAAAACTAGTCTTACTGACTGAGAAACTGAGAGGTGATTTGCAACTCATTGTCATAAAAAACTGAGGCTGTTACGTGCCAAATGGCGTATTGTAATCATAGTCGCACGTTTATGTTCGATTTGGAAAACTTGCTCAATTCAAGATGATTCCATAGTTCTGACTGTAAATGCTGCTGAGAGAGAAAGTTCAAGCATTGATGAAGTTTGTTTAAAAGGTTCCAGAAAGAGGAGAATATCAAACACCAAATTTGGAATTACATCAAGCCAAGTTAGGCCATCTTCATTACAAATTACAGGTATAATCCTAGATATAATCACAACAAATAATAATGCATGGTAGCTACTATTTTATTTCCAACACTCGACTTTTAATTGCAGACCCAACACGCGAAGTTTCAGCTCATCGTACAACAATCACAATACCTTCTAGTGAGAACAAATATCCTGAAAGCGTTACAACTGAAGAGCATTTACGAATTTTACTCCACCAAGAACGAGAATCAAATTTGCAATTAAACTCTGATTATCGTAGGCTTCAAAAGAGAAATCTGGATCTTATGGAAAGTTTGAATAATATGAAGAATGAGAACGAACGACTCGCTGAAAAAAATCAAAAACTCGAAAACGCAGTAGAAACAAGTCGGGGAAATACTTCTTCTGATCACAATAATTATTAATATTACTTTTCCAAATTAATATTGAATAATAGACATATTTTTTGTTTCACTCAAAATATACATAGTATTATTTATCAAATGAAAAACCTCTGAACGAGGTAAAAATCGAGTGACAAAAGCAAAATGCAAAATACAAAATTTGTGATATGAAATTTGTGCCGAAAAAAAGTTATTTGAATTTTGTAAACAATTTTTCAGTGCATTAGAGCGTTCGGTGCGTTGCTGAAATTGTGTGTTTTTTTTTGCTATCGAAAACACGTCACAACGCACCGAACGCACTAATGCGCTGAAAAATTGTTTACAACATTCAAATAACTTTTTTTCGGCACAAATTTCATATCACAAATTTTGTATTTTGCATTTTGCTTTTGTCACTCGATTTTTACCTCGTTCAGAGGTTTTTCATTTGATATCATAGATTTTGGCAATGCATGCAATTTCAATGTGTGCGCTCATTGAAAGTATATTAAATGAAACCACAAACTGAATATTGACAATAATGTCTTGCATTTCCGAATTTTTGCTATTATTTTGCATTGTACGAGTGAAAATTTATTGAAAATACTGATTACTTTGGATGAACATTTAATTTGGCTCTTTTTAATTTGCTGTAAAAATCAAATTAAATATTATTACAAGTTTTTGATCCCCGAAATTAGGGTGCATATGTGCCAAAAAATGCATTTTTCGGTGTTTTTAGGGTGACTTTTGAATAAATATGCCAATATCTCGAAAAAACGAATTTTGTGGGATATATGCGATATGGCTTATTTTAGACCAGGGTTAGGGCCAATAACCCTGAAAATATGAATCAAAAGTCTTGGGCCATTTTCGAGCAAATGGCCAAAAAGTGGAGAAAAAATGGCCAGAAAGTGGCCGTTTTTCAGTTTTTGGCCAAAAATGGACTACCAACTTGAAAATTTAAAATTCAAATGGGTGTCGTTTGGAAGCTTATCTCAATACCTTTCCAACGATATGCGTATGTCTGAGGAATGTCAAGTGGTTCGGCCACAGTGGCTGTGGCCGTGGTGGTCACTTTTTGGCATTTAGAGGCCGGCCACGGCCAAGATGGCGGCCAAATCAAAAACTTCCAGAACAAAAATTGCTTAGTTTTTCATGAACTACAATCCCTGAAAGTTTGAAAAAAATCGGGAGATGGTACGAACATACATACATACCCAAAAAATATTATAAATTGATAGATGGAGGCGCCACGAATAAAATTCAAATGGCCATAACTTTTCAACGTATGGTCCGATTTTAATGGTTGGGGTGTTGTTGGATTCGTATTAACGCGTAGAATCATAAAATATCAGGTTCAAAAATATAGAATCTATTTTTACCCCGATTATGGCCGAAAAACTGAAAATTAGCCGAAATTTTCCCACTGCGATATCTCCACTTGTGGTTGGTAAAATTTAGAGTGTGTATACTTTTTTTGCGCTAATTTTCAAAGACCTTTCAGATAGACACAAAACGCTCGGACTCATAGATACAAAGTTCGAAACTTGCTGTATATATACTGAGTAGACTTTTCGCACTAGAGGTGCTTTCGTCACTCGTGTGGACTGCCGTCCACTGTGATTCTCCATTTCGGTTTCATCTTTATGAAGTGAAAATGCAATTTTCAGAACACAAACTCCAGAACATATGTTTGACCTAGTGTTTGACTTATAGTCAAAATTGTTCGTTTTTTCTTAAATTTGAATTATTATACATTATTTTATTGTTTTTCTTTTATGCTAAAAATTGTGTTCCGCAATTTTTCACGAAATTGTTGCCCGAAATTATAAGAACTTATCAATATGGGTTGAGAATCACCTTGCAAATTGCCAACCAATCCAGCACCCAAAATGTCATCACCCTAATCAACAGCCTTTTCACTACTAGCGTCACCATCGTATGTAATAACATTTAGTATAAAATCTTCTTCATCGACATAGTATTCTTGACTAGATTCTTGATGTTCATTAGTATCTGGACTAGTATGTACATCAACCAAAACAGTCTCGCTTACAGCAGTCTCGACGCCATTATTTGCTAGGTTATTTGATAGGTCATTTGCCAGGTTATTTGGTATGTAATCTTTTGACTTCTCTCCTAGCTTCCCTCCTCCTCGTTTTTTAGATTGTAGTTTGTTGATGTTGTTGTGAGTCTTGTTGATTTTCGCTAAATTCGTCGATCGGTTGGTTTGTTTTGTATTTGGCTCTTGATTTTCTTTGCTAGTCTCTTTTACGTGGCTCTGAAGATGTTTACACATATTACTAAGCTTCCAATGTTTATCAAATCGAATGATTCTAATAGCACTACATATGGGACACGAAAGTGAGCATTGTGCGAATGTGGTATCTTCATCTGTGTTGACCTGCATTTTTTTTATGGCATTGCTCCAGTCGATTTTTAGCGATATATTTGAAGAATAAGTCGAAACTAGGTTGATCAAAGCCGTTTTAAGTTCATTTTCATCTGAAATGCTAGCTGAAATGTTATTTGTCTCTGGTTTTGTAGTCTTTGCCTTCTTGATGTCTTCCATCCTAGCTTCCATCAATAAAATCTGAGCTTTGATTCCAAAAATTAACGCGCGATGTCCGGGCAAAAACTCAAATGGATTGATTTCTCTATATTCTTCGAATGAGTCAGCCGTGTTTTGCGATGCCGTGTTTCCACAAATGATTCGAGTTGAGCTATTTTTACGTCATCGCCCTCTTTGAATGCCCATGCATGATTGTAGCCACATGCTGTCAAAAAATGTTTCATGTAATTTGGCACTTTTGAAACCAAACCTGTGTTCGCACATTCCTCTTCGAATTCTTCCCAAAAATCCTCATAGATTTTACGTTTTGGCTGATTAAAAAAAAAATACTAGTTGAAACAGCAAACTCAAACACTAACTGAAATATCGCATCAAATTAAATTCATAATTCATAGAAATTTGACATCAACAAATTCTAGTGAATTTATGTTGAATATGCCAGTGAAAATGATCTTACCATGGGAAACAACCTAGTATTGCACCAGTATGAAATATTGTATTTTTAGGTGTATTTAATTCATTGCTTAAACTCTAGCTTAAACTACATTCGATCTGAAGTTATTTTACTAGTTATTTTACAACTTGAAACTAGCTTTGAAAATACACATTTCATCTATTCAATTCAAATCAGCTGTCAACACTGCTAGACTTACTGTCAAACAGAATGGTATGATTCTGTTTTACCGACAGAAA
Organism: Aphidoletes aphidimyza; assembly: GCA_030463065.1. NCBI lineage: Eukaryota > Metazoa > Arthropoda > Insecta > Diptera > Cecidomyiidae > Aphidoletes > Aphidoletes aphidimyza. The sequence continues at coordinate 8,584,237 of CM059998.1, read as the reverse complement.
ATTTATGTTATTGCAGCTAGTATTCTAGCTAGTATTGCAGTGTTGAGAAAATGTCTGAGAACATTGAAATAAAAAAAAAATCATAATTCAAATAGTATTTAATTGTGCTTTGTGCGAAAAATTTGAAACACCATGTAAAATTTGCAAAATGATGAATTAAATTTTAGTCAGCTATAAACACCACAAGTGAACTAAGTCGGTACTAACAGATTGTATTATTTGACACTGTAGACACTTGTGTCTTGATTTTTAATATGACATTTGCCTCACCCTCATCCTCATCTTCATCCTCACCTCAAATGATGAGGTTTTAATGAAATTGTGCGTCATAGTCATTCGGTAGCTGAATTAGTCATTTGTTGCATTGCGAAATAATTCTTATTGAAGTTTTGTGAAACGAAAAGCATTTTGACGATAAAATGAATTCAGATAAAGGGAACAGCATGAAGATTTGTACTCTTCAAATTTCGAGATTGGACTTTGAATCACGAAGAAAAGACAAAAAGGGTGAAACCTATTCCAAACCGCTCACAATTACCCTGAAACGTTCAGATTTCAAGGATGATGTAGGCGAATCTGTACAAGCACAGAAATATTCTGGTAAGTTCTGATTCACATTCGATACTAAAAACAGTTTTGAACGGTGTTTTGAGTTTGATTTCAAAATTTAACGTCCAAGGAATGCCGGTGAAGAACGCAACAACAAATGAACAACAAATGATGACGCGTTCAAAAACTTGTTTGGAACGAGCAAGGACAACAGCACAGTCGGAAATAATTCGCAAAACTGCACACAGAGAAAAGTGGTATGGATATTTTGTAATGTAATTTTTTTTCTAAAAAAAAAACCAAAGTTCGGATATCCATACCAAATTTTTTTTTTTTTTGAAAAAAAAAATATTTCCAAACAAATAATCATCTGAAATATTTAAATGAAGTGCTATAGCCAAGGGGAAAATAAGTCAATTCATTGTTTTTTCATTACTTTTCATTGCTTGTCATTGAATTCATATTGTTTTCATTGGTTTTGTTTCGTTTTCATTGATTTCAAACTAATGTCGTTGTATTTTGGTAATGTCTATCGAGTTTTGACATTCACACTGTAGACACAAACGGAGAATAAAATATAATTATTTATTTATGCTAACATCAAGTAATTAAATCTAAAAGGTTCAGTAAAACCACTAGCAATGAAGGCAAACAAAAATCTCGTTTGGTATGTATACTGTTTGTTTATTTAATAGTTTGATAGAAAATTCAAATTTTTTGCCGATCTGTGCATGTAATAATAGTCCGATTGTGTTGAAACTTTATAAGAGTTATTTTTGTACTCTACTTATGGGCTATGCAGAGTTTGGGAGCAATTGATGGACTTTGTCGTGTACTTTTATTGCATCAAATCTCAAAAATCGGCGCTCTGAGGTGAAAATTCCCGTTTTTTGACTGAAAGTGCAAAAACAAATTATATTTTACATCTTTTGATGACATTTCCAGTTTATGTGGCTCAAATTAATCCGATTTGATGTGCATATGATATTTCCACGATGAATATTTCGGCAGTTATAGGCGCCCAAAGTTGTGTATATTTCGAATACACGCGAATGGTCGACTTAATGCCATATAGCCCACAACAAGAGTCGCTAAATCAACATAGAAAGTTTTGCGTTTAACCTTATCTGACCAATTTTCACTAAGGAATCGATTTCCGAATGATTTGGAACGATACAAGTTCGTGTTGTGGTCGAAAAACGCACTAGTTTGCAACAATCTTCCCAACTCGCCATTACAGGTGTAAATTCATCATTTTTCAGGCTATTTGGCTTACTCAGCTGTAGACTATTGGTTAGCGTGCCAGGTTTATAAGCGTGAGTACGTGGGTTCGTGATCCGGGGGTGCCAGACATTTTTCTCAGCTTATTTCCACTCGTATTTATATGGGATTATTGGAAATATGGTCTGGATCAATATCTGCCCGGAAATCGAATTTACGGAGTGCTTCGGAGGGCACTTAAAGCTGTCGGTCCCGTGTATGCAACATACAGAAGATTGAGTTGGGTTTGTGTACACGTAAAATGGAGTGCTTATGCGCTAGGTTTGTGTATTGGATATCCGATACATGCACCGCAAAAAGCAATGCTCCCATTGATATCAACGGCAACGGCATACCAGTGACAATACACTGGTATCAACGGTGACGGTATATCAATGGTAGAAGCATTTCCCCTTTGACGACTCAGGATGAGGGTAAAAGAGAAGTGGTGTAGTTCCACTATGGGCGATTGTGGTTGCGAACATATGAGCGGGAATATAGGAAAAAACGGCCACTGTGTGACAGGGACTTATATTGGGAGCCTAATCCACGGGGCGGCCCGACATTCCAAAGAATTCCCAAATATATGGCAGCAACAACAAGAGCACATATGTGGGGCTACAAAAAACGGGCGTCTCGCAAAAGACTACAATAGCCTACGCGACAAGAATGGGTCTACCATTTGAATCCAATAATCCATGTAATTTGAAGTCTCATTTCGACTGAGATTCAGTAACAGTCCAACGTGTTAAAATAAGAGCTCTAGTAGCTTTATACGTTTATACTTTATAATGTTTTATTTAGAACTAAAGCTTAGATTACAAATTTGATTTTGCCAGAGGCGCTTTGTTCTGTATATTAGTATAGGCAAGAGCTTATATTCTGCACACTAGCGCCACCAAACAAATGTTGATTCCATAACACCCATATATGTAACATATTACATTAATATTAATATCAATAATATGTAATAATTGTATATATTAATTACTAATAATAATACTAATAATTATATTACATATAATATATTAATGATATTAATAATAATGGTATATGGGCATATCATGATGTGTACATATATGGGATAACAAATGAGTAATGCTTTTTTCATCTGAGCCAACTTCACACTATTATCATGCACGAATCAAACATTTTCCCCGCTAGATGGCCAGAGATCAGCACATAAACATTGACACATTGACATATTGAAAATTCTACATTTCAATAAATATTTACAACGAAACAAGTATGTCGGATTTTTTCCAGTGTATCATTTATTTTTATTACATCATTTTTAAACAAAAATGGAAAATTCATAAGCAACTTGTATGCAAATAAGGCCATAAGAAAAAGAAGTGAATTTCAATCGAAACAAAAAACAAACAAATCAATAATCAATTGGTATTTCAACTGAATTAGAATGCCAAGAAGGTTCATAAAAAATACACATCGTGTGTCGAGCAAAAGAGAGCAAAAATAACAATCAAACTGGAAGTGTGTATACATTTGTCCACTTCAAAGACATCGAAATTGATTCGCGTTTTTTTCTGTTTAGTCGTTTAGTTTTATTTTGTGATTCAGATGAGCAACATGCAATAAGTCCATACACACAAAACAAATATATTGAATTTTTCGACAGTGCAGCTAAATCCTGGAATTATATAGAAATCGTATAATATTTTTATATTTCATCTAAAATTTGCAGAAATCGTATGAAGTGTAAATGATATTGATTGATTTGGATCCGTTATTGCTGGTTATTGACTTCAACTAATACTCGGGCGCACTGTAGCCGTCGAGTAAATGGTGAGTCCCTTATACATGCGCAAATATCATTGCTGTGAAGTGATGACAGAAACGCAGAAACAGAACACTGTTGCTGTATACACTAGCTCGTGCATAATTCGATGCTGCTTATGTGAGACACTCACACAGAAATTCAATATATTTCTTTTGTGTGTATAAGTTGTCATTTTTTTGAACTGTTTATTATCGAAAATAGAACCAACGCCAGACTCAAACTCAATTATTAAATTTCATATGATTGTTTGTTGAAATCAGTTTATGTCTGCATTTTTCCATTGCATAATTTATATGTGGTTTTAATGTTTTAATTTATCATTGTTGAACCCATAAAAACAGTCCAGACAAACATTAGGACATTAAATAAGAGTAGAATTTACTGAGTAAATTGAATTCTATGTGATAAATAAAAAAACGCAACGGGCATCACACATTTTGCTGTGTTTAGTGTTCAAGGGTTCAATACAAAACATTCCTGGTTCTTCTCGTATAAGTGCTGCTATTGGTGTCGCCTGTTGTTGTGTAGTGGTTTGCTGTTTATTTTTATTTCGGTATACCGGTTTACGGGCTTACTCGTTTACTCTGCCATCGATACGTATCCGTAAGCAGATCTCTTCATCTCTCTCGACGACTCGACCGAACAAACGCCAAAACATGCAATGAAACCAAATTCAGTTTGCGGACATTTTTTCTTGTTTTTGTTTTTTTTTTTCATTCAACAAAAAGTGCGTTCGAATGGATTTTTTCGGTGTGTAGGTATGTAGCATTTTTAAAAAAGAATTGGTAATTTAGTAAAAGGGTTTCTTTTTGTTTTAGTTGCTATTGAGTGACTTGATTTAATTTTTTATAACTTTTTTATGAAATTCACAATCCAAAGTGTCATTTTCTGAACGAATGTGTTTTTATTTTTGCACAATCGAAAAATCATTCGCAAAACAACGAAAACAAATTTATTTTGGTGAAACAGCGCCGAATTTTTCCGATAAAAAAATAAGTAACATGGTAACATTATTTCAACATTAAAATGAGCCCAAGTGTGACAGAAAAACCAGAAAAAAAGAAAGGTAAGTCACATGCACTGTCGCATTGACACACATCCCATATCATATATTCATTATGTTGAGATATGAAATCAAAATCTATTCCGGAAAAACCAAATATTACAGTGATTGTGTCACACAAGCCAAAAAAACAGAAGAAATAAGAACGAAAACCAGTAAACGCCTTTTATATCGACTTTGGATTGGTTTAAAGGTTCAATTGGTCTTCCACGTGTTTATATTACCTTATATGCATTTATGCTAAATGCCTGGCACTGAAATAAAAACAAAATCCGATAAATCGATACATACGGAAAAAAATATATAATTTTTGCCCTTGAACACGCCATGAATGCAGATGGTTTACTCTAGATGCGCCTTTTACCTGCCACTTATTCGCTTAATGCTTATTGTGTGGGTTCGATAATCGAGGGGTGGGTCGATAGGTCGATAGGTCTTTATATGCGATTCAATTTTGTTTCTAAAAAACCTTTGGAAATTGCTGATTTAACTATTTCGGACGGGCGTGCAACAATTATCTATTTTTTCTCTATAATTTTTGTTCATCAAACTGGTTGGTTTGGTCGGTTGAAGAGTCTATAGTCATTTTGCTATAAATTGTATACTACCCACTCTATTGTTTTCGGTTTGTTCAATTTTTTGTATCAACATACGAAACGCACTGCATTTCATATTAGTCGATTTCACCCAATCTCACACAAGACAATGTGCATTGTCTGACACGTTTCCATTCACATGTTCTTGATGATGTTCACAATTCAACCACACTCTTTTTGCGTCGACTCGATTTATTTATATGTTGTTGTTGAACACAAACAATATTTAGAACAGTCTATAAAATATTCCAAAAATGGTATTCCATATACGATACACAGAAAAAAATTTGTTGGTAAATATATATGGTTCGGTGGTATTTCCAATGTCAAAATGATTTTTATACATTCAATTTACCACTTTTGCACATAAATTTTACCAATAGCAATCATTTTCATAGACAGCACCATCTGTTTCTCAACCTATCATCATCAATTTGTCAAAATATGTCCGAATCGATAATGCTTCGGTAAAATTTATGTACAAAAGTGGTAAATTTAATGTATTAAAATGATTTTGACATTAGAAATACCATCAAACCATATATATTTACCAACATATTTTTCTCTGTGTAGAGTATTTGGTAAGCAATCGCAAGCATGTAACGCAATCAATGATTCCAATTTATTGGACTCGTTTTCAAAATTTACAATGTGCTTGCCAAACAGTGCCAGCCAATACCAGGCAATGCTCGCTTAAGTGGCAATACACAATTATTTATTTCGATATGCCAGCTCTTTTGTGCTATTCCGTTTGAAATCTCTCGGGTAATTTATTTTGTATATTTTTAACGAAAGATTCTATTGAAAAAGACTCATTCGATAGAATCAGTGAGTTGAATCGATGGAGTACTACATTGACGCGATGGTAAATTTTCTTCCTTGGAGCTTTGGAATCCGATATTCAAACGAAACAGCTCCTTAATGCTTAGTCGGCACTTTTAGTATTTTTAAATGGTAATTTTTTCTGTTCTTTCAATGTGTTTCTCGCACAGCCCACATCCACTTGGATTTTCTGGCCGGTAGTATCACGGATCATTCAACTCGATTGAACTTGACTATATTTCACTGAATGCTTTTGATAACAGTTTTGCATTGGTTCAATTTTTGTGACAACCACTTATTTTGTATGGAGCTCTTCGATGCCTACACTAATTTCGATATGCGTATATATCTTGTTGTCATCGGTGAACAACGATATTAATCATCATTCGATTGCGATATATATATTCAAGAGTTCGGTACGCAGTCAATTGGTGTGTGTGCTGGTAGTCGCTAGAAGGATTTATTTGAACCGTTTTAGGCACCATCGCAAGAATCTAATGATTAAATGATTTATTTTTTTCAGGTTTTTAACAATGTGGCTATGTGGTATTTGTGATACCCTAATATCATCAAAATACGCTCATTTCCAACGCCATGTCAAACTTCATGAACAACATGTTGAACGATATAAATGCGATTTATGCCCGAAAACTTTTGGGAATCCATCGAATTTGCGCGTCCACTTCCAAAAAAAACACCCCTTGGAAGAGGACGTGAAATTCACACCATATAATAAGTCCAGTGAGTACAAACAAAAAGTTTTAGTCTGTCCATTACACAGTGCAACACAGAAATTATGTTCTGACTATAGGTTTTGAAAGTACCATATACAGTGGCAAAACCCCAGCTGGTTTTCTAGGTTAGCGACTTTTCGTTTTTTATGATCGTACAAAATTGGCCAATTTCATGTGATTTCTTTGAATTTTTAGGTACGTGCATTTTTGAGCAGAGTATACAGCATGTATATACATGTAAATATATCTATATTATATTTTTGACGCAGCTCACTCATTTCGATTAGCTTGCGGTGCATGTCTCTGACTCAGCTCACTCTGTTCGTTTTGCTGCGTCAAAAATATAATATAGATACATTTACATGCGTTTAGCATACTCTGTTTTTGAGCTTACAACTCGAAAACGGTGCGGAATTTTGAATGACTATCTTGAGCATAAACGTAGCTAGTGATACAGTGTTAGTGATAGGACACACTAAACCAGTTTTATTGAAAAATCTACTATATGATAGGTTTCAAAATGTATAGTCAGAACTCGAATCATAATCAATGAGTTGAAAATTATTCCACTGAGTTAGTGACAGTCAACCATATTCAATGACATTTTGCAGAGACTGATCCAATACCATTCGTGGAGCGGAATGAACTGATTCTAAATTATTCCTTACGCCACCATATGCCACCATTCAGCGTCTCTTATTATATTGAGAACTTCGAAAATGAAACAGTTAAACCGCGTGAAAAGACCATTACTAAAGCTTTAACCTCGAAAAGTACAATCGAAAATTCGGAGGTTGCTCAGAAGATTTTTTCCAGTATGCAGGATGTGATTTCGCAGCGGGAAAGTGAAAGAAAAAAGCCCCAGCAACCCGAAGTGCAAATTGAGACGGTTGTAATTGAACAACCAATAAAAGAAATAAAAAGCCAATTGGCAAATGCAACCGACAATATTACCACACTAGATATGGCGCCCCAAACAAAACGACTTATGTATTTGAAAGAGACGGGTGGAGTTGAACAATTATTTGCTTTGCCGTCAAGGGATATTCGAGCCAGAGATTTGTTGAAGAATTATCAACGGAATTTGAAATCACGATCAACGGGTGTTGAAGATTTCTCAATGCTCGGACCACCCGATGTACTAGCATTGAATCAATATCAGGAGCAACCTCTAGTCAAGAGCATCACAACATCGAATTATACGACAAGCTTTGAAAACCGGAGCAATAAATTCGAAGCCGACAGCAGCAATGTGAACGATGGCAGTGGCAATGATTGTTCGGATTTGGCTAAATCGAGGACAAAAGAAACGAATACTAAAGCTGGCAACGAACCATCGTCCAATTCGAACGTTTTTTATGGGGAACCGCTGCACACTTTAACCGAACCCGCCATCAAAAACTACCATCACAAAAAATTTAACAAATTCAAAATAACCAATGTAAAAGATGAAATTTTAAACAAGGAAAACAGAAAAAAATCAATTGATTCACCTGGGTGTGTGTCGAAAAAACGTTCTAGCGTTAACATTGAAGATGGCATTCGTCCGAAAACTCCGAAAACTTCAGAAGCACTTGCTTGCCACAATGTTATTGAACAAATTTTGGAAATGAACATACAAAACTGTGGGATGAAAAATCATCCGGACAACTATTTGCCAAACAATTTGCCCAAATATCCAGTTTGTCAACGCTGCCTTGTGGGCGGCAAGGTGATGAAGTGTAATGGCAAGTGTAGTTCTTATTTCCACAAGCAGTGCCTAGGCAAAAAAATTATCGTATCAGAGTACAATTGTATCTTAAAGAGAAAAATGCGAGAGGATAACAATGATGATAAAACCAACGCACAACTCAGTAGTATCGAGGAGAATATTGAGCAGCTCAAGTGTGAATTTTGTACAACATCACGAATGATCTCGTGTTTTGTGTGCTCGAAATTAGGTGATGATTGTATTCAGTGCTGCAATAAAAACTGTGGAAAGGCTTATCACATTGAATGCCTCAAGTATTCATTCCATCCGGACTGTCTCACTGTGCCGATTGGAGACCATTTTACATGTGAGGTGAGTCGATATAAATAAATTCAAACTTAAACGACGATTCTTCTACTAGCCTTTTTGAGAGCGTTTTCATGAATTTCGTGGACTTTATTAAATTTTCAATTCTTCTATAATACAGGAATGCGAATCTAGCCGTCATTATATTGAGAACTTCGAAAATGAAACAGTTAAACCGCGTGAAAAGACCATTACTAAAGCTTTAACCTCGAAAAGTACAATCGAAAATTCGGAGGTTGCTCAGAAGATTTTTTCCAGTATGCAGGATGTGATTTCGCAGCGGGAAAGTGAAAGAAAAAAGCCCCAGCAACCCGAAGTGCAAATTGAGACGGTTGTAATTGAACAACCAATAAAAGAAATAAAAAGCCAATTGGCAAATGCAACCGACAATATTACCACACTAGATATGGCGCCCCAAACAAAACGACTTATGTATTTGAAAGAGACGGGTGGAGTTGAACAATTATTTGCTTTGCCGTCAAGGGATATTCGAGCCAGAGATTTGTTGAAGAATTATCAACGGAATTTGAAATCACGATCAACGGGTGTTGAAGATTTCTCAATGCTCGGACCACCCGATGTACTAGCATTGAATCAATATCAGGAGCAACCTCTAGTCAAGAGCATCACAACATCGAATTATACGACAAGCTTTGAAAACCGGAGCAATAAATTCGAAGCCGACAGCAGCAATGTGAACGATGGCAGTGGCAATGACTGTTCGGATTTGGCTAAATCGAGGACAAAAGAAACGAATACTCAAGCTGGCAACGAATCATCGTCCAATTCGAATGTTTTTTATGGGGAACCGCTGCACACTTTAACCGAACCCGCCATCAAAAACTACCATCACAAAAAATTTAACATTGAAGATGGCATTCGTCCGAAAACTCCGAAAACTTCAGAAGCACTTGCTTGCCACAATGTTATTGAACAAATTTTGGAAATGAACATACAAAACTGTGGGATGAAAAATCATCCGGACAACTATTTGCCAAAAAATTTGCCCAAATATCCAGTTTGTCAACGCTGCCTTGTGGGCGGCAAGGTGATGAAGTGTAATGGCAAGTGTAGTTCTTATTTCCACAAGCAGTGCCTAGGCAAAAAAATTATCGTATCAGAGTACAATTGTATCTTAAAGAGAAAAATGCGAGAGGATAACAATGATGATAAAACCAACGCACAACTCAGTAGTATCGAGGAGAATATTGAGCAGCTCAAGTGTGAATTTTGTACAACATCACGAATGATCTCGTGTTTTGTGTGCTCGAAATTAGGTGATGATTGTATTCAGTGCTGCAATAAAAACTGTGGAAAGGCTTATCACATTGAATGCCTCAAGTATTGGCCACAGCACAAAAAAACATACGAGAGCAATAAAATCAAATGCATCGATTGTCCGCGGCATGTGTGCCACTCTTGTGTTTCGCCCGAAATTCAAAACCACAACATGGAGTTTGACAAAAAACTGATCAAATGTTTACTATGTCCAGGAACATATCATCAATCATTCAAGTGCATTCCAGCTGGAAGTGAGCTTCTATCGAAAACGCAGTTAATTTGTGCTCGTCATCAGTCAACCAAAAATTTGAAACAAATTAATATCGATTATTGTCTGATTTGTTCGCAAGGAGGTACTCTTATTTGCTGCGATGGTTGCGTGTATTCATTTCATCCGGACTGTCTCAATGTGTCAATTGGAGACCATTTTATTTGTGAGGTGAGTCGATATAAATAAATTCAAACCTAAACGACGATTCTCCTACTAACCTTTTTGAGAGCGTTTTCATGAATTTCGTGGACTTTAATAAATTTTCAATTCTTCTATAATGCAGAAATGCGAATCTGGCCGTCAACCGCTCAATCGCGAAATAGTATGGTGTAAATATTCAAAATCTCCATGGTGGCCGGCAATAATTGTTCCGCCGCTATATGTTCCCGGTCGGGTGCTCAAAAACAAAAAGGAACCGCACCAGATTTGTGTTTACTTTTTTGGAACGCACAACTATGGATGGGTTTCTCAAACTCAAATGTACCTATTCATCAACGGCGACAGTAATTGTCTGAGCAAAAATCATTCAGAATTATTCAAAAATGCCGTTGCTGAGGCAGAGATATGGATGCAAAACATTAACGAAATTAACGCGAAGAGCACCGATAAAAATAAACCTCCGCAGTACAGAAAAATCAAAACGAACAAAATAATTGCGAAATTCAAAGGCAGCAAATACAGTGAGTGTGAATGTCACCCTAATAATCCGTGTAGCATTGACAGCGGCTGCTTAAACGCGGTGACAAACATCGAATGTGTTCCAAATCTATGTCCATCCAAAGATAAATGCAATAATCAAAATTTTCAACGCGGACAGAAATTTTCGTTCGAAGTTAAACTGACCAATTCAAAAGGCTGGGGTTTATTTGCTCAAGAGGAAATTCCAATTGGTAGTTTTGTCATTGAATTTATGGGAGAAGTGATCAATATTGCTGAGTTTCAACAACGTTTTAATGAAGCCATAGCAAACAAAGAGACCAATTATTATTTTCTAACTTTGCAACAAAACCTTTATATCGATGCTAAATTCTATGGGAATGAATCACGTTTTATAAACCATTCATGTGATTCAAATGTAACCCCACAGAAATGGTCTGTTTACTCGAACGGACGAGAACATATTCGAGTTGGCTTCTTTGCATTGCGCAAGATTCTTTCTGTACGTTTGAGATATTTTACCTGCAGAAATCAATGCGTTCAAACCAACAACATGTTGAAAAACTAATTTCATTTTCTTTTCCTCTCTCGACAGGGCGAAGAAATTACATTCAATTACAATTGGGGTAAAAAGGACACGAATTGCAAGTGCGAATCTAAGAAGTGCCGTGGATATATGTAAGAGCTTGAATTTCTTTTTTCCTTATAATTGTAATCGAACACAAAAATGATTTGTGCGAAATTGTACGATTGTATTCAAAATGAAAAGTTGATTAAGCGTAGTTTAGTAAATTGTAAATTGAAATTGAATTTTTAGTATTAATAGTTGTTTACCAAATTGTAAATTAAAATTGAATTTTTAGTATTAATAGTTGTTTAGAAAATTGTAAATATAAATTGAATTTTTCAATTTAAAAAAAGTTCGTTTACAATCCTCACAATTTACTTTCTCAAATAAAAAGGATATGTTGAAATTCTGAATTACAAAAACTAATTACAAAAGTAATTGTAAGCAATTTGTGATTATAGATTTGTTCGTTATATCGTAAAGATTTTTGCGTAAAATTATTTTTATTTTTTATTTTGTACAATTACTTTTTCGTATACAATTTCTTTTGTATTTGGTACAATCTCTTTTTTCACCGAAATTCAAAATGTTTGATGTGTAAACTATTCGCTGATTATAAATGAAATTAAACAAAAATATGTGGTAACTGGTGACAAGGTAACAATAAAGATATGGTAACAATACTCCGCTTCCTATGTTGTTAGACCGTTAGACTCATTCTTTTCATGTGTAAACCATTTTGCTAGTTGAAGTGCTTTTTTTTCTCAAAATTATCGATCTAGTTTTTTTTTCATTTGTTAAATTTTTGAAAAATGGTTCATATCGTTCCAAGGCAAAATACACTGCAAATCATTCTACAAATTCAAATTTATTTACATCCGAATTATTTTAATCGAATTCAAATGATACTGACCTAATGGCCAGCTAATTGGTAATTATGTTCATTTAAGAATGAATCCAGTGGCGCGCGCCCCTATCAAGCTTGACATTTATGGTTCTTTTTCTATGCATCGATTCACTGATTCATTTTGGAAATGCTCATAAACAAGAGGCTCTTATTATGAGCAAGCATGAATGAAAAGCTGGTGGTGTCAACTGGAAAATTCACCTAACGCTTCAATTGACCGAATGTTGTGACCGCTTGGTTTCGAACATTTTCACGGCGCAAAATGCGACACACATATTTTTATTCATGCTTAGCGTTGTATACAATGTCATTAGCGCATTAGCACGTAGCTTGATACGGTTCAATTCTTTTCTGCCAATCTTCTTGATAAATATATTGTGTTTAGATTGAGCAAAGAGCAATTTATTATTAATTGAACGACGGAACATTATCGTACAAAAGCCCTTAATTAAACAAAATAAAACCCAAAAAGCAATTAGTTCAGTTGCACGCGTTTGCTTAATTTTGTCAACAAATTCGATTTAAAATAATTGATTGAATTCATTCAAAGTAATAAGGAACAATTAACCTGTATGCACTTTTCACGTACGACTACACAACGCCAATGGTTAAATACCATACCAAACGCAATACCATTTTTAAGATAACAACAAATGACTCAACGAACAACAACAACAAATGTCACTCATTTATAAAAAAAAGGATGATTTTTTTATTGTGCTCTTAATAAAAATATAATTATATTTTTATGATTTTTTTTTGAAAAAAATTCAAGTGTTTGCAAATTCAACTTTTTAAATCTAATAATGATATGTGCCGCGTATGTGCTTTTCCATATATATTCCATATATATATATCTCTGGTATTAGCAGCAATATTTCACATTCATTTTCTTCGAATGAATTTTCGTCGCTTTATTGATGGAAATTGTGACCAAGCTTTCTAAGATAATTACGAATGTATTTTCTTTGAGTAGATATTGTTTTTTGTTTGGCAATATAGGCACATTTAACATTTATATACTCATCTATGAAGTATTTGACTAAAAAGTGTTTGTGGTCTTCATCGTGTGTTTCGCCAAAGTCTGGAAACAAATCTTCCCAAGGGTTAGTCTTCAACACCAACTGATATACCTGAAAATAACATTTTTAATTTGACTCATCAAATAGAGTGTGCCTTATATTTCAAGTGTAACCTTATCTCTAAATTCAGATTCTTTGTTGATGAAAATATTCAGAGCGACATCGGCAGCTTTACACAGGCGAAAGGTGCTTATGCAAGGTTTACCATTCCGCAAATTTACGCACATATTGTCAGCAACTTTTGCTTCATTTTGAAAAACCTCTACACATAGATTGCAATACACTTGATCACATGTTTTGAGACGACCTTCAAGCTCATTTGCAATGTGTACTATGCCAGGATTTGAAACGTTATTCCCATTCATTCCATTTATCAAAAGCTGCTCAGTTTCAAATTGCCACGTATCAGGGTTGTTTTGTTCGTCAGTCTCGAATGTGGCAACAATATTCGGCGTTTGATTTGAATTGTGATTTGCTGACAGTGATTTGTGAGTAGATGGCACGGATAGAACATTTGAATATCCTCTTGATTGAACGTTAGACTTTCCTGATAGCACTATATCCGCTTCAAACAACAGCTTTCTGTAAGCAGAACTGAACTGCTGCACGTTTGGATTGTCGTTATATCCATTCAACGAACGAACCTTTCCAAAAAACATTTCCAAATGGTCTTGGCTAAGACGATAAGTAGCTAAAAACAGCAACCAGTGGTGCTCTTCGACAAATTCGCGATAGATTTCAGTGAACGAAATTATATTCATAATGACCCCGCGGAATCCAGCCTTCAACGATGAGTTTATCGCTTTTTGTCGTTTTTTTGACTTCAAATTCATGATTTCTAGGGATAGAAAATATTCCTTGGCTTTGTTCAAAAAAATGAACACTTCCCCGCAATTCGTAGGGTTTATGGCACTCTTTAAATTGTTTGCAGTACCGTCGGGTTCTGCATGTAAGAATTATCAAAATTATTATTGAAAATTATTAAAAACCGTTTTAAGAGCAAAAAAAGGAATTAGACCAAATAAACAAAGAATTAATTGATTATAATCATTAAATGATTACATAATTAATTAGTATTGTTAAAATTATTATATTGAGTGCTTCTGTGCTTTAATATATCGTACCGTCTCTAATCTCCTTAACACCTTGGGTATTCATTACGTCCCAAATCGAATTTGACATTCTGGTGAATTCTACAGTTGGAGCAGCATCCACAAAATTTGGTTCTCCACGTTCCATCAAATGTTCCAAACTGTCAGCAGTTGAAGCACTCAATGTTTCGACTGCTGTGCGAACGTGCATCTTTCTGTCTTTCCATTGTATGTGACGTTTGTTCATTTTATGTGAAAGACCGAAATTATTTTGCTTGCTAATGTTAATCAGATCTACTAAATATTTCCATTCAATCTTCTGATTTGAGCCATTCCAAATAGTTGAACGGCCGGCGAAAGAGTTGCGTAACAGCTTTATCATATGGCTAGGGTCGAGCACAAGGTATACCTCGAGGGACAAATCACAAAAAGTTATTTCTAATTCTATCGAAAAAATACAGTAATTGCATCAAAAAGAAGTGAATTCCCTCTAAATATGTATATGCAATTGCTGTGCACAAATTTTTATATGTTACATTCAATCACTTTTTGTCACAATTCGTATATTCAAAAAGTCGTTTACCTTGCTTGTGTCATGAGGATTTTCGAAATACGTCACGTACTCTCCATTTTTATCCGAAATCTTGGCTCCAAGAAGCTCACACGCACTCGCATTTGATTTATCGCCATCAAAGGTCAAATTTGAAACTCTTATTCCACGTTTAGATAACTCTGTAATAATTTCTTTCACCAATTTTGCACGCTCGTGATGTTTTAATTTTTGAATAAAAAAATATGCCAATGGTTGTGCAAATTCGGCATTTATTCCACAGGCCATAAACACAATGACATTATTTGCAAGGTTAAAGTCCTCTTTTATTTTCGGAGTTCCACAGTCTATCAGGCCGATGAATTTGTTTGTAGCTCGACACCACATCATATTTCTCTGAATTGCCATTTCATCCATCACAAGAGACACCACTAAATTTTTATTATTTTCTCTCATTTCCTTGGCTTTTTGCTCCAAGACCCTCAGAGAATGTTGCGATATACCAGATTCGCTATCTAGGTTGCTATTTCGGTACCACTGACGCATTGTAGATGAATTTGGAAGATGGTTGTTGAATTTTTTACGCACAAACTCATACGCCCGTGGACTGAGGTTCCGTAGGGACATAGAAAAGAGTCGAACACTCGGTGGGTAGCTATGATTCACCTTTACACCTCGACACATGCAATCGATAAGTTCTTGAGTATCAGCACCCTAACAAAATAAAAAATAATTTTTTTTCACGAAGAGTGAAAAAAGAATATGTTTTTATTGTTTCTCTTCAATTTACTCAACTATTGGTATTCATTGGCATGTGTGGGGTGACACGAACAAGTCGAGATTATTTTGTAGCTTTGGTTTTGTTTTATCTTGTTGTGACCAGAGGTACAATTCACATCGCGTGTCTATTGACGGAGGCAGTCATACGATCTGTTTTCAGTTTGTACGAATTACGAAAATGCACATGCCAAACGTGTGCACGAAACACGGTGAATATTTTACAATAATAAGAATTAACTACAAATTTTTTGTTTAAATAGCCGCATCAACACTGAATATGAGCCACGTATGCATAACAATCAACAAAAATCAAAACAACAATCTTCTAGCTAACAATTTAAAGCAACAATCTTCTAGCTAATTTTGAATCCGGCTCCGCACTAGAACAATGACAAAGTTAATGAAGTGAATCGACTTGTTTGTGTGTTTATGTTGAGTATTGCATTCGTTCACTGGTTCACTCACAATGCAAACGAATACCATCGACTAAAAGATCTTAAAAATAATCCATGATTCGAAGGTCTTGTGCTATTATACATCACTCACATTATCGAAACGAGCCATATCGAAATATTTCTCATTCTTCAATTCTGCTATCTCTCTGTCTAACTGCATAGCTTTGGATCTTTCGTTTGACAAGTCTGCCTGAACATTTCTCAATTTATCTCTTTGAACTGAATATGACTTCTGGATATCATCAATTTTTTTTTTCATTTTTTGGATTTCCATACTGTGTTGAAACGTCATATGTATGATTTGCTCTTCCAAATTTGATATTTTTGCATTCAAATTGGCGCATTTTCCACACACAGAAATTGACGCAGTTGATGAAATCGATTCAGTTGAAGGAATACTGCTTTCAAATATCGTTGGTATGGCACCTTTTTTGAGCATTATATTTTTCCCACGCATTTCGAGATCTGAGGACTGAAAATGTTTTATGCAAATCGCATTTCTACAATCATCAAATCTTTGGTGTTTTTGAATGGCTTCTAGCCATTTTTGATAGTCATCCTTTGGGCACCTTTTAAAATTGAGTTACAATACAATAAATATACAAATAAAAAAAATTAATTCCGTTTGCTAGAGATAATCTACAGACTTACCGAAACACTTTCTCATCATTAGAACACCCTTTATTATTGGGGCATGATTTTATGTAACAATAACTTTTTTTTTTTTGAGCAGACATTTTTTCAAATTCACCAATTGGTTAATCAAATTATAATCGTTCTTTTCTAACCGCTTTTTTCGTGCAAACCAATTTGACATTGAAAAGGCAGCACAGACAATGATGCAAGTGTATCCGTGTATTATCTTATTCGCTTATTCAAGCATTCAAGGGATATGTCAAAAGCGACATCTGTTGTAAACAAGAGATGCAATATCAGTGTATTGTCTTATTCGCTTATTCAAGCATTCAAGGGATATGTCAAAAGCGACATCTGTTGTAAATAAGAGTGCAACAATTTTCAAGGGCTACAATTTATACATATAATTGAACAGTATATAAAAATGCGCTTACAAATAAAATGTTATTAAATTGGTATCCACATCAAACATGCCATAATTAGATATGCCAACATTTTGGAAGTTTTTGTATAATTCAAAAACAAAATCGGTCCTAATGGTACAAATAGACCAATTCGAGAATTGATTGTGTCATATAGATGAAAATGAGACCATATGATATCTGCCACTTATTTGAAATGAAACGTTCTAAATATTATTCATTAATGGTCTAAGTCAAATATAAATCACACCTTCTTGAAAATGGTATCATTCACAACAAAGAAATAAACATCATTGAAAGACATTCGGAACATACTAGCTGTTTAGAGGTTAAATCGTGGATGCATCGTTTTCGACACCATGTAAGAGCCAAATAGGCCAAAATGGTTTGGAAAATAATTGAGCCAATCCGTAAATAAATTGCTTAAATTTGTATGCTTGCACACATTTAAATCATAATGAATGATATAATGATAATCACGGGAAAAAATGGATGTATGGATGTTGAATTTATTGTTTAATATTCCTTTATAATTTCATTCAAGCGAAAAAAAAAATATTTTCTTGTGAAACAATGTATATGGACCCATTATGGGAAACCGTTTGGTTGGTTTTGCTCTAAGAAGCCGTTGACATTTTCGATTGGATTGTCAGCATTAGGAATGTTTGGCATTTCTTGTGTCAGTCTGAACCGACCGAAATTTTCAGTGTTGACGCGGCTCTTGAGCTTTTCGAATTTTTCGAACGAAATCGCATAACGGGTCCATATATATTTATGTTTGACCAACATAGCGCTTCTTAAGAAGTATTCAAGTTCCATTGCTACTGTCGCTGGTTTCGGAGCCATAGAGTACGTCCAAGGAACCTTTTCTGGTGCATAATCAATCCACTGGTTGGCATGTGCATCGAACATGATATTTTCCGACGTTTCTTGGTCAATGGCGGCGAAACTGAAGATGTTGACCGATTCGTCTTGCGAATTTCTGAACAATAGTTGGCCAAGGTAGCCAAGCCAAAGATGCTTTTTGCGTGCCCGTTCCGATAGTAGGATTTTGACCGGATCTGGGCGATAGTTTATACGACGTCGCTGAGTTAAACGTAAAAAATAAAAATTATTCAAAACACTGTAAAGATCAGTGTAAAAATAGTTGAAAATTATTTTACCAATCGTTCCCTTTGAACACGTTTTCCACGTAGCTTTCGAGCCAATTGTGAATTTGGCACATCCATTTGCGGTTTCATTTTATTTCGATTTATTATTCGATTTATTATTCGATTTATTCTGAAGTTTTCAAAATTTTCTGAATGTTTTATTGAACTAGCCAAATTACTGAAACCAAACAAATCTGAAGAAAAAACCAATTTGAGCACAAACAAACCGATTCGAATGATGTGGTGATGCGGTGATGTGAAATAGCGAAATGGTTTGAAGTTTTGGCGGCTTGAACCGTATTGCTGTGATTTGTAAGCGTGTGTATGAGTGTAAGTGCGTTCGGTGATGTGAAACGTCAGCACGTTCAATTTGCAAACTGACAATCGACAATTGTATGATTTTACTGAGTTTTAAAATCAAAAATATTTTCGCAAATTATTTAGGCACTGAAAACAATCTCTCTTAATCAATAATCATACCAGAGTAAAATAAAACATTCAGAAATGTTCACAGAAAAACAATGTAAACGGCAAGTAAAAACGCCATAAAAGCAGGTTTACGTTAGATGGCGCGACGCATTTGTCCCTTGAAATCATTTGAATTTTCGAATTTGACATTATACCGCGAATGTCCAAAATGAATTCGTTCTTTTGGTCATTGCATTCACACGAGTAAGCACGCGTATTCAAGAATTTCAAACTTTGAAACAATCGCTCAGAAACACATAAAACAGCAAAAATTATGGATAATTTTGAAGTGGAAAAGGTGGTTGCCAAGCGCATCCGAAATTATATAGTGAGCATTAATCATTGAATTATTTTGATTGAATTGTTGGATTATTTTGTTCACATTATTGCGAAATGTCACCAAATGGCCGATTCATTTGCGTTCAGTTCAAATAGTTGCAATTCAAACAAAGAAATCTTACTGCAATATAATGGAGCCGATTGTGACATTACGGTATTCGGGTATTCTTACACACTTCATGAATTCACTTTTTGATTTTAGGTTCAGTACAAGCTGAAGTGGGTAGGCTATTCTTCATCGTACAATTCATGGGTGTCACACTACAATTGCGACTGTGATGAATTGATCCACGAATTCGAGGTTGCATCACTTCAATATTTTATTGGTAAAAACGGAATTTTATATTCAATTGTGTCAAAATTTATTTTTTATATTCAATTGTGTAATGAAATCAAATTGAAATGTTTATTGTTTTTTTCACAGGTGTTTCCGTAGTGAATGGTTGCGTGCGATTCGGTGTTAAAAAGCGGTATCACGTAACACCAGTTTTAATCACAGCTGCCGAGGCATTGGAATATTGGCCAGATCGCGTCATCGATTTCTTAGAGGGCCACATACAGTACGTTATTATGGAACGTAATGTGCATTTCATCGATGTTGAGCAGAATGTCGAAGGTGCCATCGGTGCTCCAACATCAATTTTGTGTGAGTAGAAGCTCTTGCGTATGTTTTACCCAAACAAAAATGATAAATAATAAATTCTAAATGTCTCACGCAGCTTGCAGTAACTTGGGCGGTCAAAAAGACGTGAAATATCTCGTTGAATGGCCAGGAGAAGTCCGCAAAATTGTGCCGACGTCGGCTGCTCGTGTAGCGTTCCCCGAAATGGTGGTTGATTTTTTGTCTTCAAAAGTTGACATTATATTTAGCGGCCCGCTGAATGCACAACCATCAAACAATGTTTGCCGTAAGCATAATTATTTTTTTTTTGATATTGTAGGCTACTATAAAACGATTATTTATAAATTTACTATTATTTTCAGTTACACGCCGCATGGCCGAAGCAATTATTGATCTTGGAATATCTCTAGATTTCAAGATTAATATTGCTCGTGATCTCGGCTTGGATAAGAACCTTCTCGGTCAATGTGGCCCGATCGTCGAACGTCGTCGCACCGAAAATCCACCGGCTTCGCCACCAACTCCAGCACCGATAGAGCAACGGCGCAAAACGGAAGGTCCCACCACTTTGTGGCCAGGTACTTCCATCCCTTTCGGTCTTCGAGGCCGAAAGCGGAAAGTAAGCACGATAATGGCGATTCAGTTGCGGGTGGATCCTGATCACCACTCCAAAAATTAATGGTTTTTGATCGGATTTGGGCATGCTGTCTGAAAAACTACCGATATTTTTTACATCAAAATAAGTTCATTTTCTCAAAACCTGTAGATTCTCTTAGAATCACTTCAATTAACTTGCACAAAGTATCCTTAAGTTTATGACTTTATGTTTTTTCGACTTTGCCAGATTAGTGTCCATTCAAATGTCCTACGTTACTGAATATCTATTCGAAATCTCAATAAAAGAGTTGTTGTGGCTTTTGTCAGAAAAGATTTGATTTTATTTCTAATTTAAATAGTTCATTTTAACATCGTTGTTATAGAAAAATTCGAAAAATTGGATTGGTTAATCACAGTCCTAGGAAATGATCGAATAGAGAACGGCCAATAACAAGACAATGAGAACTTTGGTAACAACATAAATTTTTGCTGTTCTAGTTTATGAGCATTTCTAAAATGAATCAGTGAACCGATGCATAGAAAGAGAACCATAAATCTCAAGCCCCATTCACGCCACTCGATTCAATTTCTCGATTCATTCTTTAATTAACATAATTACAAATTAGTTGGCCAATTAGGTCATTTAAATTCGATTGAAAATAATTCGGGCTTTTGTACGGTAATGTTCCGCCGTTCATTTCGAAACAAAGAATGAAACATTAAATTAATAAATAGCTAATTGCTTAATCTAGACATATTTAAAAATGGAAATATATTTATTGATGACGTTTGAGAGTGAAATTTGCCTTTAAAGTAGCTATTTTATTATATTTACAGATAAATCAACTGAAGTGCTGTGGATTAGTTACGATTTAGACAGAACAATTGACAAAATACATTTTGTTAACAAACCGTGTATATTTAATTGCTTTGGCCTAGCGCTGTTGAGTTTGAGCATTATCTTGGCCATATTCTGGATGGATATTTTCAACAGTATATTAGCAAAATAAATACATGCATAGTCTACTCCCAAATTGCATGATTGTGCCAAATTTATTCAAATCATAATTTCCGTTTATACAACTAATGGCTGCATGGCTATTCCATTACAATATTTTTTATGTTGCATCCATTCAAATAAATAGAATAACATTAATTTGGAAATAAGTCAAATCTATCGGGAATCATAGTCTTCAAGTCTTATCGATTAATCAATTCTGAAAGTCTCGAAAATAAAATAAAATTTAAATATATGAGTAAAATTTGTTTTAATCAAAGTTCACATAAAATAAAATCACGATAGTTTAAATTTAAAAACAAGGTTCTTTAACTTTAATGTAATTTATTGAAAAAATTAAATTTGAACAAAAAGCGACAAATGGGTAGTATTATAATGACAAAGTACAAATTAAATTTTCATTTGAATGGAAAATGTGTCGAGTGAATCATGGTAATGTTTTTGTGTGGGTATGTGTGGGTGTTTAACGTTTTGTGCGCTTTTGTGCCGTCACATAAAACTGATGCCAAATCCTTATACGGCCATAATAAGCATACGGACACCGCTGCTCAGTGAACTGTGAACTTTTGGCGCATGCTCTTTAGTTGGATCACGCATATTCAAATTGATAATGGCATCAGACAAGTATTTTTGCTTTATATCGGTGTTTTTGACATGTCGGCCAAAATCTGCTGGCGTCTGTGCTTGTGATCGTGTCAGAGCAATAATGGCCGAGTCTTCGAGACTAGCCGCTTGTGTTTCGAAACCTTTTTGATCTGAAATCAAAAACCATATTTTAGACGTCGAATGATTCAGACATATTGACTGTAGCCCCATTCAAGCTGCTTAGCTGTGCTGGAACGGTGCGCATTAAATTACCCAATTCAGCGTCAATTGGTTGGTACATTTTTGCCAAAATAAAAGTTCCAGAAATTCAAAGTTGTCATTTTTTTCAAGCCACAACATGAAATTACAATAACAATTCTCAGTTTTTTTTTTAGTTATGAAAACAAAATACACGCCGAAAGACATTAAATGATTATTGTTGTTGTTTGTTTTTAGTGAAAATTTTGGGACAATGTTTAAGCACTCACAGAGAAAAAGATATTTATTGTCTTTAAAAAAACACAATTTTTATTATATTATTTATTTATTTTATTTAAACATTCTATTTTAATTTTTTAAGCGAATTTAATTGCGACATCTGGCGTGAAAATACTATCCACCTGTTTGACGTTGTGTATGAAGTTAGTTCATAATGTCAAAGCTACAAAGCTGTAAAGTGGTAAAGTTTTTATTTGAATGGTTTTGTTATAAACTTCTAGATGGCTACACCGCAAATGGTATCGATTGACAAAGCGTCCCTGATTTTGCTCAATGATGATAGTACTCAGTAAATTTGAAGGGTCATATTTTATTCCTCCGGAGGAATAATTTCTATATTTTTTCCTCGCGGGAGAATATGGGATAATATTTCATTCTAAACATTCTCCCATATTGTCCCGCGAGGAAAAAATACAAAAATTACTCCTCCGGAGGAATAAAATGTGACCCTTCGTGTTTACTGAGTATGTTCTTTCATCGAAGTGATCAGATCAAATTCTCCAGCCTTTCATTTTTTTTCCTTTTCATTAAAAAAACGATTGGCAAAGTTTGAACGCAGAAAAAAATAAATTCAGAGGTAGCGCCGTCAGAAGGTCAACGACTCTTGTTTCATGACATTTTTTAAAATTTCACCAAATAACGTTCGACAAATAACGAAATCTCACGTCAAACTTATTTCTTCTCAATTTGTTACATTTTTAAGTTCAAATACAACATTAACTTATGAGTTATGCAGAGTTTAGGAGTAATTGGTACGCTTTGTCGTGTAGTGCAAAAAATCTCAAAAATCGGCGTTCTGAGGCGACAAATCTCGTTTTATGACTCAAAGTGCAGAAAAAAGCACATTTCATATCTTTCGATGACATTTCCCGTTGATTTGGCACAGTCGAAAAGAAAATGAGTGAAGCCAAATTATTGCATTTGCCATCACCTTTCAAACGTCGATTAGAAGCTCGAGTTCAATTATTTTCCCTCTTATTTTGTCCCCTCCGTCATGGACAGAATTGAGAGGACACCCATAAAATTGCATTTTTCACCAAAAGTGTCAAAGAAAAGTTGAATGTACTAAACAAATTCCAAAACTCATTAGACCCCAATTTTTTAGTACTTTCAACATTTGACACTTTTGGTGAAAAAATGCATCAAATCTCTGAAAAATGCAATTTTATGGCTGTCCATGACTGTATTTCCGAAAATTCGGAAATAACTCCACAAAAAAATCATGAAATTATCTTCAAACAAAAGTGTGGATTTAATATCCTCGAACTGGAATGCGAATGTTGAGAAAGAAGTTTCAATGTACACGTATGGTATTCGGATCCCTTCCATTGCATATAATTTGCGTTCTCTCTGAAAAATATTGATGGTGTGGTTATTGTGTGTTTCAGGAGCCGATTTAATATTAATATATAAAGACAAATTTCAAGTGCCAAAGTGACTGATTTATTAAATTTTTAATATTTACCTTATCGCGCATTCATTTCTAATGAACTGAGTCTAAAAATGCATCTTAATTAAGATTCAACATATTTTCATCGCAGTCGGCCGCAGAAATTAGGGCGGCAACTAATCTTTTTTCTAAACTAATTCCTTCCTGCAACCAGTGATCCAAAATTAACATATTAAGACTGTTTAAAATTGCACTAGGAATGTTGTATTCCTTACCTCGCATACTGTTAAAATTTCTCGAACTGTTTGCACATGCATTTTTAGTTCTCCTTTCGTTTTCAACATTATAAACTTGAATTCACTGCAAAATTTACAATTTAAATAGGGAATTTATTTATAGTATTGATTAACCATAATCATGATTGAAAAAAGAAAGAAAATTTCAGATGGATTTGCATGAAAACTCATCCAATGTAATTGCATCATTACATTATATAGACCGAAATTGATGAGTCTCATATATGAGTAAATAATTTATTTGGGAAACAAATTTCAAGTAGGCAAACGACAAACGATCATGCAAATTCATTTTAAATAATATACTCGTTTCATGTTCATGTACCTTCAATTTGCCTCTACTTTAAACACCTTAATCAAAACATTTAAATGTTTAATACTTTAAATGTATTTTGCTACCATGGTTTGACTGATCGAAGATCCTATTTTTTGGGATATGTTGAACTTTCATATTTTGTGACATTGACACATGTGTAAATCTATCGGAATGTGTTTGACAGATATAATGGACCGTGTGTTCCATCGTCAATGCTGACAAGCTTTTGTTAGGCAATTTCGAATCATTTTAATTTATCAAGTGAAGGTATAATATATAGGATATTTGAAAAATGCAATCAGATTCAATGAAAAAATTCAATATGGTGGCGTTCGTCTCGTCTGAACTGTCATTCACATCCAAAAATTTCATATGCGTATTCAAATATCCACAGAAATTTGTCCAAATTCAATCACTCTCATGACACTCCGACGTGAATATGCGTGGATCTCTGTGGATATAAAAATTATAATTTTTTCTGCAGAATAATTAATGGCATACTACTTATTTATTCGAGCACATTTTCAATGCATACTCTATATTTCAAAAGCCATTACTATTTACAATTAACTATTACAAAGCAAGACAATTGCGAAATTGTACTTTATTGTTCACAATTTTCATTGCGGCAGAATGCCGTTCACAATATCCAGAATCATATAAAAGTACTCTGTACACTGTTTTCTTTATAATTTTAATATGCTCTATTGTTTTTTAAGAAAAGTTTCTGTAGACGATATGTTCAAAGGGAAATACGGGAAAATAATTAATACCAATTAATACGCGCAAGGAACAGAACCAAACAGGACGCCATATTGACGAATATCACCATATTGTGAAATTAGTTCACTAGTAGTGGCGCTGCCTGTATTTTATCTGTCAACACCGGTTAACACTGTATATTTGTATGAGAATGTCCAAGCGATGACTTATCAGAACACAAATCGAAAACAAAATAAGCGAAAAATCAGACAAATGCATTCGAATCGAGCAGAAAATCGTTCAATTAACATTTTCATTCTGTCCGGTTGCTCGGTTGGGCTTCTGTTTTTGTTGTCTTCAGTGTTCCAAATTTGCACTTAATATTTCCTTTTGCCTGTTTAATGCTTTCTACTTCATCGTCACACCGATCGTTGTGTATATATTGAAATCGTTGCCTGTTTTCCCAATGGCCAAAGCAGCCAGCTCGAACAGTTCTGTAACACTGTTTTTTCCATTCAATGAATTTTAGTAGCGTTAAATTGCGGCTGACTACGAACGAGATAAAGTGCATTTTGGCTTGTTTAATACGCACACGTGTGTGATGATCATACGAGATCGACTGATTTATGTCAGATATTGATCTGACTATAACCAGACACTTAACCGGAGCAATTGAGTGTTATTTGCAATAATCGATGATTTTTTTCATAAAAATGTATTGCAATGAAAATTAACAAAGAAATTCACTTACCTGTTCAATTTTATGACAGCTCTTTTAATCAAGTCGCATCCTCTCACTCTCTCTATGTGCGTGTCACCGTGTTTGGCATTTTCAATATACATAAAGTATCGAAATCAATTATAACAATTAAAATTTCAATCATTTAAATGCCAATTCCTAGAATAGTCAAGAACAAAGCCGAGACGTTTTAAATGAAATGTTGCATAAATTGCACAATAATTTTCTTGCAATACTTTTGATACGCTATTCTCAGATTTCGATACGAAACCAAAAGAAGACGATGAAAAATAAAAATTTGTTGAAAAAAAACAAAAATATTGTGAGCGGTTGAATCTTGATTTCGGTGATTTTTATTGTGTATGGGTAAAAATAAAAGAAAACCAGTTTTACGAAAATGTCCAAGATTAAGATTCATTTAAGAGAATTTGCATTTATTAGTAGTATTCCGAGACAAATTCGTCGTCCAAAAAATCGAGCGACAAACAGTGAAACCGAAATTAAGGCAAACATCCAAAAGCGTAAAGAATGTTGAATGCCTTGTGATTCTCCATTTTTGAATATCAACCGCAAACATTTATATACGTTTGGATCGAATAAGTGTTAATTTAATTCAGGGAAAAAACAAACAAAATACAAACAAAACATATTTTTCCGTTCCCTCCCTCAAATTTTCGGAAAAATTATGAAATGAATTTAAACCAAATTTATTTAGTAAACGATTCACGAATATAAAAAATGAGGTATTTCAAATGATATATGCTTGCATTGAAATTGTTGGAGAAAAAACAAAACAAACAAGCAAAATCGAATTGATTTTTAAAGCAGAAGAATTGAGAGTGAATGAAAGGCCATTGTTTGCCCCCTTCGATCGATCGTTTTTTTGTTTCAGTCAAAATCTACGATTCTTTCGTGATAAACCAAATGCAAGTAAAACATACAACCCCGGAAAATTTCCAAATTCAATCCAATTCAATAGTACCCGCGAATTCAAGCGAATTGAATCGAATGATTGATCCAAAAAAAAGAAAACATTTTGCAAGATTTTGCTCCGTTAAATAAACAACAACAACAACCATGGGCGTAGCCAGAATTTCTTTCAGGGGGGAGCAAAACTGGATTTTGCCCAAAAATCGAGGACATTTTCAAGAAAAATCGAGGACATCACCGAGGAAAAACGAGGACATTACAGAGAAAATACGAGGACATTTTTAAATGTTCTCGATTGCTGTAGAAAATTACGATTTTTATGCAAAGTCCTCGTTTTTTGAGAAAATTTTCGCTACATTATCGATTTTCGAGAAAATTTTGGAGATTTTTCCGTATTTTCCACGTTTTTCGAAAATTTTCCACAGAAAATAAACTACAATCCTGCAATGTCCTCGTTTTTTTCCGAAGAGTCCTCGGTTTTCTTACATCGTTTTTAAGTTTTCATAGTTTAAATTTCTTGAAGAAATCGAGGACAATCGTTTAGGCCCCCCTGGCTACGCCCATGACAACAACACAAAGATGTATACACTCATTTCTACATTTGAAAAATTCATTGTGATAATTTGTAATTAAAGAGAATAAAATAAAACAAATGTGAAGGAAATAAAGATGAATATGATAATAAAGAAGAAGAAAATTTGTTATCTTTCTGTGTGAGCAAACAAAAAAAAAATAAGAAAAAGGAAAATTGAATAAAAAGCTGTAATAAAATGTGAAAAGAGAATAACAAGAAGAAAACATTTGAATTAAAAAAAACAACACACACAAAATAATCTTCGTTTGTGGTATAAATGTACAAATCGTCGTAATTGCGCGGGCGAAGATGGCATTTTTATCCAATGCCTAAACCTAAAAATTTCTTTCTCTTTTGTGTTTTGCATATGAATCTTTTCCATAAAAGACCGGGAAAACTGCTTGATACATTGATTGAACTTTATTTTGCAGCAACAGTTCACAACGTTCATCACATTTTTGTTTATAACAGCTTATTTAACCTTACATAAAAACAGTTTGATTGTCTAAAATCTATGTAAGTAAATTTACATGATTTATTTCAATTGATTTATTGAACACACGGAGAGCCCATCGCTCAATAGTAATTTCAAATGTCATTTCAAACTCGAATGATTCCGGAATGGAGGCCCGTTCAATAAAAAGAGAACGCCATGAAATTTCAACAAATTTCGATGACAAAAATACGGTCGAAGAATGTTCAACGAAAAACACTGAAAATTCAAAACAAAAGAAAATTCGTTGCTCCAAGAATCTTACCCCCATAGAGAAAATGAGAAATGAGCCCCATTCTAATGAATTCATGACTGATGACAATTTGTCCTTGCAACCATTCCAGGTTTCTGTGCCTGGCCGGCCCGTATTATACAAATTATGGGGAATCGGTTACGGTGGAGTTTTACGGAACTGGCCAAATGTAAGAAATCTCCATAGGGAATGGATTTTATGGCCCCAAATATACATGAGTGGCTGAGAATAGAAATGAGAGTACAGGATCACCCAAGCAGAAGTGCAACATGGAAAATATTTCGAAAAAATGCAACATGAATTGATATTTTTATATCATTCATAACTTATGGTTTCCAAATGTTTTACATTGTGCAATTGTCAATGACATCGTGGAATAGAAAATCTAAATAATAAACATTAATTCCTGTTACATCATTTCATTATTCAAAATTAATACATTGACAATGTCCTCCGGATGGAACCTCTCGATTAATTTTAATAAATATGGTTTTCAATCGTTTTATATCATGTAAAATCAAGTAATTGTGTAAAATTCATTGACTGCACTGAAATATTTCTGTTTTTCTGAGACGATTTTTGGTTTTTTTATGACGATTTTTGGTTTTTTTTTGGACGATTTTCGGCTGGTTTTTCATCCAAGTCATCTTCAAGTATAACAAAGTATCATGCATATTTTTATTAATTCTATCATTTTATAAAATAGTAAAGTGCTTACCCAAGCAGCTACACACGAAGCAATCGTACACTGCATCTGAATTACGATCAAATAAATACTTTTTTGATGCATCACTTTCATTCGGTGGTGTCACGCCACAATGAACAGCTATGATGAAATTGCACCGATCGTCAAAGAGTGCAGTATTTATAGCAGTTTGAACGAAACCTAAAATATAGTGTAGCTGTGTTTTGTACCGTTTTATTTAATTTTGGGTGTCAGAGCGTTCTGTGTATTTTTTTATCAACACTATGCATTTGTTTTGCTTTCTTGATGTGAAACGCATTGTGTTTCGACATGAATGCGAGCCTTTGAACTGAGATCAATGATTGCAATTTAGCTCAAGCATTCAATCAATTCTCGTTTGAGAAGTGTACTTACTGTATTTAACCCTCAGCGTTTTGAGGTATCTAATTAGGATAATTTTGTTCCCAAACCACTTAAAAAAATAGTGAAAATCCTTAAAACTGCATAGTTTCATTGGAAAATGCATTTGACAACGAAAAAGAACAATGACATCCATTGTTCAAAAGTGTCAAATTTTAATTAGTTAATTCTTGTAACTCAACAACCGCTCAAGATGAAATCATAAGATTTGCAGCAAATGAAAGCCTCAAAATTTCGAATGTTTTTTATGTCATGGTTTTATTGGATTGCTGTTTGAAGTGCGTTTTATTTTCGATTATCTTAACCCACCAAAAGGCGAACCTATGCACTAGAGGGCTAAGGCTACTCAATTCATTTCTATATGTTAGAGCATTCAGAAAGTGTGACCTTTTTGTGGACTTTCTTTCAAAATCAAGATATTGTCAGACTCTGGACATTATACAGCGTATTGAAAGTACGTGGATCAGCAGCGCCACGTCACTTGCAGAAAACTCCCACAAAAGTATCACATTTGGCAGAGAACTCGCAGTTTATGTTTGAGTGCACGAGTTCCACATTCAAATAACACGTTGGAAGTTCGGACGAACTCGTGCAAGTTCGAGTTCAAACTTGAATGTGACAAATGCGTTCACATATTTGACGATTTACAAACTCGCAGAACTTGCAGAATTTGCAAGAATTCGCAAAAACTCGCAAGAGTTATTTGCCCCTAGAGCCACGTACTCTTCATTTATGATGTATTAGAAATACGGCGAACTTCGGAACCAAACCTATTAATGTCCAGATTCTGGATAATATAGGTCTTGGGGACCCTTTCTTAGATTAAATCTCATCCAGTTTTTGTTTGAAAATCTTAGAAACAATTGCCTACAATGCTAAAAAAATCCTCCCAGGGAGATGCTTTTCTGCATAACGTTCATCACCATTGCTTTTGGCAGCATTTGCCCATGATTCGGCGAGAAAAGTGCGATGCCGATCCTTCAGTTTCCTCATCAAGCTTATCTGCCAAGATGATTGTGACAACCGGGCTCAAATCATTTGCTCGATCTATTCCTTTCAGAATTTCCATGCATTGGTTGCCATTCCCCATCAAAATTTTGATTGTAGCCACTGTCGCATTGACAATTTTCGGCACGTTTTATAAGTGATGAAAATAGTAGTGAATTTGCGTATATGCTTCACCGTACATCACATTTAATTGTGTCCATGTTCATTAGAGTGGACCTCGTTGAAAAAAAATTGCTTTTTCTTGGGGGACCAGACGGTTTCCGCATTTTCGAGTCCAAAAAAAAAGATCTGGAATAAAAATAGTCCAAAAAAGTGCCGGCAACAGGTGCCACCGCGACATTATAGACATTCGATGAAAAATCAAAATTTTTGGAAATTGATGTACATTTTTATTACGCAATGGCGCAATTTTCAACCTATTTCAATGTTTTGACTCTTGTTCGAAAGATTTTGAGGTCTTCTATGAATTTTTAATCGAATTTTGAACAAAAAATGAAATTTGTTTGGATGGCAGCACCCACAAATAGTTGAAAAAAATGGTTCGAAAAAATCATGAAGTCTCAACTAAAAACTCCAAAATCATCAAAATCTGTACCCATCTACGAGCGAACATTTCTGGGGCTCGTTTTTAGTAGGGTTACAGCCGTTGGCCCCGTTTGGGTCAATATTTCCCATGTTAGAATGGTCATCATTCAAATGCGTGCATTGGTCGCATTTTTCAACATAAAAACATGTTTGATAGCCTATTGGAAAGATATTGATGTCTACTAGATGAAACGAAAAAGAAAATATGAAAAAAGTTCAGTGTAGGCGGGAAATTTTTTGTTGGTCTATAAGTTCGAAAAATCGAAAAATTCGATGAAAATCCCAATTTTTCTCGAAAAAGTGCCGTAGAAGACCCTCTTTTTTATTTCAGATATCAAAAGGGCATAAAATGTTGAGCCGGAATACAAATTTAAATTTGCGCACCTTGGCCAAAAGTGCAAAATGTTTGAAATAGAGCGACCAATTTTTTATGCACTTTTGATATCTGAAATAAAAAAGAGGGTCTTCTACGGCACTTTTTCGAGAAAAATTGGGATTTTCATCGAATTTTTCGATTTTTTCGAACGTGCGTGTGCAACGGCTGTAACCCTACTAATAACGAGCCCCAGAAATGTTCGCTCGTAGATGGGTACAGATTTTGATGATTTTGGAGTTTTTAGTTGAGACTTCATGATTTTTTCGAACCATTTTTTTCAACTATTTGTGGGTGCTGCCATCCAAACAAATTTCATTTTTTGTTCAAAATTCGATTAAAAATTCATAGAAGACCTCAAAATCTTTCGAACAAGAGTCAAAACATTGAAATAGGTTGAAAATTGCGCCATTGCGTAATAAAAATGTACATCAATTTCCAAAAATTTTGATTTTTCATCGAATGTCTATAATGTTGCGGTGGCACCTGTTGCCGGCGCTTTTTTGGACTATTTTTATTCCAGATCTTTTTTTTTGGACTCGAAAATGCGGAAACCGTCTGGTCCCCCAAGAAAAAGCAATTTTTTTTCAACGAGGTCCACTCTAATGTCCATGCTGCATCATAATCGTTGCCGACATTAGTAACGAAATCGAGTGCCGTTTCTGTGCAAGTTTGCATTAACAATGCCAGCTTGGCTTGTTTGTCCATATCTTTTTTCTCATAGACATTTTCCTTGAAGCGTTTCGCAAATTTATGCCAGCCATACAAATCACCTTTGAAGTGGCCGACCACGTTGGGTAAAATCTTCTGTTCATTCATCATCATTTTTTCTGGCTGGCAAAGCATAATTTTGCCCAGCTGCGTGTGGCTGCATTGCCTTGGCTTTGTAATAAGTGAAGAGTAGCTATTTAATAAAAGTCGACTACATGGTATGAACGTTAGTCAAAGACTGACTATACTTTATTTGTGAACAGTATAAGTAAGAGTATGTTGACATATGTTTACATTTTACTGACCCAATAGCCTCAATGACCCATATGCACTAAAGTGCATAGTAATGCATATTTATGCATGCTACACCTTCCCTCTTTAAAAGAATTGTTTTTGGTAAAGGAAAATTGACAAGTTCTGTAATGGTAGCTACTTCATTCCAGAGTTAGTCTGCTTAAATTTAAATTCTTATTTTTCCCCTTTTTAAAAGATTTTCCTTTAGCTAAAGCAATTCTAGACGTTCATGATTTTCTGTGTGTTTTGCTATTTTTTTTGTGTTTTTAATTAAAGCTACCTTATTTTCTCAACCTATTCATGTGAACAATTTTAAATTTTCCTGATTTTGGATCGAAGATCTCTACATTTTGGTCTTTAATGCTTTTCACAATGAATGGACCCAGATATACTTGGCTAAACTTATCGTACGGTAAATTTTCTATGAATACTTCATCGTCTAGTTTTAATTGTAATTCAATAGCATTGGAATCATAGTAATTTTTATTTCTAATTTTCGAAATTTCTATTAATTTGATTGCCTCTTTATGCGCCTTTTGTAAGCGGTATTTGGCCTCGTAAGCAAAATTATCTATGTTGTAAATTGGTTCTATTACTAATTTATCTAAATTAAATGGGGACATAGGCTGCTTACAAAATACTAATTCATAAGGTGAAAATTTGTTTCCTAAGCTAGTGTTTGGCGTTATATTGTAGCTGAACGAAAAATACTTCAAATATTCCTCCCAGTCTTGCATGTTTGTTACATATGCTCGAATGTATTCGTTAAATGTTCTGTGATTACGTTCGACAGTACCAACCGTTTGGTGTCGATATGGTGTCGAAAACGTTTGATTGATTTCAAGTAGTCGGCATAGCTCTTTTAATACTTCGTTCTTGTACTCCGTGCCGCAATCTGATCTTATTTCAGTTGCTAGGCCGTAGATTAAAATTAGATTTTCGAACAGTGCCCTCGCCACTGTATTGGCACTTTTATTTGGCAGTGGACATGCGATTAAGTACTTTGTGAGATCGCATACGATTGTCAATGCATAGACATTACCATTATTCGATTTTGGTAATGGCCCAATGGTGTCGACGATTACGATATCAAATGGTTTCTGTGGTGTCCTCGTAAGACACATCGGTACTTTGACTTTATTTCTTGGTTTATTGACTCTACATTTTTCACACTTTTTGATAAATTTCGCAATATCTTTAACCATGCCCTTCCAATAGAATAAACTTCTGATTTTGGAATATAGTTTGGCTCGACCAGTGTGTCCGCCAAACAAGGGGTCGTTATGGTATTTAGTTAAAATGGAGTTTTTGTCTTCTTTACTTTTAATTACCGTGATACATGGGACAATGTGTATACATATGTTCGTCAGAATTTTCTCGCCCAATTCTTTAAATTTTTGCATGCTTATTATTTTGAATATATTGTCGTCTATTGGCCATTGTATTTCTTTCATTTTCGCTGCTAACGTTTCCCTTTCCAGACTCGCGAGTAAAATTTCGATTAATGAATCGATATTTGCAGCTTTAAATGTCAAACTGAATTCAAATAATATTTTATGTTTGTTTTGCGCGCGTATTTTCAGTTGACTTTCGTTAATAGTGGTGCACCTTATTCTCGGAATATTCCTATCAAATTGACGACTTATTTCTTGAATTATTTTTGGCGATTTTATTTGTGGTGTCTTGATTGGTGTTTTTAATCGAATTTGTATTTGTGGGCTTGACATTTTATTCAACATTGATCTTGTGACTGCCAAAACCGAAACGGCATTGAAGTTTTCTTTTAGCTCTTCAATTGACACTCGTGAGAGAGCATCCGCCACAACATTGTCTTTGCCCCTAATGTGCTCGACAATAAAATCGTACTCCTCGAGGTCTAGCCTTATTCTCGTGAGTTTCGATGCGGGGTCTTTAAGATTGTATAGATATACCAGAGGACGATGATCCGAACGAACCGTGAATTTGGTACCGTAAAGGTAGGGTCTAAATGAAGTGATAGCAAAGTGTATAGCAAGTAATTCCTTCTCAATGATCGGTTTATTCAATTCACCCTTTTGGAATGACTTTGAAATGTAACTAATTGGTAAATCATGACCAGTATAATTTTGACTCAACACTCCGCCGCAGTGTTTAATCGATGCGTCTACTGTCACTAAAAACTCATGGCCAAACGAAGGATAGCATAAAATTGGTGGTGATTTCAAACATTCCTTAAGTGTTTTGAATGCATTTTCACATTCGTCAGTCCATATGAATTCAGCATTTTTCTTCGTGAGATTGTTTAGTGGTGCTGCGATGCCAGCAAAATTCCTAATAAATCTTCGATAATAATTTGCAAAAGCTGTAAAACGACGTGTCGCTTCTTTGTCTGTAGGTCGAGGATATTTATCGATTGCTTCAAGCTTCTTATTATCTGGTCTAATACCCTGTTCTGAGCACGTATGCCCGAGGAAAGTAACTTCGTGTCGGAAAAATTCACACTTTTCAGGGTTTAGTAATTTGGGGCTACATTGATGCCGAAAGGTAACACCTTCCATTGAAATGATCCCTTTTCGGTGCTGAATGCCGTGAATTCACGAGACATGGGGTCTAATGGGATTTGATGAAAACCCGAATATAAATCCAGAATTGAGAAAAACTTTGCCTTGCCAAGACTATCGAGAATGTCATCGATTCTTGGAAGAGGAAATTTATCGGCAATTAAATTTTTATTGAGTAATCTGTAGTCAACGCACATGCGCCACTTTTTTACGCCGTTTAAACTCTTCTTTGGAACTAAAATGAGTGGACTGTTAAACGAAGATGTGCTTGGTTCAATAAGATCATTTTTGAGTAAATTTGAAACTTGATTATTTATTTCATCTTTTTGTGTTTTAGGTAGTCGATAATTCTTCACGTAAACTGGTTCGTCAGATTTCAATCTCAATTTTTGTGTGTAAAAATTATTGATTGTCATCTTATCGTCAGGTAGTGCGAATACGTCTGCATATCTTGCACATAATTTTAAAATTTCATCTCTCGAATGAGGTGGTGTATTCCCACCGAACATTGTTCTCAATTTGTTTATTCTGTTCTCGTTTAATAATTTGGAGGAATCTTCTGATTTTTGTGCCGAAAATATTTCAAAATCCGATAATGTATAAATGTTTCTTATTTTGTTCGGAATAGATAGCATTTCCGATGTCGTATTTAAAACTTTAAGGATTGGATTTTCGTTCGAAACTATTGTGGTTGGA
This sequence comes from Aphidoletes aphidimyza, assembly GCA_030463065.1. Taxonomy (NCBI): domain Eukaryota; kingdom Metazoa; phylum Arthropoda; class Insecta; order Diptera; family Cecidomyiidae; genus Aphidoletes; species Aphidoletes aphidimyza. The sequence continues at coordinate 8,548,373 of CM059998.1, read as the reverse complement.
ATGAAAACTCCTGGGTAAATTTCTTGGTTTAAAATTACGCAGGGTTCTGAAAACTTTTTTATGTGAAAAATTCTGTAAACCTCACACCTAGACGGTATTGAGATTGTGTTTTGTTTTGGCTCTGTATTTATCGGTACAATTATGTTGTTATCTGCAGTTCGAATTGTGAATGACATATCGTCATAATCTATTTTACAGCGATATAATTTATTAAAATCTTTGCCAATTATTCCATCTGATGGAACATTAAATTCATCGGGTACCACGTGAAAAATATGATGTATTGAGATGTGATCGAATATGATTTTGACCGTGATAGTGCCAAGTGAGTCGATAGTATCGTTTGAAATTCCCTTGATTGCAATAATTTCTGACTCGTCTATTTCTGAAAAATATTTTATTGAGCTCTTTTTTATAACTGAAATGTCGGCTTGTGTATCGCATAGGAATGTGCACACATCATCTGAGAAATCGCATATTAAGTTGACATAATCGGAATAATTCAAACTAAAAGAAAATATTCTTTTCGTTTGAGGGACACGTTCGGGGGATTTTGTTTTGTTTTGATGATCGTCATTAAAGTTTAACGACGGCTCACTCTCTCTAGAGTAAAAACCGATGCTTGTTCTTGATCCTGGCCCCGCCTCTCCGACGGGGCAGTCGCGTTTTCCGCAACCCTAACATCATAGCTATTATTTCTGTTAGTGTTATTTCGGTTGTAATTGTTACTGCGACCGTTGTAGCCGCCACGCGAATTATTTCTACCTCGCCAATTGTTGTTTCTGTTGTAATTACTGCCATTGTTATTACCATTCTGATTATTATTGTATGAGCGGTATGAGAATTGTTTATTGTTTTTGCCGCGAAAATTTCTATTTTTATTGTATTGATGGCTTTTATAGGCAAGAATTTGGCGTTCATTTTCTGTTGTCGCTTGTTCTGTGATCAGTTTCGCGATTACTTCTTTCGGATCCTTAAAAGATGCTGCCGCAAGAACTGATCTCACTAAATCATTCCGTGCAGATTGTCTACACATTTCGACGGTCTTTTCGATTGACATCTCCTTTGCTTTTTCTCTACTAATGCCTTCGATTATAAGCGATCTTTGAAGTGATTCTGCAAGTTCTTCAGCTTTACTTGCATACTCTTGAGATGTCAATTTTCCCATTTTTAAAGCTAACATTCGGCCAGAAACGACCTTCGAACTGTCTGGTTTAATGTTTTGTTTCAAATCATTGATAATGTTGTCAACATTACCATCTTGATCAACGCATTCAAGTGCTTTACTTTCGAGTTTGGTTAAAATGAAAGACTTGAGTAAATTGTCGTGTGTGCCATTGCTAACTGTTTTGACTAAATTTACTGCGTTAATAAATGCATTAAGTGCAAGGGGATCACCCGAGTAGTTTTTGTTTATCGTTTGCGCCGCAAAACGAATGAATTCGACTGGCGTCATTGCATTATCATCGTCACCACCCATTATACTTGAGTTAAAAATACCAGAATTTCCACCTAATTTTGGTTGATCGTTAATCGTACTGTGAAATGAATTTGCCCGTATCGAATTTCCACTTAAATCGCTATCTATGCTTTCACTCTCGGATAGATCTGATGCACTTGAATCGACTGTCACACATTCCAAATTTATTGATTGAAAAAGGTCCTTTGGCAGTGAATAATGTAAGTTAAGTTTTCCGAAGCACTTGAGTGTTCTGTCTCTTATATAAATTTGTTCTTCTCTTGCGTATCTTTGTAAGTCATGTTCAAATGAGTTAAAATATTTGTCGAAATATTGAGCGATATTATTGTAGGCAATAACCAAATCGTTTTCTTGTTTTTGACGCGTTTGCTCGTTTCTTGAAACTTCCTTTCTTATTATTCTTTTTGTGACCCTAACGAATTCCTCTTTTAATTGTTTATAGTGATCATTGCTAAACGTGGACATTTGGAACACACATGTCTAAGCATTTCTTCAAATAACATGCAAAATTGGGATAAATAAATTTGTTGTTTTTTTTTCGTTTCACAATTTATGACTGTATTTGCTTTTTCGCTTTATTTTGTTTTCATTATATCGAGTTCGAATGCAATAATTTATGACCCAAAAATTCATATGTTGCAATATATATGTTGTGCACATTTATGTTATGCATTTGTTTGTAAAATAACGATATTTGTTTAATGTTTCAAAATTGGTCAAATTTCAAGGAATAACAAATTTGTCAATGACATGGGTCTATTTGGGTCGTTCAAATGTTTTAAAAATAAATTTTTGTCATATATGTTTTAAGTTTCTAAACAAAATTGTACTCATCGATATCATTCGTCTGTGTTTTTGGTGGTCTTCTTGCATGTGGTCATTCTTCTATGTATTTCAAACGTGCAGTTTTACAGTACGGCCATCCCAATGTGTATTGTCTCAGTACTGCTGCAATCCACTTGAATTTGCTTCGTTTGCTTTTCCTCTGTTTATTCCTTCTGTCCGCTTTGTTGTAGTTAACATGTGCATGCTTGTATCGCTACGCTTCACTTTTTATTTTGCTTATTCTTTATTTTCGATTCGTTGTAGGTGATATGCTTTTTTTTTTATATTGTCATTTTATATGCATGGATTTATTTAAGTTTTTTTTTTCTCTTCAGTTCATTGTCTTACACTTCTTTGAATTGCTACTTGTTTCGTATCTATTTGCTACAGAATATGTTTCACTTGTAAATTACTAGATTTTTATGAATGTTTTGATAAATGTTTGTATGATATGTTTTGTTCATTATTTAGATTCGACGTGCTTGTGCATTAATTTCATTCATTTGTATTTGTTTACGCTCTTTCTTTGCGATTTTATTTCCACTATAGCACTGGATTATTTCACGAACCAACGCAAAAACTATTATTGCCATAATAATTATTAGAATAACTGAGCAAATATTTTTAATGTCTACTGAATCACTTGTAGCTGGTTTTTCAATTATCTGACTGTTGTACGAATTAACGTGACTCTCACCGTGTCTTGCTCCCAATTCATATCCAGAGAAACCCAACAATCCAAGTTGAAATATTTTACCGATGAATTTTGCTGCCATTTTAAACAATTTTAAATTCTATTTATTGATTATTTATTTTGCACTGGCACTGAATTAATTTGGAGAGTTATATTTTTACTCAAAATTGTGTATTTTCGGTAGGCTCTAAGAAGAAGCAGCAGGCTCGCCATGTAATAAGTGAAGAGTAGCTATTTAATAAAAGTCGACTACATGGTATGAACGTTAGTCAAAGACTGACTATACTTTATTTGTGAACAGTATAAGTAAGAGTATGTTGACATATGTTTACATTTTACTGACCCAATAGCCTCAATGACCCATATGCACTAAAGTGCATAGTAATGCATATTTATGCATGCTACAGCTTTGCCCGCTTCTTCTAATGCTTGAATTTTTCTAGTCAGCATTGATTTCAGAACATCGCATCTGTGATCCATTTCATCGTTATCCTGTCCAATGTTTGCATATTCATCCAAACTATGCAGGATCATGTTTTTTTCGTCGAATTTATCGCATGCATCGTTCAACTTTACCAATTTTTCTTTAATAAGCAAGATTCGGTCATCGTCTTTTTTCTCTCGCGCGTTCACAAGCATGAAGTGAACGTACATAAAATGACAATGCTTTATTGTCAGTGTCTGCTTTTCACTCACTAACACCTGTTCACAATTGAATTATTGTATAGAACTGCTTTGTTTCTATGATTCACTTGCGTCTGTTTTTTTAGTGTGCATTCACTGTTATTCGTGGTCCAAGCGCGTGTTCTCAACAACAACAACAAAAATCGCTTTGAAAAAATGTTTTGCACTTTGCTTATGTCAGCATCCCGTGAAGTTCACGATCACTATAATGGCAAAAATACAAGATTCTCACGTGCTGTCGATGAACTATCGGTTATTCGGCGAGAGGCTTTGGCACAATTGGATGGTGAACATCGACGCCGAGTTTCGAATCTCAATGTTCAAAAGGCGAGTCCGGCACCCCAACTCCAAACCGTATTTGGCGGTTTAGAGCCTACCCAAATTGGAGGAGGTAAAACAATGAAAAATAAACAAAAAGCGTCAAATTTCAAAAAAATTTACAAGAATAATCAGATCAAAAAAAATTTCAAGTATGCACACACAGAAATTTTCTCCGATTCAGCTGACGGAATTACTACAAAAAACGCTGTATGTATGTATTGCCTACAAAAACTGAAGAATTCCCTACAAAAATGCCTCTTTGTAGTTATCCAGTACAATGTTTGTATGTGTTTTTCCGGCTCTGCTACACTGTCTTCAAGAAGGAGAAACGATACTACAGTCTTAAATGCGTGCGACTAGAGCATTGTGTATTCTTACGGTTCCCCTTTTGCGCACTATTGAATGTGTTGTGAATTCGAATATCACAGAATCCGTAGAAACACATACAAGTATTGTACTGAATAACTACAAAGGGGCATTTTTGTGGGGAATACTTCAGTTTTTGTAGGCAATACGTACATACAGCGTTTTTTGTAGTAATCCCGTCAGCTGAATCGGAGAAAATTTGTGTGTGTGTGTGGTGACTTACTTGAACCAGAAGTTCTGGTTCAGTTTGTTCCGAATCAGTCATGCCTTCTATACGAAAATAATGCATTCAATTTATACAATCTATACAAAAGTTTTAATGGGCGAATTACCGTGACGTCGATTTTATAGCAACGAACTATCAGTTTCGACAGGTTCAGTCATCGCTGTTGGACGTTCTGGTTCAGTCTGTTCAGCGCCAGTCACATCACGTTATGGAATATCACATTAAATGAAAAAATATCCCGGAAAAAGTATTAACAAATCATTTACCTGTATCCATAGCTGAAATGAGCTCCTTCTGGTGCGAAGTCTATTTGGTTGCAGCTCCGACCTAACCGGAGCTAGCAACCAGATACATGAAAAGTAAAAGAGCGGCTCTTCGTGATGTTTCCCCTTAATTTTTTTTTTTACAAAAATGTCAAAATTCGAATTTTTGAAAAAACAAATAATGGTAATTTTTGGCAAAATTCAGGAAGAGCCGCTCTTTTACTTTTCATGTTTCAGATCTAATCGATGCAATACTTGGTCGCCGGCCACGAGAAAAATGCCCACGTGTCGTCTGGTCCGATGACTGGATATAGACCCAAAATTTTCGGAGGTGCTCAATTTTTTTAAACAATATGAATTAAGTGTATTCAATGTGTACTTTGGTGTACAGGTGAAAATTTATTATAATATCTATTAGAGTTATTAATGACTCTTTTATAGCCTCAAATAGCCCATGAACAAAAATGAAAAAAAAAATACGAAATCCGATACGCACTAATCTTTCTATATGTCTATTGATTTCATATAAGTGTACTCAATGTGTAGAACACAAATCATTCGGCAGATCCAGAATATTCATATTTGTTCACTAATTATCACATATTTTCATTCTAAAATTTTCAGAAATTTATAGCATATTTAGTACTAATTCTTAAGTACACAATATTTATAAACCACAATGAAAAAAATAATTGGTATATTGAACGAAAACGCTCGTCCATACAGCGAAAACATTCGTTATTTTGAACCACGAATGTCTTTCGTAAATTATACAATGTTGATTCGTACACATCACGATGGACACGTAAAATGATCAAATTGATAAAATACGAAATTTTCGTGAAATGTACGACTGTTTCGTAAATGAAACGAGTCCGTGCATTAAATATTTACGAATCAATCGTACATTCTACGAAATGTTCGTACTTCATTATTTTGATAAAATACGATATTTTCGTAGGACGTACGAATGATTCGTAAATACTACGAATGTATGCATGTTGTTTACGAGGAAGACGCATGTCTAGAGAACGATTCAAGCATGCATTTCAAATCGATTTTATTCATTTCTGTCAAAAGAGTTTGGCACACAAAATAAACTATATCATGAAAAATCGAAGACTTCGATCTCTTTTATTCCTAACGACTTTTATTAATCGAGTTGTCAAACTTTAAAAATGTCGATTGTTAAATATTCAATATGAAAATATGTGACTTTGAGAAATTGATTTGCTGATTTTCTCACGATGAAAACTAAAAAGAAATGAAAATTTATGATGAAATCGGATATGCTACTCCCCTCAATTTTCACGCGCCTCCGAAATAATTCATAATTTAGAAAATTTAGAAAAAAGTTGATATTTTCAAATGATTATTTCAACATTAATTTGAATCTTTTTCGCTGTAAAAATAGCTTGTAAATTCCTATTATTGCAAGTTCCTTGATTACCTTTGGAAAAATCAATGTTTTGCCATAAATTAATAAATTCACAAAATTAACGATTATTTTTCAAACTAAAATAGGTTTCAATACAATAAACAAATATGGCGTCGTTCAAGATGAGCAATTTTGTGCGCTACGAAATCCATTTGTAAATAGTACGAAGGTACGCGTAAGATTTTAAAACATGCGCGTGCATCTAAAATTGGTTTTGTACATTTCACGAATGATCCGTAGTTTTTGGAATATTTCAAGTAGATAGACCAGTTTTGGTAGATATCATTCGTACAATGCACTAAATTCATGTTGAAATTACATGATATTTTGCGTTACGAATGTCTTTGTATATTCCACGAAAAATTCGTAGTGACGAATATTTTATGCAAAAATTACATACGAATGATTCTTTCAATTTACAAATATTCGTACAATGTACGAATAAAACGCATGAGAGTGCGCATGCGAAAAATTCAATTTCCTTATGTTTATTCGTACTATCTACAACATGTGTTCGTAGATGGTACGCATTCCGCTTTGTGATATTTTTCATTCGTACAATGCACGAATAATTCGTTTAAGAGTTTGCACTGCGTCTGGTTTCAATTTGTTTCTACGAATGCAAAACATAACAAGGCAGCATGCGTAATATGTACAAAGCATTTTGTAAATAATACTTATGAATTGAAATCATGCGCATATGCAAACAAATAGCTAGTACATTGTACGAATCATTCGTATTTTTTCAAGTATTAAATGCACCTCCGCTGTTTACACATCATATTCGTGAAATGTACAACTCCTTTCGTACAATTCACTAAATTCAGTACTAGGGTGGCCCTCATTGATTTTTCCACGTTAAGTGTTGGGGGACACCCCCCAGTTTTGTTTTTTGGGTCAAGACAAAGATTTGTGCAATATTTCAGATCGATACAAGGCCTCTAAACCGTGCCTGTAGACGAGTCTTGATACCAATATCCATTATTCGGAATTTCGGGAAAATTTTCACAATTTTGTGTCTGTAGACCTCATTTCTCGGTCAAAATTAGTTTTCTAAACGGGGTTTGGAAGGTTCTTTACTCCCTCTACAATTTACATAGCCAAATAATTGAAAAAAATGTATTATGCTTGTGTAAAGTCGAGAAATTCGAATTTCATTGAAAATGTGAACTCATATAAAAAATCATGTATTCTGGAGAATGGTATACTTATTTGGGGTCGTGACTCTCCTTCGGGACAAAGTGTGTTCATCTTACGAGCCGCCGCAGAAAATCACATTTAGTGAAGGCTAAGATTTAGTGCTTAATTATTGACTGCCACTTGATTGATTGGCCACTCTACTCTCAACCCTGAGCCAAACATTTTTTATAACCCCCAAAAAAATTAATCATGCTGAAATTTAGCGCCCATTTCGGAGAGGACGGTGTAGTATGGTTCACTCTTTTTTTCCAAATATTTTCCGAACCAGACCGATTTCGTGTTGAGTCTGGTACCTCATGATAGCTGGGCATTATACGCAATTTCTGCTGTTTTTTTTTGGTTTGTTCCAAGAGGCTAGAGCCAATTTTTTGAGAATGAATTTTTTGAGGTTAATCAGTTTACCCTCACTTTTCACTGTGTTTCAAGACAACCATCTCAAATATTAGTGACAAAACATGATCAATTATGTTTTAAATGTGATTTTGATCGCAGACGCACGAAAAGACATTCCAAGTAAAATTACATGAAAAGCATGCAAAATTCCTAATAATAATCTACTCTTTCCTATTTCGCCTTTTATTTAAGAATCGTTTGGTTTTTTTACACTGAAAACGAAAAATAAACATTAGTTCTATGAAATGAAACAATAAAAGTGACATTTGTACGACGAAAAACGAATCCAAACGTTAGAGGAAGGTGAACCGAATCAGCCCGTGCAAAAGTGAACTCAATTCTAAGTGAACTCATATTTAACTCTATAAAACATTTTACCTTCAAATTCGGAAAAATAAAGGTAATGGATTGAAATAGTGTGGGAAAAGTTCGAATAATGATCGAAAAGCAACTATTTGAAACATCTGTTTACGGTGTTTTTGGGTTATTTGGTTTTGGAAAAATCTAACGTTTTTGCGGCTGAAGCACGAGAGCATAAATGATGATCGAAGTATTTTTGGGGGGCACCAAATTCTGGCCTTCACAAAATGTGATTATTTGCAGCGGTTGGTAAGATGGAATTTACTGCCCCAAAACTCAAACAAATTGGAGATACAAATTGCACCAAACTGCATCAATTCCTCCGAGACTTTCAACTCAATCTGCCCGCTTTGTCTCGCAGGAGAGTCACGACCCCAAATAAGAAAACCATGCTCTAGAATACATGATTTTTTATGAGTTCACATTTTCAATGAAAATTGAATTTCTTGACTTTACACAAGCACAATATGTTTTTTCAATCATTTGGCTATGTAAATTGGAGAGGGAGTAAAGAACCTTCCAAACCCCGTTTAGAAAACTAATTTTGACCGAGAAATGAGGTCTACAGACACAAAATTGTGAAAATTTACTCGAAATTCGGAATAATGGATATTGGTATCAAGACTCGTCTACAGGCACGGTTTAGAGGCCTTGTATCGATCTGAAATATTGCACATATCTTTGTCTTGACCCAAAAAACAAAACTGGGGGGTGTCCCCCAACACTTTACGTGGAAAAATCAAAGAGGGCCACCCTATTCAGTACATAAACGAGCGATTTCAAGCGTTACGAATGTGTCTTCGTGTATTTCACGAAAAATTCGTAATGAAGAATATTTTGTGCAAAACCCATGTACGAATGTTTCGTTCAATTAACAAATATTCGTACAATGTACGAAAAAAAGATCTACGAAAAATTTCATCGACAATTTACGAATATTTATTTTCAGTGCACGGTCTTAAGTACACAAATTAAGTATTTTTAATAAAAAAAAGTGTACGAATTAAGTGTACGATTTTAATTCAGGTCTAATAAAGTGTACGAATTAGGAAGAAGTATGATTAAAGTTTGATGCAAGTTTGATTCAAAGTGTACGATCTTTACACTCTCAAGTATTTTAGTTTACTTTAATACCAATTTCGGCATTCAAAACTGACTTATCTGCAGCACAGTTTAAAAGAACGATGGTCATCCGATTTTTGGTATTGAATTGCTATGCGCTGTGTGTTTTAGTATGCTTGCGCGCGGTGCGCCTCCATCCGAAACGTGGATGCGACGAGGTAACAACAGCGATAAGATTACAGAAAGAAATAACAGATATTTTGGCAAGAGTGGATTTTCCACTTAGAAAGTGGGAATTGGCACCAAGCCAAACCCAGCTGATTTCGCTTCAAGAGGGCTACTACCAGAGCAACTAAAAGATGATACTCTATGGTGGTATGGACCATCTATACTTTTGAACGGCGAAGAATTCGAGACACATTTAGAAGAGAAAAAACCGAAAACACTACACACGAAATGTGATTCCGAGATCATGACACGATTTTCAAAATTAAATCGTGCAATCCGTTCCATAGCATTTTGCAATCGATACATCAATCAACTAAAAGCAAAAAAAAATGGTAAAAAATGTATTAAAAAAGGATGAAATCGAACAAAATGCAAAAATCAAGTGTTAACAACAGAAGAGATCAACAACGCCAAGCTAAGTTTAATTAAGATGTGTCAACAAAAATATTTTGCGCAAGGTATTTGTCGCCTGAATGAAAAACGGGAGCTTACAAAAGACAGCAAACTAAAACCACTGTATCCGTTTTTGGACAATAATGGAATTTTGAGAGTAGGAGGTCGATTACAAAATTCAGAATTCAGTTATAATAAAAAACATCCTATTATTTTGCCATATGGAAGTAAATTAGTGAAGTTGGTCATTGAAGATGCTCATTTAAAGACATTGCAGGGAGGCAACCAATTGACATTGGCTCAAAACAGGCATGAGTTTTGGATTATGGCCGGTAAACGGGCAGTAAAAAGTCATATAAATAACTGCGTTAAGTGTCACAGATTCAAAACACATAACTTATGGGTAGTTTACCAATGGCGAGAACAAAGGTCGTCGAAAAAGAATTTACATATACAGGAACAGACTTATGTAGACAGTATCTAAAAATACAAAAAGCAAGGGGCGCGGTTACGCAAAAGGGGTACATAGTGATCTTCATCTGTTTGACAACAAAGGCAATTCACATCAAAGTTGTAACTGATCAAACAGCAGAAGCTTTCATAGTAGCGTTTAAGAGGCTCATTGGTCACCGTGGAAACGTTAAACATTTATACAGCGATAATGGCACAAATTTCATCGGTGAAAATAATATACTGCATCTGGAAAGCGAGCTGCTTAGTCGACAGCTACAATGGAACGGTGAAAAGGGAATTAGTAAATTTACAAACAGAATTCCATCTCAACCCCAGTTTGAGCCCTTGGATGGGTGGAATATGGGAGAGAGGCATCGGTTCAATCAAATTCAACCTGAAAAGAACCATAGGCGATAAAATATTAAGCTATGAGGAGTTAACGACGGTAATTAGAGCGAGTAATTAAAATTTATCCGGGAAAAGATGGTCTGGTACGTGTGGTTAAGGTAATGATGAAGGGTCGCGAGTATAGCAGGCCAATTGTTAAATTAGCTCCTTTACCAAAAGGAAGGATATGCGAAGACTCAACGATCAAGCAATTTTGGAAAAAGAGAGAAAAAATCACGGAAAAGTGAACAAAAAACCACAAAAAAGTCATTAAGAAACATTCGAAACAAAGCCAAAATACCGAAAAATATTTTGAGCGCAATGGTACTGTTTTTTTTTTTGAAATTTTCGCACTAGCTTTCGAATCTCCAGATAATTACACAAAAGAACAGTTTTCAGCAAAAATTCAGCATGTAGAGAAGTTCTGAGCGACTTTGATCGAAAATGGCAAACACTAACATTGAACGAAAAGTTGATAAAAACTGAAATAAATACAAGATCAAAACGAGCACCAGGAATTGGAATGGCTGAAATTCTGAATACAAACATTACTCGAATCAATCACTAAAAAACAAAAAATAATATTAGAATTTCTAAGAAGCTTCGAAATAAATAGGTTACATTCACAGAACCTCAACAATCAAAATGTCGCGAATTTTAAAGAAAAAAGTAATCAATATAACTATTGGAAATAGGACGTATCGTTTTACGGAGCTCATCGAGGAATTAATTCAAAGCCATACATGCGCCGGAGGGGGGGGGGGGGGTGTTGCGGGGTTTAAATTGTTGTGTGATTTTTTGAACCAATTTCCATCGTGATAACCAGTTCAATTTTGTTTCTCCTTGATTCTCATCTGGTATTGAATTACTCGGACCGCCGATTAAAAAATGCGATGGGGTCAAAATTAATATATCGTTTGGGTCCGCTGATAATTCACATAATGGTCTGGAATTCACAGCCGCTTCAATTTGGCACACAGTCGTACTTAACTCTTCGAACGTCAATTTCGACTCTCCGATTGCCCTCTTTAAGTGAAACTTCACCTACTTCACCGCTGCCTCTGCCAGTCCATTGAAATGTGGTGATCCTGCCGGTGAAAAATGAAACGAAATATTTTGATTAGTCAATTCCATACTTACCTTTTCATTGAACTCCCTTTTTTCTTCTTCTGACCATCCAACCATTTCCTTAGACGCGCAGACAAAATTAGTAGCATTATCCGAATAAATGTTGAGCGGTCTTCCCCTGCGAGCTGTAAATCGGCGCAATGCCGCAATAAAGGACGCAGCCGTTAGATCCGACACTGGCTCTATATGGATCGCCTTAACCGCCATACACACGAAAATGGCCAAATACGCCTTTACAATTTAAGCCGCCCTCAATGTACTTGTTTTAATGGCAAATGGTCCAGCGTAATCTATTGCACAATTGACAAATGGTCTTTCTGGTACATTTACTCGGCACGCTGGTAAATTGGCCATTTGCTGAGTCATAGTTAAACCGCGATGTCTAACACAAACCTCACAATTATTGATGACTTTCTTAATATTATGCTGTGAATTTGTTATCCAGAATTTTTGACGAAGATTAGATTCCGTTAACCGAGGTCCACCGTGCATTGTTTTTTCATGAATATCCCTTATTATCAGCCTTGTCACATTGCTTTCAGACGGTAATAACAAGGGATGTTTAGCATCATATGAAATATTCGCATTTTCAAGACGCCCTAATACTCGAATGATTTTATTCCCCGTGAAGCACAATCGGCCGGATTGTGATGTGTTGGAACATGTTTCCAATTATTTTTTGACGTATTATTGGTTATATTGACCACCTTATTCGCCACAAAAGTCTTCCAACGTCTCGGGTTTCCATTGATCCAATCCAGTGTGATTCGCGAATCTGTATATAAATTAATTGAATTGAAT